>VWZZ01002377.1:6301-142995 GCA_013399095.1 Psophia crepitans | reverse complement strand
TTCTTGTGAGACTCCACCTGGAGTATTGCGTCCAGCTCTGGGGTCCCCAGCACAGGAAAGACATGGAGCTGCTGGAGCAAGTCCAGAGGAGGGCCACAAAGTTGATCAGAGGGCTGGAGCACCTCTCCTACGAGGACAGGCTGAGGGAGCTGGGGTTGAGAAGTGTTCAAGGCCATGCTGGATGAGGCTTTGGGAAACCTGGTCTAGTGTAGGGTGTCCCTGCCCAAGGCAGGGGGGTTGGAACTAGATGGTCCTTGTGGTCCCTTCCAACCCTAACCATTCTATGATTCTATGCTGCAGTTAAGCATGGGTATTGTCTAATTTACTGCTGTGTCATAGAATTGTAGTTCCATAAGAAAACAAAACAAAACAGCAGGAGTTTAGTTATTCTGATTGAACTAGTGGAGACATAAAACCTACCAATGAAGCAGTTACAATGCAAATTCTGAATATTTCACCCAAAGATTCAGTTTGGACTAATAATCACATGCTAGCAGGCATTTTGATGAGTTGCTTATGCTGTTCTCGCTTAAAGAGATGGGACAGTCCTTATTCATTAGACTTCTAAGTTGATAATACTTCCTCAATGTTCTCCTAATACTGCTAATTAATACTGATCAAACCAAACACTAAAATGTAGCTGAAACCCAATTTTCGATTGTTTGCTTTAACCAATTGCAGTAGACATGTCCACAGGTGATGTTTATCCTAGGTAGCTTGAGTTACTTTTCATGGGATTTTTTTCCAGGTTGGTTCTTTTAGTAAATGGACATACAAAGGCAACTTCAGAAGTGTTTCATCCTATTCTAGAATCAATTTTGTAGGAAAAAAGTGTGATGAGTCATATGCTAAAGATGCCTATCTTCTTCTGCTTACTGCTGAGAAGCCCTAGACCCAGAGTAGACTGGTAAAGATAGAACAAAGGGTATCTGATTCATGGAGCCATCTAATCCCACTCACTAGTGGAAAGAGAGATGCACATCTGGACAGCACTTACCATACCTATTTTAGATTTTATCTTAGAAGGTCCTTTTCATTTTATCTATTTACTTTGGAGGCAATCTAGTTGACTAGTGTAAAATAGATGCCTAACTTCTAGATGGTTAAATTAGTTGAGATGAATCACACCTTGAGCTGTATTCTGAAATCATTAAATGAGACATAGTTAAGAATGGAAGTAGAATTTGGCTCTCCCTGCTCATTAGCATAGGTCTCTGCTTTAATCTGCAAGATTATGAAGAGACTGTTTTTCTTTGTAAACCTGCAAGCAACTATAGTTATTACAGAAGCAACCAAATCAAGATGTGTTATTCTCTTCCCACAGGCATGAGGAGTAGGGTTTCGATTTTCAGTGATTTAAATATAGTGATAGGTTAATCCACAGAAGTTCAGGTTCTAACCACAAAGATTTCCTTGTGTAAATTTGAACTGACATGCATCAGTATGCAACAGTATGGGATCACATAGCCAAGAACAGCTCATGGTCTGGTGACCAGTCCTGGAATGTGAAGAGAAAAATGGTAGAATGGCAATTATCTGAGGTAGTATGACGCTGTCTCCCTGCACAAACAGTCTTCTGGAATGACACTTCCATTAGCTGTAAAGACAGATTCAGGCTGTCCTCAGGCTTAGGCTGCCATTTCCTAATACAGTCATTCCTGGCTTCCCTAAGTGGGAAAAAGTCATGTGAACTTATAGGCCAGATTGACATGTGAAGCTGGAGAGATAGCCCCACATCTGTAATATGCAAATCATCCTCAAATTAATAAATGTTTCATATTGCCAAAAATGGTTTTCAAAGCAGAGTTCAGCTGGCAAAATTTCCCAATGGCTAGCAGATTATGAATTTGTTAATTCTGAATAATTTATACTTGGCCTTTTTTCTGGGTATCGGGTAACATTCTCAGTACAGCGTTATAGTATAACCTGGTCAAAATCAGTAAGATTAGTTTCCACTTGGAACATCTATTTCTCTTTTGTGTTGTAATGCTGCATCTGGATAGTCCCACTGAATGCCATTGTTTAATGCCCTATGGTAAGTCTTGGTGAAGTGGTCATAAATGACAAAACTTCAAAAATTAACATTAAATTCTTTGGATGATAGAGGATTGTTTGCAAAAGCTCAGGTAATCTCAAGTATGGTTATAGTACCAGTTACAGCTACAGCAACTGATATTTCTCAAATACTACTGTGCAAATTAGTAAATCTTCCACAGTTTTTACAATTCTTGATTTCTATTTAAGCTAACAGTGATCTACTCTTAAGGGAAACTATGGACCACTTCTTACTGCCTTTCATTCAGTTTGCCTGACAGATGGAGGACCAAGAAAACCTTTCAGTTGCTAAGCAGCCATTAGTCTTTCAGTGTGAGATGCTACATTAGTGAAGCACTCTATGCTTACAGTGGGCTACACTTCCAAATAAATTGATATAAGAAAATTAGGTTTTTAGGCAGTTTGTTGTTCTAGTTTGGGACTAGAAACCTTGTAAAAATGTAGGTGACTTTCTAATGGAATGCTATCTGATGATTAAATATTTTTTGATGTAGATGAAAGGCTTAATATTTATAAAACATGATGGAAATACAAAGGAATAACTAAATATTATCAGAATTACTTTGTTCACTCATTGAGAAAGTGCAGTGAATTTAGAAAGAGTTGGTGCAAATATGCCCTTATTTGTGTAAATATGGAAGGGAAGGTCTTACTGGCTAATTTAAGTATTTATAAAGGACAGGTTAAAAAACCCCAAGCATTCCTAATGGCAAATAAAAATTAAAGGCCTAGTCTTTCTAAGATATATAATGAATATTTTTATTTATAATTTTAGGATATATAAATTATAGAAAGTGAAAACCTTAGTGATGTGTGACTTTTATAGCTGTATTTTTCATTTAAACTATGCTTCCAATAAATACTTCAATGTAAAACATAGCACTAGCATATTTTAAATTTTGGAATACGGTTACAGTGAAGCTTTGTTTCCCTGGAAAGTTTTGAACAAATGTCTCATCTGTTAGATCATTGAAGAACCAGATGGAATGACTTGTAGGCCTTCTGACTTTGCCTGTTTGATTTTTATTACTTGACTACAATGTCTTTGTCTAGAAAAAGAGAAAGAAATATTTTTTCAAGACTTTCTTGATTTGTTTTGTTTTCAGAATTTGTGAGACTTGCTCTGTTTCTTTGTAACAGTGATATGCAAAGGTGTTTGCTCTGAAGTACTTTAATGCTAGATTTAGCTTCTACATAAGAAGTCTTAAAATCGGTTTCTAGACAACTGTTTATTTTCTTTTTGATTCATTCACTGCAGTTTTAGAGGGGTACCATAGCCTCAAAAAATTTCCAAAAGAAAAATCTTTGTTGTAGTAGCCAACAGGGTATCACATAAGAGATGAGAAAGGCCAGACAGCACAGAGCATTTGTCATGTCTGCTTTCATCTGTTAGCTAGAATTTTCTGAACCTCTTCAAGTTTCCTGACAAGGGAGAAGTCTTCAGAATAGAGACTGATCCAAGACTGATAACAGATCTTTACTGAGTACACTGTGATTCAAGGAATCCACATGTGTCTACAATTCATGCCAGAATTTTCCGGTGGTTCTGTGTAATCCCCAAGTCCTCCTTTTGCCGAGGAAGCTACATTGCTTTCATAGTCAGAGGATTCCTCAAAATAGTAGGAAAAGAAATGTCCCTTCCTCTACACATTGTTTACAATCCTCTATACATTAATTTAGATATCTATTTGTCAATAAAAAATACTTTATGATTTCTTCAATTTTCTTAATTTTTTGAAAATGTCAAAATATTTTATATGCAATATTTAATTTATATTATTTGCTGATATATTAAATATTATACATATATATCAAGTATGTTATACATTATATATGAATGTACTTAATATTTCATTTAAATTGTGTAATTTGCAATAGGATTTGCAACATTGCAAAGTTAATTACAATATAGAGCTAGTTTGGATAAGAACACTATGTAGTCTTCTAGTATCCTGATATTAGTTGGTGTTTTTGAATGAATTCTTGAAGAAAAATACTTTCTAAAAAAAGACAAAAAATGTTAAAGTAGTGTCAAAGTCTGACTAATGTTGCGGGTTTCATTTGTCTTAAGTTACAGTCTTCCACAATTTTGCCTTTCCCAGCTAAACTAAACAGCTTCTCTGCACTGCTATTTTATGTTTGACTTACAAGATGTTGTATTTTTATTAAAGAAACTCATCTTCCTGCCTTCTTGGAAAAATAGTACTCTTGTAGCCTAATATGCTACGTGTTAACAGCCCAAGCACAGTCTTTGTATGCAATGGCTGTTTACCACTAAATCAAAGTTCTTTGATAACTTGATAATCAGAGACTACATGCGATATTCCAGGAGTTTAAGGAATTGTAAAATTTTCTCGCTCCATACATGTACTTCAAAATCACAATGTCTCTATGCTGCTGCTTGCTTTTCATTTAACAAAAAAAAGGAAATCTAAACTGGATTATAAAACGGTTTGCAAGAATTAAATCAAGAAAAAAATGCGTACAAATATTTAAAACCAATATTCTATGGCTAGACAGAAGCAGACAACCATCAAGGCTTTGCTAGGTACTGTGCATCAGGAAAGGAGGACCAGAACCATGGAAGGACACAAGGAACAGCAGATTTCAACATCTTTTTGATGCAAATTTTATGTTTCTGTTCTCTTCAGATTATATATCCTTTCTGCAGCAACAACAACAAAATTAAAGAGACAGAAAAATAAGCAGTGCAATACTTGCATAAGAACAGCTGTTTGTGTATCCTTCAAGAACAGGAAACTATTACTGTGGGTATTTCATGCCTTCCCCTAGCTCTTGTCTTTTTGATACATCCCACCAGGCTACATTTTCCAATGAAATTAGTACTAAAGTGGCAACCTCTGAAGTATGCATTTTAGTTTTATATGAGTGCAGATTCTGAAATACTTTTGTGTGTTTACTTTGTGATTTCTTTATTTAACTTACATGAGTTGGTTAAGCACACATATTTCTATGTTTCAAAGCATAGCGGGAAAAAAAAAAGCAGTATAAATACACATAGAGTAAAAAGATATCAGAAAGATAAATAAAATGACCAACCTCATAGATCTCTTGAATCAGGTCTTTCCACCTTCTAAAGCCCTGACCCTCTTATTTCAAAGACTTTCTTAACAACCTGCCTATTCAAAAGCCAATACATCATGATATCAGTTAGTATGACTTAGTCTTTGATTAGCCATTGTAAATCAATGAATAACTCTCACTTTTTAATGAGTTAACAAGCCTTCTATTGTATTTTTATTCTGGAATAGTGTTCCATTTGTCACAATGTAGTGAAAGTCTGCTCCATTAGTCACTGAAGTCAGTGGTGCCTTCTTCCACTCTTCAGAGACTGGTCTGGCATTTGCCTGCACAATACCTAGTCACAGAGCAAAGTAAGCTAGTAATTTAGAGAAAACACGATTCCAGTGTCATCATGGTTGCTCGCTAATTAGTTATCAATAGATGTGCAAGTTCTAGTGCTGCTAAAATTAATGTACTGTGGAAAGGCTTTTCTTAAGAACTGAAAACTATTTCTTTGGTGTGATGCCTTAGAGCCTTTTGTGGGAGATGTTATCTTGCTCGGTAGAAAATTAGATCAATATTAAACTAATAAATGAATGTTTTTCGTAGCTGTGTGTAGCTACAGAACACCAAACATCAGAATAAATATATCTCCTCATAGCTTTTCATACACGGTACTAACCCATATGAAGATCAAAGCCATAACAGTTTTTATGGATTTCCACATATTTTATTGCCCTTGTTGCAATAAGAGCAGAGTTTGCAGCTCTTTGCCTTTCTGTGTAGATTTTTCTACTTGCAGGAGCAACAGGAAATATTTTCGGAAGTGTCTCATGGCATGTGTGTTTGTGTTCATTCAGTCTTCATGGAACCAAATCCCATGTAACCTAATCCTCACTCAATGCTTGTTCTTATCATCTCTACTCATAGCATGCACTCTCCATCCTCTGATCATCTCATTTGTTCTCTTGTTTTCTTTTGTAGTGAAAATATCTTTTTCTTAAAGGAGGATGACAAAACTGTGTGCACAATTGCAGCTCAGGCATGTTTATTTCTGCTCAGGAAACATTTTCCCAGATAAACTCTAGGATTGATTTGTCTTTTCCACTTGACATCACACTAACAGCCTTACTCATTCTGTTGTTGAATAGTGCCCTGTGTCTTGAAATCATCAGCATCTGGTGATTTCTTAGCTTATAGAATAAATTTGTTTTGTGTTTGTATCCAGCAACTTTCATTTTTTTGACGTTGAGTTTATCCCATTTCAATTATTCAAATTCCAGCTGTCAACCACTCATCCTGTACCCAACCACCTCTGCATTTGCAGTGGCTTTTAACCTTGTGTCAGACTTTTTATGCCAACACCACAGATGAAACACTGTACTTACACAGTACTTAAGGAACTGCTTTAGGAACATCCCTTGCACTGTCCTTTCCCCCTGACTTTTTAATACCACCATTTTTAGTTCTTTGTCTAATTTAGAAAAATTATTGTTGAATGTGTAATTGCAGCAAATGCTTTACTGAAATCTGAAGTATTAAATCTAAACCTAAAAATATACTGTCTACTCCATTTGCCTAGAAAATTTAATACACGTTTTTCCATCTGAACTAATAGGAAAGTGTACTTGCATCCAATGCTATACTGAAATCTAAAGAGATATGGTCTACTTTATTTGCCTAGAAAAGAATTTAAAAGAAAGATTCTGTATTCACTCTGGCCTATTCTACCTTTGGTGAGGACATATTTGAGTTTATCTTTTGTTTCATCACGTGTTTGGGCAATCTTTCTTTCAGAATTTGGAGCTTTGGTTATGGTTGAGGCTAAATACAATTTTTGTCAGCGAAACGCAGACACTCTTATGTTCTAGTCCTATAAATACTATTACCTGTCACAAAAGTTTTAGAATCACTTGATTTTATTCTGTACCTTTAAATAACTCTTATCTATGGATAGTCTCTTCCCTCAAATTCTGAAAGTGTTGGAAACTTTTTCAATGATTAATTTAAAACTATGAAAATTCCTTGCGATGAAGCATTATCCACTGAAGGAAGAGAGATAAGCAAGTACAGTTTTTCATCTGTAATTTCAATGAATCAGAGCAGCTTGCAAAGTAACTAGGGATCCTAACTGATTAGATTTCTGGGCGGAAAATTTCTAGAGTTTAAATTCAAGTTCTGAAGTTTTCATTGCCTTTTGTATTTGAACTTTAATTTATATATTGAATTGGCTCAATGGCCAGGCCCAAAGAGTTGTGGTGAACGGAGTTAAATCCAGCTAGTGGCCAGTCGCAAGCAGTGTTCCCCAGTGCTCAATATTGGGCCCAGTTCTGTTTAATGTCTTTATCAATGACCTGGACGAGGGTATCAACACCCTCAGTAAGTTTGCGGACAACACCAAGTTGTGATCTGCTAAAGGGTAGGAAGGCTTTACTGAGGGATCTGGACAGGCTGGATAGATGGACTGAGGCCAAATGTATGAGATTCAACAATGCTGAGTGTCCTGCACTTGGGTCACAACAACCCCATGCATTGCTACAGGCTAGGGGCAGAGTGGCAGGAAAGCTGCGCAGAGGAAAAGGACCTGGGGGTGTTGGTCAACAGCTGGCTGAATATGAGCCAGCAGTGTGCCCAGATGACCAAGAAGGCCAACAGCATCCTGGCTTTTATCAGGAATAGTGTGGCCAGCAGGAGTAGGGAGGTGATCATCCCCCGGTACTCAGCCCTGGTGAGGCTACACCTCGAGTACTGTGTTTGGCTTTGGGCCCCTCACTACAAGAAAGACATTGAGGTGCTGGAGCATGTCCAGAGAAGGGCAACGAAGCTGGTGGAGAGTCTAAAGCACAAGTCTTGTGAGGAGCAGCTGAGGGAACTCGGGTTGTTTAGTCTGGAGAGGAGGAAGCTGAGGGGAGACCGTATCATGCTGTACAAGTACCTGAAAGGAGGTTGTAGTGAGGAGGGTGTTGATCTCTTCTCCCAAGTAACAAGCAATACAATGAGAAGAAATGGCCTCAGGTTGTGCCAGGTGAGGTTTAGATTGGATATTAGGAAAATACCTTATCTGAAAGGGTTGTCAAGCACTGGAACAGGCTGCCCAGGGAAGAGATTGAGCCACCATCCCTGAAGCGATATAAAAGACATGTAGATGTGGTGCTTAGGGACATGGTTAGTGGTGGATTTGGCAGTGCTAGGTTAACAGTTGGGCTTGATGATCTGAAAAGTCATTTCCAACCCAAACAATTCTATGATTCTAACCAAAGATTAAGCTTTTTGTTCTGCATTCTAGCATTCCTTGTACTCATAAATCAACTGACGATTGAATGACTAAGATTTGCATTTCTAATGTAGTCACCAGCAGCATTTTAAAGTAAACTATATCTGCAATTTCTTGTGATTAACGATAAGGTATTCCTGATTAAAGGTGTTACGACAGGTAACAGCAAAACATTTTGAAACAGTCATAAGACAAATGAAATGATTCCTCAGGTCTGAATGGATAACTCATAGGGTATTCATTCTCTGGAAGTACCCTGTATGTGCAAACAAATCCACACCACCAAACTTAAAAAAAAGTAATTTGCAATTTGATTCTCTTTGTCTTATGATCTGCCATCTCTGATAGTGAAACTGTGGTGCTAAATTTTCTTTTACAAAGACCCTCAAACTTTTGAAATGAGAGACTGGATCACCAGAAATCTTTCTACAAGGACCACTCAACTGACAAAGACCCGAATGCAGTACTGAAGCAGCACTTACACCCATCTGGAAGTGAAGACCTCCCATTTGTAGCAGGCTGGCATAGTGGGATCTTATGGACCAGTTTCTAATGCTTCAGAAATAATAATAAAAACAGGAAAGGCCAGATTTCCCCCAGAATACTAGCAGTCCCCTTTCAGACACCGAAGGCAGTGACCACATTTCCCAAACTGCTCCGCATCCAGCAGTTTCTAGAGTGAGTGGCAAGAGCTACTTCTTGAAAATCTGGCACCATTTGCTTTGCACTTTTTCCATTTTATCCAGGCTGGAATATCATACACATGCAGTAATGATTACAACGTCATGGATATCAGGCATAAGTCAGGTAATGAGCAGGGTATTTCATAGCTGCTTTTAAGTAACCAGTGTTCAAAACTTGATACACTCCTGGATCATTACTGTCTAAGACTGCTAAAAAAAAGTCCAAGGACTCTAGGTAGTGACAAAGTAATTTCCTACATGACAAATTCTATGGACGAAACCATCAGCTCAGTGTGCTCTTGGCATCCTGTGTGCTGTAACAGGCTTTTTGTGTAAGGTGTGAAAGCGAGAGAGAGACCCAAGTGATTAGCAGTGTCCCCAAGGTACCGTTTTCTACAGCACAAGTATTAGCCCCCAAAACTGAGCCATACTCCAATGTAGGCAATTATCACTTAAATGTCTCCAAGAGTTTCAGTTAAAACAAGCATTTGGGTACACAGTCCTTCGACATATAGCATGGTCTCTCCATCTCCCCAGGTAGCAGCTGTATTTCATTAGCGAGGAATAGAAACTCTAAAGAGCACTATAATGATACACTGAATAGAGGTCGCTGTTAATCATTAGTGGCCTATGGCTCTGAAAACGGTTCAAGCATCACATACCATCAAGTTGAGTTTACATGGAAAACAATAAGACTAGATATTAATTCCAATTTGTTAAAGTTAAATGTGTGTCTGGTTGTAGAAAATGCCTGGATTCTGCCAGAATTTAACTTTTTATTTTTTTGATCTCCACAGAGGAACATAAACCAGTGATGACTTTTTTTTCCAATGCTGAAGTTGTTAGATCCTAAATTTCCAGCTGCTTATACTGACACCTTTTCAGGGACTCTGTGTGAAAAATTTAATCATTTCTTTCAGCAGAAAAACTGACTCCATTAGAGTGCAGTGGCCCAGAGGACCAGGACCAGCTGTTAAAATGCAATCACTGTTGAGCTCATATAAATTGTTGTAAAAGTTCTTTCACTGTTTCTGTGTTTAAACTTGCTAAAGTACATCCAGCGAATGCATCCAACCTCTCCTTTAGATGCTTGGTCCTACTAGGGTTATGAAAGAAGGACTCTCTGTAGCAGTCTTTGTGTTGGTCTTTTATCCTTGGTAATGTTCCAACTGCTCTGAAAATAGCAATTATTAATTCACTGTGAAAAAAAGCACCACTTCTGTCCTGATATTCTGATTCATTTTCTTCCAATTTCTAACCTGCTGTTTCTGGCAAAAGCCTTTTTGATAGAGTGAGGGCTGAGTACTTTTGAGGCAGACTTTGACAAAATTAGGTGCCATATGTGACAAGTTTCAGTTGATGTTTATTTAAGCTAGGGGGTAGACCACAATGATTCCATTTGGTAGCTCGGGTTTAGATCCACAAAAGAGTATTTAACTGCTTGCCTCCTCTCTAGGGACTAATGCCCCCTGGGAGTTCCGCACCTCATACCCCTGTGGCCTTGAGCCTTTCCTCCTAACTTGATACGATGAAGTGAATCTCCACAGAGCAGGCCAGTGCACATGTGAGCATCTTGCTCATCTAATGGAAATCACAAAACAGGGCTGACATGCGCATAAGTTCCTGACAAATAGAATAGAATAGAATAGAATAGAATCATTAAGGTTGGAAGTGACCTCAAGGATCATCTAGTCCAACCATCCCCCCACCACCTATTACCCACTAAACCACGTCCCTAAGTACCATATCTAACCTTTCCTTAAACACCCTCAGGGATGGTGACTCCACCACCTTCCTGGGCAACCCGTTCCAATGCCCCACCGCCCTTTCAGAGAAGAATTTTCTCCTCATCTCCAACCTGAACCTTCCCTGACGCAACTTGCAGCCATTTCCCCTTGTCCTGTCACTAGTTATCTGCGAGAAGAGGCCAACCCCCAGCTCACCACAACTCCCTTTCAGGTAGTTGTAGAGGGCAATAAGGTCTGCCCTGAGCCTCCTCTTCTCCAGACTAAACAAGCCCAGTTCCTTCAGCCGCTCCTCATAAGACCTGTGCTCCAGCCCCTTCACCAGTTTCGTTGCCCTTCTCTGGACACGCTCCAGGGCTTCGATATCTTTCTTGTGGTGAGGGGCCCAAAACTGGACACAGTACTCGAGGTGCGGCCTCACCAGGGCTGAGTACAGGGGGACAATCACCTCCCTATTCCTGCTGGCTACACTATTCCTGATACAGGCCAGGATGCCATTGGCCTTCTTGGCCACCTGGGCACACTGCCGGCTCATGTCCAGGCGAGCATCAATCAGGCTGTTTATCCAAAGCTGAAAGTTTGTTCCCCACATCAGGCTCTCCACATCTGTAGAAACTGCGGTCACACTCTGACCATTATGATTCTATTCTATTCTATTCTATTCTATTCTATTCTATTCTATTCTATTCTATTCTATTCTATTCTATTCTATTCTATTCTATATGGATGTGTTGCAAAGCTGTAAGTTAGCTTGTGAATTCATAGGTAGTTGGCTACTTAAGAAAAAGTTTTTCTGTGTGAAGACTTTTTCTTGATTAAATTTGAAGTAGCTTGTGCTTCCCTTGCTGCGGAGGTGAGCTACCTGGAATTGCATGGTATTTACCTGAGGCTAAGAAACACAGCTGGATGGTTGCTGGAAAGCTGCTGATGCACAGTAACCGGTTCATGTGCTCAGAATTGCAATTGTTGCCTATTCCTTTGGAGTTTGACCAAAATCAACATAAAACTACTTTCGCAGAAACTAGTGGGCTGCCTTCAAGTAGTATTGAGATGATAATATGAAGATCCATTTCTTAGGCACCAGCCTGGACTTGGGAAATCCTAATTCCAGCACTCTGTAACCCCCGCAGTGATCTGGGGCAGTGCTTTTCTCAAATGTATTTACACATCACTGATTTCAGATGGGAATCTAAATGGATTTGAAAAATCTGACTGGAATGCCTCTGTGCCCCATGCCAACTCTGTTGAATGGGTTATTAGCAAAGTCTTACACTATAGTAGTGCCATGGGACTAATGAGATTCTATGTTAATGAGGGCACTATGAATAGCTAAGAGAGATAACAAAGGTGATTACTGAACTGAGAAGAATTTAAAGGAAAAGTTTCCTTGCCATTTGAACCTCTTTGAAGGTTCAAGTGCTTGTGTTATTTGAATCCTACCTCAATCTGTGATACAGGGGGTTATGAGACCCTACCTGTTTCACAGCTTTCTGATTGTATTAAAAGATGGCAGTGAATTCTGTGTGCTTCTGCACCTGCTCAGCAAAGCTGTTCCATTGCCACCTTCTCATAGCACAGTGTGTAATATCCTTTGGTATATCGTAGGTTATTTTTTTGCAAGTAAAAGGAAACTTTTATATTTGTATCCTGAGGTTTACTGATAATCCCCAGTAAGGCACAGGCAGTTCCTATGTATAACTTAGTTCAAAAGCAATTGCATATCAGTCCTTCTGACACTTGTGGGGATTGAGTTACCAGATCAAAGCTTGGAACTGGTTTTGTTCTTCGTGGTTGCTTCACTCAGTCAGAAATAATTTGTAAAAGACCTTTAGGGTGCCTTCAGCTGAGCATAACTGCATTGATTGGAGAGATAGGCATACTTCTGTGAGCATACTTGTGCAGATTTCAAAGTGTAAGGTATTCAGACCTGTGTTTTCCTGGAGAAATACCAGTGAACTACGTGGGTGTACACATTCCTGTATACCTGGAGAGACATCTATGGGCTGTGAGCATAGTTGAAACAGAAAAACTGTCAGCGTTCTAAGTGGAAAATGAAAGAGAAATGTGTTGGAAATCTAGCATCAAGCCTATTAGAGCTGCATTTAGCAGGTAGCCAGGAGGGAGGGGACAGGACAGGGTTTTTCCTTTCTTCTCTGTTGATCCTGGTGGTTGCTGGCTTAAGCACGGAACATTCTCAGAAAAGAAAGAAGAGAGTTGGTAACAGTGGGTGTGACAGTCTGCCTATTTCAAAAGCAGTTAGAAGTACACGGTCAGGTGAGGAGGTTTCAGGAGTATCTCACGTTATCAAGTGTCATAGTACACCTAGAAGAGCTGGCAAGGAAAAAAAAGACTGACAGACACCACTCATTTCATCCAGCAGTGCACACTGTTGCCATTGACGAAAGGGAGCTATTATATCAATTTTGTTAAAGGAGGGAACTCTTCTGCAAATCTCATCAGTCTCTGGGTTTTGGGGGGTGAGAGAGGAAGGAGAGATGTACATTTTAAAGGGATGGAGAATCAATTTGTTATTGTGTAGCTATTTTTCATTTACGAAAGCTATGCGTTATAATGATAGCTATGTACCCAGAGCTTGGGGTGGGTGAGTGAAAGACTAAAAAGTGAAAGAATTAAACCCCTTTTCCAATAGAAACAATGTCCAACAAGATAAAATGATGGTTGTGTTATAAAACCATTGCTGATAAAAAACTTTGAGAGTTGCAGCACAGGAAAACTAAAAGAGGAGTCTGACTAGTAGAAAACGGTATATTTTTCACAGGACTTCCTCAAATATGAGAATACTGAAATGACTACTCCAGCACATTTGATGTACACGGTGTTCATTTTAGAAACTTCTAATTTCAGTAGCAAATGGAAGTTTAGCCAAAACAAAGCAGTCAGATCAGTAGGCAGTGATAGCTAGAAATAGCGTGCTAAATATTTTAATTCTGACATTCCAGAGATGTTTACTTTTGTGAAGATAAGCAGAACATATACAAAACCCAAATGAACAACAATCTGCATTCTGTCATTAAAATGAACTTTGCAGATGACTTGCTCTTGGACTCTGAAACTGATTCTTTTTTTTAGAGTACAGTCTATGGAACCAGAAGATAAAGACAAAACCAGCCTGTTTGCAGCCTCTCAGGGACCAAATACCACACAGAAAGTAGTTTTGCATGTTTGTATTCATTTTTAAGTGCTTAGTTTTGTTATTAGAACACCACTTTTTTGTTCTGCTCTAGTACTCTACATCAGCTCTGTAGTTTAAAGTAATACTTAAAATGTCTGAAACTTCATTACAGTTTCAGAGAATTCATGCTGAAAGCCTTTTTGCTTTGGAGTATAATACAGTGTCTGCTGTACATGTCTCTTTTATACCACTGCTGCCTGACAAAGGAAAGCAAGACACTTTTGAAGCATCTGCATTTCACTCTCAGATGCTACTTTGCATCTCACCCATCACTGTAATTTTTACACATCTCGGCTGTCGTTCACCAGAGCTAGCTAACCTGATTTCCCTTAGAATTAAAGTCCCTATTATCAAACTTGCTGAGAACAGAGCCTAACATGGGTATCAAATAGTATCAATAACTGTTTCAAGGTTCCTAGACCTTGGGAGAGTAACGTCCAGAGGACATAAGTCTGGTCAGTGTTCATCTGAATGTTTTAACGTGTCAGGGAAATTCAAAGTCAAGAAAAGCAATGTGTGAATGAACAAAAATGAGGGTCGTCAGACTCTCATAGCTTCAGACATCATCTAGTTGAGACACAAGAATGAATGCCTCTCTAGTGATCATTAGGCAAACATCTATACTGTGGTGGACAGCAGCTCTCAGGGTGGCATAGAGGCCAAAATCGTTGTTCATGTACAGTACCATCTTGCTAGAGTGATGCTGGGGCTGATTCACTTGTACCCTTGAAGGTTTTCTGCAGGGAAATGAAAGGTCCAGCAAGTGTACATGCTCCAGAGAGCTGCCCCCTTGCAGTGCAGGTGAAGCCCAGCACTCCCCGCAGCCTCCAGCTATGCCTTCTGGCTGGGGCAAGAGAAGGCGGCAGGGAGCATATTGAGACCTTCTTAAAATGACTCCTCTGTCCTTTTTCAAGCAGCCAGCATCTTGCGAGACTTGTTAACACTTTCAGGTACAAACTGCTTTGCTCTTTAACAGTTCAAGAATTAGCATCAATAACTACATTTTACCATGCAGAAGCAGCTAATTTAGACCAAATCCAGATGACTGCTTCCTCATCTAGCCAAAAGCAAGGAGAGACATGCACAGAACTTCAGCAGTCTTCTGTGTTGCGCTTCTGCACAAAGCAGCAGGAAACAAATGAGAGCTGGCATGAAAGCATGGCAAAATCTATTAATATAGTGTCCTTTAAGAGTGTTCTAAAGAATACAATAACGACTGCCTTTATTTTTTCTTTTTTTTTTTTTTTTACTTCTTGTTTTTTATTAACTGACCGCTTCAGGAATGAGAACATAAACTCTGGCTTTAGTATGTCAGTGGTGAAAGACTACAACGATAAAAATTGTGGAACTCAAACTAGCCTGTCCTCAGGGAGAGGTCTGTCTGCTTCCCTGCTTGGGCACGCGGTGTGCATACCAGCAGGCTGTGCTCCTCAGTGCCTTCGGAGTAATCCTTTCACTAAAATAACATAATAATGCTTTAGGTATTAATGGGTTGCTTTAGCCAACTTCAGTAAATGAAAGAATGGAACTTGTTACGTTCCAAAATAAAACTGAAATTCTTTTAACTGCTGGCAATACTGAAAATAAGTGAAGTTCATGGCAAGTATATATCCAAAACCCATACAGAGACAGGCTCTGAGGCATGCTCAGTCGCGTTTTTGGGTAACAATGTTATCACACTGGTTTTTTGTTTGAAGGATCTGTGTACTGCCTGGTTGTCTCGTCTGTGATTCATGCACAGGGCTGCGCCCAATATTAAGACATTCCTGGAGGTGCCCAAAGAGATTCAGTCACGTTTCCAGCTCTTGTGTTTGCGCCGCTGACCTTCCTTATTACTTGCTGTAGCCTTTCTCCATTTGTATTTCTGTGTGCACATGCATGAAGTTCTTAAGCAGTCTGGGGGATAACTAGCAAGTGCTGTGGTGTGGAGGTTTCCTTTGTAAGGGCCAGCTGTCATGAGTGTACCGAATGAGCACATGGCAGTTGGTAACGGCCTCGCATTAGCTAACCATAGGTGGTTTTGGTTTTTTTTGTGATTTGCATCTCCTGAGATGATTTCCAGTGGAAACATAGACCATGCATAAAGAACTTCAGTCTCCCAAAATAGACTTTCTTGTTCCTTCTTCACAGACTCTCAGGAATAGTCCACAACCACAAACTGATAACCATGGGGCTACATATAACAAAACTGTAAAAAAACCAGATCCTTAAAGGAATGTTGTATCTATCATATATGTATATGAGTGTGACAAGGTCTGTAGAGAAGGGTAATATATTTTACAAAATCCATTCATACTGTCAAGAAAACAGAAACACTCAGAGTGCACAAGCCTAACTTCTGGTCCACAACAGAAGGAACAGATCTGAAATTAAGTACAAGCTGGGAATAATTGCTCTGAGTTTGATTTAATTACAGTAGTAAACAATTAGAAATGTCTGGGTATTATCTGTGGGCAGAATGAGATATTAATTATAAGGAATTACCAACATTGCTAGCTCTTGAGGGATGGACACAAAGAAAAGTTACTGCCTGTGGAAATTAGAGAGTTTACACTGTAATCAGTCTTCATGTATTCGGAGTTTGCTTGAAAAATTTGCTGTAGATCTGATCTAGGACTTCTTCCTCTGGACAGTATATATAGAGAGTATATAGTAGAGAATCACGTGTTCTGTTCACTGAGAAAAGTTAAATGCAAAGCGCTTTAAGGATATAGTTAAGTTCTACCTAGAATCTTATGTGACAATATAGGCCAAGTTAATAATTTTGATAGATTAACTTTATTTATTTCTTTTGCATTATGACATAAAATTTACACATTCTCACACTGTATCTGAATCAGATTTCTGATGCATTCCAGTCTGAGTTATTAATTAAGGCCCATTCTTAAACAAAGCATTATTAAACCAGATCATAGTAAAGTCAGTTTTAGAACAAGAATAACTTGCTATGATTTATGTACCTTCTGTTGCAAGTTACATTTTTTTTTTCAGATTACCAAGCAAAAGTTTTGTCTTACTCTTTTTTTTCTGTGTAAACTAAAACTTCCCTTCTGCTTTTCAAGATTCTCACCATGGGACCATTTTGTGCTGTAATTTGGCAGAAGGGCTTTCTGAGTAGGAGGTTTGGACTTGTTTTCAGGATAACTGAGGTATTCTTTTTCTTTGCTTTTGTTAAATTTTGGTATTTTGCTAACCTTTTTGATGAGAACATAAGGACCTGCAAGAATAACTTTCTCATGGAAATGGAAAAATTTCTGTTCTTTGCCATACATGGGAGTGGGAAGGGGAGAAAATTATTCTCTTCAAAAAAAAAAAAAAAGCGAACAAATGAATTTATAGAACTGTCCAGAATTCATATCCCTGAACAGGAGCTGGTTGCATTTTTGTACAGTTCTTCTCAGATACTTCTTACTTTTCTAAGCTATGTTCAGTCATTTCTAGAAGAGAATAAAACCCTCTAGTCATTAAGAAATTTACTATATGATACCCATGTATTAAAAACTAAATTGGGGGCAGAGTGCAGCAGTTCTGATATAATTTAATGATTATTTTTAATGCATATACTAACAGATGTCTCTAAAACCAGGAAGTAAGTTCATAAAAGTATGTTCATGTTGATAGGTATATTTACTCATTAAATGCTCTTCTCCTTGTTAAGTCAGAGTTTAGGTTCTTGGCTTCTATTCCTTGCCAATGATCTGCTAATGTGTCCTTAGAGAGCTCTTGTCTTTCAGTTGGCTCACCTGAAAAATGCCTGTTGAGGAAGGAAAAGTGAGGAAAAGTGTTTTCTAAATTGTATTGAAATCCTGCTGTGAAAAGTTAGGTATATGAAAGATAAGTCTGTGGAACAATAAGTGCATTTAAAAAAATAAAATCATGTTGTAGGATAGATCCTACTTTGTAGGATATGTATTTTTATTTTCGGTGTTTATATGTCGCTGTATATACCTCTAAGCTGCTGTGACCAGTGGCTTAAATCAGTGGGGTTTCCACCTAACTGGCAAGGGAAAGGTACCTCAATAAAATTTCCTCTCTGTCCTATCCCATCTCTTAGAATTTTTCATTTGGAGAAATTCGCAGAGCTGCAGCTCGCCATTTGAGAAGGGATCCATTTCGCTTGTTCAGCAGAATGAAATAATTAAACATGGTGGTGGTGTCAATAGACAGTAAGCTTTGCTCGTAGACAGATTCCCTGTCCAAGTAATTGCACTCTGCTTAAGGTTGTAGCTCTGAGATGATGCGCAAACTCATTCCTCAAAAACCAAGCAAACTATAGAACTGCTCTAAGGCCTTGTGAAGGGAGATTATTTTTTTTTTTACAGCTTGATTCGTCTCAAATATAAGGAGCAGATACTATTCTCCTTTACTGCACAAGACTTGTTAGATGAGATTCCAAATTCAGCCAATAACGATAGACTAGCTTTTCAGGTATAGCTCTTGTTTTGAAAATAAGAATGTTAACTTAACTATCATGTTAAACATCATCATCCCCAGAAGAGTAGAGTCTATCAAACTCTTTCCCTTCAGTCACTTTCCAGATAACTCCTAGAAGTACTACCTCTATCATTCTGTGTAATCTATGTTCCTCACTCTCAAGTTCCTGCAATTCACCAAAGACAATTTACTTAGAACTTGTAGATTGTTCAAGTTCATATGAATTGAAAATTATTCAAAACTTCTAAAACTGCTTAAGCCATCTGACTTTACTTCTGGAGTAGCAATAAAATATATGAATAGTACTGAGAAGAAATATACTCTGGGCCAGTGAAGCATCAAGACCTCGATCCACAGTTAAAATATCTACCTTAAGCAGCCTTAACATAAAATAAACCTATTTTCCAATACAATTTGTAGGTTTCCAATTTACTAAGTCTATTACCATATTATTATTTGTAAGTGGTAGAAAGCTGCTTTTTTTTTTTACAACAATTGTTCTTTAATTCCATTTATTCTTGCATAAGGAGTCCCTAAAAATGACATAGTTGATTGTGCTTTTTGAAAAATACTTTGAAGAGATCACCATTTTTATTCCAGAAACTTCTTTTCACTGTGTAAGCCCACAAGGAGTCTATGGATATTATCCACCCACCGAAACAGATACTCAGGCCTTTAAGGTTTGGATACATATGTTAAGAGCTCGCTATGATACTATCGCTTAATTCTTTGTCAGAGGGCAGGACTTTTGAATTTGCATTACACTTGCAAAATGAAGTCCTGGTTAAGAATTGTAGCACTTGTAATCTGAAACAGTGAAATGCCATGTGTTGAATGGCACACATGCTGACTGCTAGAACTCACAAAGCATTCCGGAACATCAGTGCTTGCCGTATATGAGTTTCTGTGAAGGTACTATATGAAAGATACACCTGTTAGGCTTTTCGGAACACATGTCTTTAATCTGGGTGTAATATTTAGAGCAATACAAACAACAGCGTCAGGAAACTTGATTCTTGATATACTTCTGACTGCAGGGAAGTATATCTAATCTTCAACCTGAGGTCAGCAGCAGTAAAACTGCCCCAGAGATGTTTTAATTTCAATGGAGTTTTAAAAAAGTAATTAAAATCAGGACATCAGGGTTATTTCAGCATTCCTGTAGAAAGAGTAATGAGATCATCAACTTCCAGACAGAGATCTGAGGCAGTGGCAGAATATTTTATGGAATATATAGTGAGAAGCAAAAGATTTGATTTTTCTTTCATTTGCACTGTAGAAATTAGAAATATGCTATCTGGTGTGAAAGAAATATGGCAGTATAACTTCAAAGAGAATAAAACTAATAGTTTCTGCTAGACAAGCACCTGTTCTGGAAAACCAAAAGGTTCTGGTGTTTAATTTAGGCTGAAATAGAGGGGCTAAACTGTAATTCTGTAAATACTGTAATTGTCCAATCTAACTCCAAAAACTGTGTGTGAGAGAATACATTGAAAATGTGGTTGATAATAATACCATAATTTTAGGCATCATAATTTTCAACACTAAATAGTAAATATGTAAACCTTTTTCTATAATGGAGCGGAGCAGTTTCAGACCATTAGGATGACTGAGTTCTAAAAACGCTGCTGTGCATTTATGCCTGGATTCATCCTTTACTGTCTATCTAAAATATGTGTTATTGACTACTTTCTAAGTATGATCAGACCTTATTTCCAAGTCTTTGAAATTTGTCTCAGAAGCTGTGTCTTGTGTAGAATACAGCGTTGTCATCTGGGAGCACAGTCACTGTCTCCTGCTACTGGGTACCAGTTAGATTCTTGCTCTTTCATGGCACAAAGCAAGCTGTCTACACTACGCCCTTCCTTTTTTTGTTTAGTTGTGAGGAGATGTATTACCTGATTTAAGATAAGAGAGCTACACTGAAAATCCTACTGGTATTTAACAGTTTGCAGTCATACGGCAGCTTAGTGGGAGATGATAGCAAATTTCTGTCAACAGTAATGCTTACTTCTGTAAAATAAAGAAATTCACTGGTTTCCAAGAGCCTGTGCATTTTAAAAAATTATCCTCCAAGGCTGCGTTGTGATTATGCTCAAAATGTATTGCTTAGCATTGTTCAACAAATACATATCATTGCCTTTTCTCTTTTCTGGAGATACTTGTTTATTTATAGTCATGAAAATAAGTTCTATTAGGGAGCAATGTTTATCCGCTGCAGACTTTAGAGGATGTGAGAGAAGTTCTTGTGAACTGTGATGCGTTTCAGGAATGCCAGCTATCAACACAGAATGCCTTCACCTTGGACCTGGAAGTTTTCTGCAGAACACATCAATAAAGTGATCTTTTAGCAGCCACCCATTCCAGCACCCAGGTGTGCTGTATATGCATCCTGTTTCTCACACACTGCAATACTTTCAAATATCAGGGTTCTTTATGGAAATCACAGTAACCATATTGAGATATGATTTCAGGTAATTATAAATGGAAATAATATTTATAAAATACCTGCCTGACTAAAGGTCAAGCTGCTGTACGAAATCCATGTTTTCCTAGGAGGTAAGTCAACTCCTTTGGTTTAATGAACCATTTGTTGGTGTCGTCGTTTAACCCAGAAGGCAGCTAAAACAACCGGACAGCAGTTTGCTCACTGCCCCCACACACATAGTGGCATGGGGAAGAGACCCAAAAAGGAAAAAAAAAAAGTTAAAACTTGTGGGTTGAGATAAAGACAGTTTAATCGGACAGAAAAGGAAGACAATAATAATAGTAATTATAATAATGATAAAAGAATGTACAAAACAAGTGATGCACAGCACAATCGCTCAACAACTGAAACCGATGCTCAGCTAGTTCTCAAGCTGAGCTAACTCCCAGCCCACCCCCCAGTTATACATGGAGCTGATGTCCCATGGTAGGGAATATCCCTTTGGCCAGTTGGGGTCAGCTGTCCTGGCTGTGTCCCCTTCTCATTGGCAGGCCAGTATGGGAAGCTGAGAACTCCTTGACTGCTTGGCAACAACTAAAAACACCAGTGTGATGTCAACACTGTTCTCACCCTAAATCCAAACCAGCTGCTAGCAGGCAAATTAACTCTATCCATGCCAAAACCAGGACAGTTGTCAGATTTATAGAGTGATACTGGTTCTGCAGGTCCTAGTAGTTTTCTACAGAGGAAATAGAATCACAGAATATACCAAGTTGGAAGAGACCCATAAGGATCATCAAGTCCAACTCCTGGCTCCACACAGGACCAGCCCAATCAGAGCAGATGACTGAGAGCATCGCCAGATGCTTCTTGAACTCAGCCAAGCTCGGTGCGGTGACCACTTCCCTGGGGAGCCTGTTCCAGGGCCCTGAAACGTTTCACTGTTTCAGATTACAAGTGCTACAGTTCTTAACCAGGACGTTATTTGGGAATGCCAGCCTTATTAAATCTGCTGCATTCTGCTTAAAACTTACCAACCTACTGTACAAGTTTCATTTACACCAGAGTCTGACAGCTCTCTTCTGCTCTGTCCTATGCAGCCAGCCAGCCTGATCTGTGGTCAGTGATCAAGGATGTGCCTGAAGGACAAGGTCCTGCAGCTTGGTTGGGGCAACCCCCAAGTATTAATACAGACTGAAGGATGAAGGGATTGAGAACAGCCCTGTGGAGAAGGACTTGGGAGTACTGGTGGATGAAAAGCTGGACTTGAGCCTGCAGTGTGTGCTCACAGCCCAGAAAGCCAACCATATCCTGGGCTGTATCAAACAGTGTGGGCAGCAGGTCAAGGGAGGTGATTCTGCCCCTCTACTCTGTTCTCGTGAGACCCCATCTGGAGTACTATGTCCAGATCTGGGATCTCCAGTACAAGACAGGCATTGAACTGTTGGATTGAGTCTAGAGGAGGGCCACGAAGATGATTGGAGGCCTGGAGCACCTTTCTTATGAGGACAGGCTGAGAGAGTTGGGGTTGTTCAGCCTGGAGAAGAAAAGCCTCCAGGGACATCTTATTGCAGCCTTACGGTACTTAAAGGAGGCTTATATGAAAGATGGGGACAGACTTTTTAGCAGGGCCTGTTGCGATAGGACAAGAGGTAATGGGTTTAAACTAAAAGAGGGTAGCTTTAGACTAAATATAATGAAGAAATTTTTTACAATGTGAGTCGTGAAACACAATAACAGGTTGCCCAGTGAGGTGGTAGATGTCTCATCCCTGGAAACATTCAGGGTCAGGTTGAGTGGGTCTCTGAGCAACATGTCTAGTTGAAGATGTCCTTGCTCATTGAAGGGGTGGGGAGGGGGGATTGAACTATACAACCTTTAAAGGTCCATTCCAACCCAAACTATTCTATGATTCTGTGAAATATGTCTGCTTGATCAACAGCAAATTGAGCTGGAAGGCTGTCTGAATCAGCGTTTGATTTTAAAAAACTGTTAAAATATTGTTTCAGTGAGCCTGGTATTCTGAAGAAGTATTGGTTGAACTGAAAACTGGTGTTCATGCTTAAACTTGAAGCAGACTGTGTTCCCGCAATACTGTGCCCTTACAGAGGTCAGCATTGCATGAGAAAAACGCTGCAGCGTTAGACCACTGTGCCTCTCTTCAAGACTTTTGAGTCATTGGTAGCCCGATTTTGTTTAGGAAAGGAAAAATGAAACCTCTTGATGTGGTTTCTAGTTATTCTACTGAAATACAGGGTCAAAAAAAAGGAAGACTGAAAATTTTCCAGTAAGATAGATTGGCCTAATTAACCGTTGCTCCAAAACTAGGACACGGATGCAATGCCAGAGAACCATAGCTCTGAAATACATACTATTTTCAAGCATTGTCCTAGGATTCATGGCAGAAAATTCCCCCGTGACAAGCATGACCAGCCATCACATGTACAAGCACGGTCGCTAGGCAGTGAGCAACATCTCCCTGCTCAGCGGAAGCCTCAGGACCAGAGGGAGTGAGTCATGACTCGCTTTTCAAGGATCGGTATGAAACAAATGGGCAGCAAGTGGGGATGACAGCTGCAGCTTTTAGTGTCAAGGGCCCAGAAAAGTCATCTGGTTCCCACAATGGCATATTGCTTGCGTTTGTCTTTCCTGATGTGATGACTTCCATCTTTGTCTTCTGATGCTTACAGAGTATTTGATAGGGCCCAGCAACGAAACAAATACTTCAAAGCACCTGGAAAAGTGAAGACATGCTGTAGGTTTGGTGTTGCTGGTACTTATGATTACTTGGTAAGGAGAGCAAAGTTAGCCAAAGATACACCTAATCGTACAGCCGCAGAAGAAGCTCCTGTCCTCTGGCGAAACTGCAGCATACCGACGAGTAAACAACTCTCCTGACAGCCTGCTTGCTGCATGCTGTTGTAGCCTGTTAGACCTATATGAAACGCTGAACTTCAGTACCACAGGCAATCCTAGTTTTCAGTATTTTGTTACTTACCAAATAAGGAAGAAGGAATGAATTTGAGCTTTTTGTGTGTTAAACAAATCATTCCAAATATTTTGCTTCAGTCCTGCTGAAATGAATTTTTTTTACCTTGTCATTTTAACCAGTACATGATTCTAATCTTCTGAAGAGAAGAAATTGTAAAGATGTCCTGTAGAAATGAGTGTTTTACTCTGGTCAAAATAATGTATTTTCACTTTATTGGATCTAGTTATTACAGTAATTTCCTGTAAAATGTGACCAAAACTGATCTAGTTCACAGTATGGTTGCATATGCTGGCAGCGGGACCACTGCCTTGGCACCCAGCGAGCAGAGGACTTCCCTGCCTTCGCAGAAGACAAGAGGGAAGAAAATCCTGTGTTTGGTTGGGGACTGTCATACTCTGGATAGAGGCAAAGTAGGAGAGCCATGGAGACTCCTTCAGTTGAGCTGTTTGACAAGAAAAGACTTGATAGTGGGCAAAATGGGGCCTGGGCGTGGAGGCTGCAGGGTCTGGGCAGAGATATGGCCACCACTGGCACTAAAAGGGATGAAGCTGCTTGGTTGTGCTGATAGGACTGATCCTAGAGACTCACTTGAGACTTGTGGCTGTCTTAATTTCTAATAAAACACTCAGTGCTTTTAACATAGGCAGTATGTGCATCGTCTTAGTAGAGAGCTCTATTATATGAAATGTGAGAACCCATCGGGAGGCTCACCAGTGGCAGCCAGGGTTTGGTGGCAATATCTCTTTCTGCTGAGACCACAACACTAGCCTAGCCCGCTGACAGCCCTCGAAGGGTACAGGGGTCCTGCTGCGCTTGCAGAGACAGATACCTCTTTATGTGGCTGCCAGCCATTTCTTTAAGAGTTGAATTGTTGTGATCAGGTATTTTTTTCACAGGTGACTTCCGTTAACTTTATCTGGCATTAGGTGGATATTTTAGAAATAAAGCCTTCTGTGAAAACAGAAGACAAACTGAAAAACAGAACACCCAAACAAAACCATATAGTTCTAAGCCCTTACATTTGTCAGGAAAAGCGCTGAGGAATGTGAAGTGGCACTGATTCAGCAGTGCTTTCCTGAGTTGGTCATCTGATGCAGTTCTTGGTACATGTGCCAATGGATATTCTTTCATCTATTTAGCTTTGACCTAATATTCCCATAACTTTCTTAACATTCTTAGCCTTTTTAAGCAGCATTCCCAAATATGGTTATTTGACAAGCCTACACTTTCCACAGCAATATTAAAAACTCCAAATCCAGATGATTCCTCTAACTTTCTGTTTTGCCTCATCAGGTAATTTGTCTGTGGTAGCCAGCAGTTCTAAGAATCAGGGTTCATTCTGTAAACAGAGTTTTAATTAAGACTTCCAAGTGCTTCCAACAACCGTGTATCTCAGGAAATATTTGGGATTCAAACAGCTGGGATGTTTGATTTGGATTTTTTTTTTTTTTTCAAATGAATGAATCTATTCATTTGGGATTCATTTTCAAGGCTTCATATTTCTTTTGATTTCAATGGCCCAGTAACAGTCTGTAATGATGGCTTTAGTTACCGATGTACAAACCTAACATTTTAGTGCCATCATAACATTGATAACAGTAAAACACAGAAATTTTTTTTAAAAAGGTATTCTTTTCTGCATGTGCTGGACATCCTCACTTAGTCCTATAGCTGAGGAGGGCATAGGACTCTGAGTTTTAGCTGAATTGCCTGTTGTTTTCATGTCTGCCATTGGCTGTTACAAAAGCCACTTCTATCCATCCTGTAGATATTAAGCAATAACAGGGGATTTTTTTTATCCCTATTAATTATTCTTTTTTTTTTTCAGCCTCATTAAAAATATTAGAATATATGGAAACTGAAGGCAGAGTAAAAAGTGTTGAAAGCACCTCTATAAAAATTCTGTAAAGGAGCGGGTTTGAAATGTCAGTATTTAGCTCCATTTGGTACATACAGTTTAAAGTATTTCTGAAGCCCAAGAGTCAAAGAGGGGTTTTGGCATTTCTTGCCCATCCTCTTTCTTTCTGGCATCTCCTGTCCCTTTTGTTTGTATCCTTTAGCCTCCATGGTGATTGTCATGTGCAGCAGCACAAAGGTAGATTAAAGATAATTTTGGTTCTTCATACCACGTTTTTTCATGCCTTAGGAAGCTAACCATGGACTTCTCTGCCTTTTACATCAGGGTGCAGCAAGGGCTGGCTGCTCCCTGAGGGCTGGAGAGCCAGCAGCTGAGTGCAGTGCCATGGCCAGCTGGGCAGGGAACAGTGGCTGGTGTCCCACCACCAGCCAGGGAGCAGGGCAGACCCAGAGGTGGCAGACTGCTTCTGCCCAGAGCCTAGGTCATCAGGCAAGTGTGTGGTGACAGAGCAGGTCCCAAGTCTGGAAGCCAGGAAGTCAAGCGGCAGGTCAGAGTCAGGATTAGGGCCGGTGATCACTAGGTGGATCCATGATGATGAGGTGGGTGTGAGGTCAAGCTGTGTGTCAGTCTGTGGGTTGGAGTCCAGATCAGTGGGGCCCATGGTGGGGCAGAGCAGGGCTGGGCAGGGCAGGACTGTGGATAGCTGGAGCCCAGCACTGCTGGGGTGTCACTGGAGCAGGGACTGGCAGCCTGAAATGGGTTGGATGACTGGATGAAATGGGATCCTGGGCTGTTGGGCAGTGTGGTCAGGGCAAGTAAGGCATACTGATGTCCTCCAGACCCTGACATCACATACCTTGGCAGAATATATTAGAAAGAGGAAGGAAAAGTCTAAAGAATCAGAAAGCTCTTAACCTGGTTTTGGACTGTTATTGATCAAGCACTCCTTCCTCACCAAGCTTGGAAAAGAAGCACAGTTCAGGAAAATAACTCGGGATTTTTCAAAACCCTGTCCTTTCCCAGGACCTTTCTGGCACACTGATGTCTTTGCCATCCAAGTATGCCATCAGATTTTCTCATTGCCCCATCTTTAATAACAGATCAAGTGAGGAGGAACTAGAAAGTCTGGGACTCTTCAGTTTGGAGATGAGATACCTGAGAGGGTCAGCTGAAAAAGTTTCTCAGAATTATGAAAATAGTGAAGATGTCACAGTGTTGGTTACTGCTATGTACAAACCAGAGGATTTTCAAGGGAACCAGTAGGACACTAATTTGAAATAGGTAAAAGGACAAAAATACTTCCTTACACCGTAGGTAGTAAACTGCTGGCCACTGCTGCCACACACATTGTGGATACAGAGAGCATCTACTGGTTCAACAGAGATTAAATAAATCTGGGGATGACCAGTCCATCTACTGAATATTAATTCAATTAATTTGAAAGGTACTGGTCCATTCTCTGGATTTAAACTCATTTAAAGAAGGAGAAGTCAGAGAGAGTGCACACACATGTATCATTGGCAGATTATGTGACCAGCTGTCCACAGTGAAACACTGGACTGTGACCAACTGTCACTGCTCTTAAATCTTCTCTAGCTGCGTACCAGGACTGCTGAAGTCACGCTTGCAGTGACCTGCTGGAGCTCTGTTCTGGGTAGGTTTCAAATCTAACTGTATTCAGATATCCATAATTATGTGAGTCAAATATTCAAGACAGAGAGTGGATAACAGGGATGGAGGCAGGGGTGAAAAAAGAGAAGATCAGAGGAGGACTTGAAAACTGCAGTAAAAGAGGAAGTAAAAGGAACAAAAATCATGAAAAGCGGAGCCAGCCAAAATAAGAAGGATCATGAAGCAGGGAATATTCCCCCACACCTCTACCTGAAGTCATGGGAGACCTTTTCTTTCTAATAATCATCACTTTCCTACATGTTCTGGCTCTGCGTAGTGAGAGATTTAGTCTTTTCTGTCTTGAATCTGTGGGATGTAGGATTAGAGTGACCATCATGTATGGGCTAAACAGCCCTGAGATGGGGGCAGGACCTATATCCAATCTTTGTTCTTCTCTCAGTGACTTGTGGCAACTTAAAAAAGTACATCTTCTTACAATTATTTTACAATAAATTCAGTTTAAGTAGAATGAAACCTGATGAAACAGCTATTATCTTCTTAAATAAAGGAGAGCTGGTTTTATGGGTTTCAGATAAGAATAACTCCACCTAATCATTTTATACGAAGTACAGACAGTGCAGCAATGTATTTGAGAGGGAAAAAAAACACAACAAAAACCCAAAGAAACAGAAAAAAGGAAAACCTTTAAAAGAAATGTCCTCTTTAAGATGGACATAGCTTTTATCTTATTTAAAACCATTTGATTATCTTACCTTTTATTATATTATTAAACAGAGGAACATTTGATGGGTTTGTTTTCTTAACTTACTCAGGTGAATAAGTGAATGACTGAACAAGTAATGTGGCTGCTTACTTCCTCGATCTGTGTTCAATAATACCAAAATGGGCTTACTTTTGGCTGAGGGAAAATATTTGCACAACAAATGAGTGGGCAGTCACAGTGTCCAATACCAGGAGTCAGCCATCTGGATTTAACATCAGGTGCCCTAAGAAAGAACAGAAAAGCTCTTTGTCCTACATAAATCTCCAGAGAAAGTTTTGATCCAGGTCCTCAGTCGGATGCTGCTTTGGATACTGCTGAAAGCTTACCTTCAATTGTTTATTAGTGTTGTCTGCTTCTGGATTTGCAATGATCCTGCCGTTCTGTTCCTATGGTTGGGGTGTTTGTTTTCTCTTCATTTGTCAAATCATTAATGCCAGAGGAAATACTAACCTTCAGTGACCTACAGATACCTTTATATCTTCCCTGTCAAGCTGTACAGAAACTCAGGGAACAAAGAACCGTCTTTTCAGTCCCATTCCTTTGCCAGAATATTTCTATGTTTTCTGGGAGGGACCAGCAAGATATTCAATGAGAAACTGCCAGATAAGAACCTGTCACTTAACACAGATCTTACTGATTCAATCAGGAGGGAGGATTTCTTTTGTCAGGTAGAACTGCTACTTTCAAGCCAAAAGTCTCAGTTTAAATATCATCAGGAGCTACTGTCCAGGAAGGATACACTGGGGATTAAACACCAGATGGGGGAGTCCACTAAATCATTAAGTCTGCTGGAGTGTCTGGTCATCATTTGACAGACACTGCTGGGCCACATGGTATAATGAAGTTCAAGCATTATAACAGAGATTCCTTACTGGGACCGCAACGCAAAAGTATTATTTTTTTTCTAATAGTGTATTGCCAGAAATATCTGGGCTGTTATTTTTATCCTTTTTTAAAAAAAGAAACAACTCTAAAATTATGCTAAAACCATATGACTTGCAGAGATGTGCCTTAAAGTCTAATTGCTGTCTTTTTCCAAATACAGCTTAGTGAGCTTAGCAGTATAACTGAGGAACACATACTGCAGCAGTTGCACAGGAGGGTGGGAACACATTTTTTAAACTATTAATTTCTTTCTCTCTTCCTTTTCAGTGACACAATGCAACGTAAGGCAGATAAATAGTGATTAGGAGCCAAATTTTCTGCTTAAGCTGAGAAAAGACGTCCTTATATCATTTGCACATCTGTGCAAACCTAGTTTCAGACCTTAAGATCAAGCTATACCTCAAGATGTTATATGCAAGGCTCCAAATGGAGCTTTTGCATAAATATATATGCTTACGTATTTACTATTCTTGTTTTACCTTCCAAACTAAGAATTTCCCTGGAATGTTAATTGATGACACTCTTACTACTGCAGTCTTAAAAAGATCTTGAAATTTAATGCGTTTTAGATTGCTCTCATGTATAACCAGCCACAGAATGCAAGAGATATGCAAGAGAGAGTGCTTTCTAAGCCCTGTAGTAAAAATATCAGATCTCAAGAATAATCATAACCATTAAGTTAATAATTTTAATCCTCGTGTATAACACGAAATCTGACTGCTTTTCTTGAGCTGGTATATCGCTGTACAAGAAGAAACATCATTTTTGAAGGACAGAGGATACATTTTTTGCTTTGTGTATGTGTGATAATTATTTTCATGTTACCTAATACATCTAACATCTCTTTGGTACAGTGCCAATGCATATGCCTCCCCTATAAAGGCCATCAATCTCAAGATCTGTTAGAAATCTCTTTCCTGAACTATTTACATTGCTGAACAGTTAGTTTTCTTCCTTTAGATATGGGTAGCTGCATTTTCAGTGTTTATAAACGTCATTCTATGCTGCCACAATTGAGTTTTCCATAACTAATCACTCAATAGTACAGTGAAAAGTATGTGGTTTATGTATTGACAATATTCTGTAAATGAATCCTAAAATGGAAGCTGCAGTCCATCTTTAGAAAGGCTTTATGTGCTGCCACTAAAGTAAGATAAAATGGTTTTCATGCCAACTTCGTACTGTAAATCTATTTTTTCTCAGTTAACTGAGATTTCTTTACCATCCTGTTTCCATCTATGAATTGCAAAGCAACACACCTTTTGTAGGTGAATAACAGAATTACATTAATTTAATAATCCAATTCTATACATACAAAATATTGTTTGAACCCTGATTGCAACATTCTGTTTCCAAGAGTGCCCAGCAGCAGGTAATCAGTGAAAGATACAAAATAGGTTCTGTAATATGTTGCTTCCCGTGATGATTCCTCAGAAATGTCAAACATGCCAGAAGTTAAACAAATAGCCATTGAACTACTTTTCTTTTGAAAACACTTAAAAGGTTACACTGCAGGAATGTTTTACAGTTCCTGTAATATAATTTGCAATGTATAAGGTAATGCTAGAAACTCAATTTGAGATGAACACCCAGAAGCGAAACTTCATTGCAGTATGTTTTCAGGTCAGCCAAGGATGAAAGAATAAGGAAAACATGCTACTAGAAATACTGTTCAATACTGGGCAGGTCCTGTCTTGTAGCCTTCTTCCCTCAACCTAACTTGGAAGCAGTAGAGACAAGTGAGAGAGCAGAGGATTGCCTCTGTTGGGTTTCTTGAAATTACTGCAGTATGGTTTGCTACTCTGAGACAAAGGTGTACTGTCCTTTTCTCATAGCGCGGACATTTTGTGGAAGGATGGGTTCTCTGTTATGAGCATCGAGTTGTGAAAATGTGACCATACAACATATGACCTGTTAATTTTGGAAATGACTGACTGTAAGTAGAATTTCAAGTTCTGCATGCAGTATCTTGTTCTGTATCCATGATAGTGAAGTAGACAGTGTCTGCCACTGCAGGTACAGTGATGCTCTGGAATTACTGATGCCCAACTACACTGAATTTGTCAGGTATGCATTTCCCTGAACTCTGTCGCTATGTGCCTCATTTGGAGGTTGACTGTATGGTAGCTTGACAGTAACTACTATTGAAAACCATAGGCACAGAACACACACTTAGTGGATCAGAATACACGGAATTTCTTCACTGTCACATAGCTATTTTAGAAAAAATGCAGCATTTATTTTCAATTTTTTTTCCTGGCTCCCATTCACTTGTAATCGCACGGTGATTAAAATACTTGTACTGGGAAGATGCTAACACACCCTTCTCCTCTCAAATCCCCTAAATCCAAAATATACATGAAGAAGCTGAAAAAATGCTTCAAAACCACAGAAAAAGGAATTTCAGGCTGTTGAAAATTAAATAGTTTGAAGATATTACCAAAAATGTCACAATGATTCCAAATACTTAGGAGGAAATATTTGGCCATGGGAACTCAGAGGATGTCTCTTTTTTGCACCTCATGATCCTCTCAGTTCGGCACAGACATCACGGAGAAGGAAGACGTATGTTACAAAAGCTGACGAGACAGCTAACCTGGGAAGGGAACAAATAAAGGAGCTTAAGGGACACACTGCAAGCAGAGGCTGGTAATGTTTTAGCAGGAAAACGGTGCCTTGGTGGTAGCTGGCCAAGAAGTCTGGACATATGAATTACTGGATGAAATGTCGGAATGGACTGACGTGGATCCTGGAACCTGGAACTGACTGAGCAAAGGCACTGGGGTAAGGCTAAGAAAGTGGGAGAAAAAGAGGACAAAACAAATTAAGTTCAGTACTGAGTCACAGAGGAAGAGATGTCATTGATGGGGTCAATAAGCCAGGCATGTCTTGGTTATAAATCTCTACTTATTTTATAATCTAATTGTACACTGGTTTTGTTTTTTTTCTCTCCTGATAAATTATTATATAAATTTGAGTTGTGTTATGCTGAGAAAAGCCTCAGAAACACAGCTTCTGGTTTTTGGATAAGCATCCTAGTCATCATAGCATTTTAGAGAATATGAGCACTACTCTATAGATTAGGTGTTTGCTGAGTGGAACAGGTCAAGCAGTGGAATAGGGTTCTGGGCTATGAATGCCAGTCTTGGGGAGCCACCTTATCCAGAAAGAAAAGGAATGCAGGCTGACCTCTCTATTCAGTGCTTCCTAATGATTTATTTCCACTCTGCGTGTTTGGTGTTGTGACACCTGCTTCCAGCTGCCTCAGGCTTCCCATTCTACAGGGTCTGGAGGAAAAATGGGAACCTAACTTAGATTTTCTCTCCTGAAGCCACATGCCTAACTTAGAGTCTTTTCAGTGTCAGCAGTAACATCTAAATCTCATCTGAGCCTTAGTGCTTGGGTACAAACATTACTCGGAAATCCTTTGGCAGGGGCAGGGATAGGAACCCATTCTCTTGGGGAACACGTAACTCCCTTAGTCGTGGGACCTTCTTTTCCTAATCTCAACACTTCTGGCAGCCATTATTCTTGTTGATGAAAAATGATGCAGAAGGCTCTGCATATGAGATGCCTTCACCTGTGGCACTTTGATTCACCTCTCCTCCTGCAAAAAGAAAGCAAGATCCTTCTACAGACAAAAGATATAGGAGGAAAAGTAATATAAGTTAAATCTGAATCTTAATACATGGGATCAAATTAAAATTGTACAGGCAGATTTTTAACTTTTATTGTTTTTTAAAAATATAATTTTATAACATGAATTATGTTATTTTATGTATGTTATGTATAACACTTCTGAATATTTACATCATTTTTTTATATTGGACTAACTTTCTACCGTGTCCCTTTCTCCCCATTCACTTGTAAACTCAATAACAAACAAGGATTTAGTATAAGTGCTTTTGGGGAGTTTCTTCCAAAATAAATTCCATTTGAATTTATGTAATTAATTCTATACCAAAAAGACCAGAGAAAAATCACTTATGCGGAATATAGCCCAGTCATTTCTTCTCAGGTCTTCAAAAATCTGTCCGGGTACCATCTTCATTTGCTTATTGGATTTGAAAAACACTGAAAAGCATTGATCAGCATGATCAATGAAGACAGGAGGTGATGGGATTTTTAGGCATATTTTTGTGGTTTTACTTGTAATTTTTCTATATCATTGGGATTTTAACAGAAGTAATTAAAAAGCAGCTCTAGCTTGGGCAGACTACACATTGCTTGTATCACAGTTTTATGATGTCAGCATGTTTTTCACCTACATAGAAGTGATTTGTCAGCCTGCCTAGCTGTGTTTCTAAAAAAAAAAGTGACCTAAACCAAACACCTCCTCGCTTGTACTGATGGAATGATAACTGGTCTTGTATGCTTCTAAAGAGGTGTTTGTCTTTTAAAAAAACCCATACGCACTAAAGAGGAATAATCCAGCTAGCAGTTGTCAGATTTGCATGCCATCTGTGACCTTTTCTAAATCATGCACTTCCTAGGAAGCTCACCACATTTGCCAGAGTTCCCTTGGAATGAGACCACACATGCTTTAAATTGATCCAATATTATTTCAGGAGGTCAGTTGTAGCTGTCGCAGGGAACCAAAAATAGGTTCTTCAAACAGAAAGCCTGTTCCTTTCAAGAGTTTTTGCTAAGCAGATGTGGCTTCAACCGCAGTTTGAATTTACATCTCACCTTCAAAGTTCAGGAAAGTTTCAAAACAGTTTTGCCATGCACTCCTCTCCAGTTATATCTCGTGGCTGTCATTTAAAAGATAATCAGTCTCTGTTGGTATTTTAGTAGTGTTCGTCAGAGGAGGCAGGGAGGGACTGAGGAGCCTGCTAAATCTCACCAATTTCTCTGCCATGAAGGCAAAGCTGAATGCAGCAGAGCCACCGTGGTATGGGTGTCAGAGCACAGGTCTGGAGCTTGTTCCCAGCTCAGCCGCCAGTCCCCTGGCTGGTTCTTGGTGGCTGGTTTCCACAGCCCTGGGCTTCTGGATTTGCGCCTGCAAAAAGGCAGTGAAAATCCTGACTGCCATTATGCATATTGTTATTTCTAATACTGTTATTTGTTATTGTACCCATGCTTGGCTATTGGTGGCTATTCCTAAGTGAGGAAGCTGTTGTGTGTTCTTAAATGAAGAGCATCAGCTGTTGTGACTGAGGTCTTTGGGATGTCATACATACTTATGGTAACAACACCAGGCATAAGACAATGAGATTTTGTATGTGTTTGGTGTCCCTGCATTGGTAGATATCTGTTGATTATATTCTAATTCATAGGGCAGTCTTGTTGTGTAAAATCTACAGGAGGAGACACTATTTCAAGATGCCATTTGCTTCTTCTAGGAAGATTATGGGGAACAGACAATAGAAAGCACTGGTGTGTTTTTTCAAAATTGTGTTCTATGCACTTGTGTTTGGCGAAAAGGCTGAGATTTGGAGAGAAGCTACAAAAGGCTGACACAAACTTACTACAGAGTTAATATTGAATCTAAATGTTTATGTCCCTTTATAAGTAAAATTGCACCTGTGTTGTTAGAATGAGCATAAGAAACCTCAAAACCAAGCAACAACCTTGATTATGTAAAAATTACTAGTCACCCAAAATTTCCTTCAGCATTTTACTGCAGACTACTATGTCCCTAATCCCACAAACCAATCCTCCTCTGGTGAGGCTCGTCTGGTGTTAATAGTGAAAAAAGTGCAAAATGTAAGGTGTAAAAGGATATGAATTGCACCTACTAATGCACAGTTCAGATCTATATGCAAAGAAGTAACTCTTCACAGAGGAATGGCTCATTGTGGACAGTGAAGTTTTAATTCTGTGATCTTTTTTTTTTCTATGGCATCCCTTTGATGTTATTTATATACCTTTAAAAATATTTTTATTACCCAGAAGAGTTTTCTTTATAATGTATTGTCTTTTCCATTAAAAAACTCAAACATTAAAACAAATATTCTGCTCATCATCTAGTTTGTAGTGCAATTTGGAAAATACAGGAAAGATATTGTACTGTTTTCACACATATCCCTTTTTTATTTTCCTACAGCATAGTGGAAATCTGTGTCACAGGCTGTCTTTTTGGTTGACCCTCAGGAAAACTCCATTAGTATGTTCTGGTAAGGAAAGATGAAATATATTCATGAGATGAATGAAGCAGTAGTGAGGCAAAAACCTGAATGGTTAGAGAGAAAGGGAGTGAAAGACACTTGTATCTGAGACCATAAGACGTCCTCTAATAGTCTTGATGCTCAAATTATACTAACACACATAGTAGAGAGTTGCAAGTATTCTGATTACTTTCATTATTTGAATTCAAGTGCTCTACACACCAGACAGTGAGCATCGATGTTCTACAGTGCAGACTATATTAACATCTTCCTAAAGGCATCTTCTATTTGCAAAGATTCTTGAACGTGTAGTGTGTTCATAAGAGTTCAATTAAAAGGCTTGCCTGTAAATCAAGAACAAAACCAACACAAAAAGTACAGCTCAATTTCTGTGCGGGTGTGATGTTGCCAGCAATAAATGTGAAAAAAAAAACCATTAAGCTGGTGATGGAGCCAAATAAAGGCTCTGGATTATTGGGCTGTTTGCACTGGCTGTACAGACAGTTTCAACAAAATCAACACCTACATCAAACATATGTTTAGGCTTCAAAGAGTGTTTGATTACAAAATCAGTGAAAAACCTGTAAATTTCAGTGCCCTGCTATTAGTGTGCATTTTCAATTTCTTTGCTTGGGAAGGTGAAGTTTTTATAGTTTCTGACTGAATTATGGCTGAATTATTTTAACTCTTAAAAATCAAGTTTTAACAGTGAATCCACATTTACACAGTTAGAGGCTGTTTTCTGTAAGCACTTGTTCAAATAGAACTTATGCTGCTTGTTTTTCCTGCCAATAAAAGACTTAGTTATACCATTGTGCAAAAGTGATCACGATTAGCATGCACACAAAATGAGCACAGTCTGGAATTAAATTTCTAATGAACATTCATGTAATGTTGTACTAGTGTGATCTGTGGTACACTCCTAGTGATGTACTAGAGCCAGGAAACAGCTGCCTCATTTTTATTGAAGAAATACACTATCAACAGAAAGACGGGCAGCAGATTACAGCCACAAAACCCCAGGGCTCTCTTGCAACATCTTGCCTGTCTGCAGAGAAGTGAGGATTCCATTTCTTGCACACAGTTTTCACATCCCAGCCGCTACTCATGCTCCTGCTGGAGCACCTGGCTTCAGTTAGCAGCCTTCGTCACATCCTTTTCGTGTGCATTATTGTACAGGACTTTCAGTTCTCATGGGTAGTTGCTGCTGCATTTCACTCTCTCCCAAAAGTAATGTATTTCAAATGTGGGTAGTGGCAGGGAAGGTGATACAAGGATAGAAGACAATATAAGAGGGATTCAGTTGCCTAAATGATGGTGTACAATGTCATTTAGGATGCCTTCCACCACCCAAGATAACTGCGCAGCATTGATGTAGGACTTAGTGGGACTCTGGTATCCCTCTGGAGCAGCAGTGGATAGTGCACAATGCCTAAAATGACATTGTTTAGGTAAGCAAATCTCACACTGTCAGCCCTACTGATGTGCAGTCCTTAGTGCTGGCACCTTAAAACTTAACAAGTTTTGCACAGGCTTCACCCTAGTCAAGAACTGAGGAATTGAAGGAGAGCAGTAACACAGCTTTGCAGGTTGGTGCAGAGCAATCCTGAAAGCAGAATGGCAGAAAACAGAAAAGGTGCTTGCTTCAAATGCTCGACTGTAATATAAACAATCATCTGCATGGCTGATGGAAAGAGCTGACCCCTTGCTTTCAATACTGAATGAGAGACAGCAGATAGGACATGGTACTTAATGACTGGTGAAATTCAAAGTGAAGTGTGATGTGACCGAAAGAGCAGATTAGGGAACTTCTCTGTGTAGGAGCATCAGAAGACGCTTAATGAGGAAAAGCTGCAGTTACAAAGGACAGAGAAAAGGATGCTTTTGTCCTCCAGACAGAAAATTAGGAGAACCTGAATGATGAAAGTGTCAAAGGCTTTGAGATGCTGTGCAAGAACAAGTGTAATATTTAGGCACTGACTGGATGTAGGATCTTAGCTGAGATCTGAGTTAAAGAAGCTGCCCAGGACTCTGCAGACTGGCAGCATTCCCCTCTGGGAATGAGGTTGTGGAACCGTGCCAAATGCTGCTTAGCAAATCCCTAACACTCAGTGACAAATTCCTGAAGATGAAATGCATTGACATTGCTAGCCCTTTCATGTAGCAGCAATTTTATTGGATTGTTATAGGTTTGTGACAACCTTCAGCGGGGTTTTATGTGGCAGCCATGCCTAAAGTGTAGTCCTAAGTGCCTGCTCAATCCTGCAAATCTTTTGCAGCTTCAGTAGCACACTGAGCTCAGGTTTCTAGCAGACATAACAGGGAGTTAAAAAAAGAATAAAAAGAGAAAAAGGTTATTTGAGACAAACCCCAGTGGATTTACCTCAAAAGGTTTTCTCTTCTCCAGGAGATAGCACATCTAAGATAGAATGACATGAGTGCTGAGTCAGACTGATGGCTTTCCAGTTCAGTACAGGCTCTTATTGATGCCGTAACACTGCTGCTGCATAGAACGATCTTTTGGATACCTCAAGAATTTAGACACTTGTCAGCTGCATTTTGCAGATCCCATTTGTAACACAGGACTCTTCGGATTCAAAAAGCTTTACACATTAGCTTTTTGGCTTCAGACAGAAGCTCACTATTGCATTCTTTTGCACTGAATAGAGGCTTTTACAGTATAAATGCGCCCTTATCTAATTCATAGGGTTACTGCTAGCCAGCCAGCACAACTGCACTTAACTGTGCAGTTCTTAATTCATCTTGAACAGGTTGGGTTTTTGCTTGACTTTTGTCTCCCATCAGGGTAAGATGAAGGTAAGTTGGAGGCATGGGATAGGTACAAATTCACATTATTTAGCTCTTTCTTTGATGTGGATCCTTATATCACTGAAGTTATTGCATTAGATCTTCCCATAACATCTTTGTTGCTGATTCTGGCCTGACTTTTTTGTTAATGATTGATTAACCCTTTCCATTACATTACAACTTTCGTTCAGAAGGATTGTAATGCGCTATTTTAGTTGTGTAAAAACTCTCATTTTAAGCACCCAGTTGATTGCAGCCCTTTCCAGAATGCTACGGTTATTCCAAAGCACCAAATTCCCCATTCCCTTTGCTCCACTGCTCCTTCCTCTGCACCCAGCCACATAGGACACTTTCTCACTTCTGCCAGCTCTGTCTTTCACTGGATCCCCAGTGAAAAGCTAATTCAGCTTCTGAAGTAACACAAAACTCATCCAGTAAAAGAATTAATGTTTTTCAGCTGGTTTTATGAGCTGAACAGGCTCAGCAATAAGTCAGAGCTGGCACAAAGAATAGGGCAGGACACTACACCTACAAACAGGTCCTAACCTGATGGAGCCAAAGCAGGGAGATGAAGAAGTTGAACCACCCCCCTGGGAGGTGTTTTGATTGCACGAGTGTTTTAGATGAGCTCAGCTGTCTTACTGCAGACAGAGGTTAATTAACGACAGTTGTCTGAGCTGGACTTGTCTTGGACCCAAGTTCAAACAGAGACATGTGCCCTTTAATGCCAGCAGCCATGTGTGCAGCTGCTGCTGTCCTTGAAAGTCAGGCAGGTTCAGTAGTGCTGCTTCGTGTTAAAGTCTCCAGGCTTGTTTAACACCTTGGCTCAAATTAGAAGGTATCAACAAGGTCCCCTCCTGCAGAAGCCTACTTTAAAAATAAATAAAATAAAATCTTCCTTGTTGTTACTAACAAATCTATCAATAAGATGTGCTGAGAAAGCAGTGATGTGATATAGCTGTAAGTAGTATATTATGTTGCTTGTACTTTTGGGAGTCCATCTGAACTGAAAGATCCACGAGAATGTTCCCTGGACAGAGTGGTGAATCACTCAAATGGCGAGCTCTGCCCCTTCTGTTGAGATATTTCTACTGTGGAGAGAGCTGTGTAAACAGAGAGAAAGAAAGTACTAAGAGGAGAGTATTTCTGTGGGCTACTGGTTAGGCTACTCATCTAGGAGAGAGCCCTGGGCTCTGCTTTCTGCTCCCTGGTCTGCTGCCACAAATGGATGTTGAGTATCAGCTGCAGATGAAGTCTCAGGCACTGAAGCTAGGACACTGAACTGCCCATCCTTGTTAGTGACTGGACTGGATTGAGGATTCTTCATTCTTGGCTGCCTACAAGCACAAGTTCATTAGTGTTTTTGGAGAGTCCTCACTTTCCCCAGCCCAGCCCAGCCTACTGTCTGGTGATGAGCGCACTATCCAGGCAGCGTGGGCTTGGATGCCCTTGGGCAAAAGATTCCAGTGTTTGCCATCTGGGTTGTTGCAAGTCTGTGAACGGTATTTGGGACAAAGGGGATTCAGTGCAAAGTGTCTCTGACAAGGATGGGCCAGCAGTCTGCTTCTTTGGCACTCTGTCTTCTCATCTGTCCGTGATTCCCTAGCTGCCCATTTCTGAGACTTTTGTGACAATCTTCCTGAGAGTATATTGCTTAAAACACATTCAAAAGAGATATGCTGTTATGATTGGCCTGATCTCAGTGTATGCTGTCATATGGTGGCCAACAGTGAGATGAGGATAGTGGGACATCTTGGGCTGGGGGGAAACAGTGTGCCAGCCCCCTCATGGATAGGGAGGAATGGAAAGTGGCAGGCCAAGACAGCAAGGAGCCCCCAGCACTTGTAGGAGTGCTGGTAAATCAGCACAGGGGCCTCATCTGGGGACATGAGCAGTGGGTTTGGGGCAGCCTGAAACTTCACTGAGTACTGCTGGGCAAGATCTGGTCAGGGGATAGAACAAATCCACACAGAGAAGCCAGCAACACTCAGCTGAGTCAAATGCCCTTCATCCTTCCTAAAACATGAGGCTATTTCCTTCTCTGGGTGATGAATTTAACAGCACCCCTTCTACCTCACCTTTTCACAGTTAGTATAGCTACAAAATACAACACAACCTATATAGCTTGGTGGTTACAGACCTTCTCATGGGAGATCTAGAGATAGAAATAGACCACTCTCAGGAGAATTTGTCTCCAGAGGAGAAAATTTAGGACTCAGCGGATCGATCAAGTCACTGACATAAGAAGCTAGTGTACGCGAGATCTGGGTCCGTAGCTGTTGGTATCTGTCTCTGTGAACGCTCTCAGCCAACCCCTCACATGTCAGACCCGACATGAGAAAGGCTTAAATGTAGCATGGTGCATCGTGCTACAGCCAAGGTTGGCTAAGGTTCTGAACGGGGATAATCGTTCTGCCTTACCTCACAGATGGCAACTTGATATTCTGCAGTCTAGGCACTCTGCAAGACCTACCTTTTTGATAAATCTCTAGGCTTTGAAAAACTGTGTGTTCATAACACCTTGTGACCAGCTTGTCTTAGAAATTAAGGAGCATTTTTCTTCTGAACATAAACATGAATGTAGTGTAATTCAATGAACTTCATTGAAGTACTTTTGGATTTACTTTGGTATAGTTGACAGCAGAATTTGGCTCTATATGTGTTGGCATACACTCTATGGGACATTGTGAGTAAAAACAACAAAGTTATCCTTCTTAAACCGTGTTTCAGCTTGCTGGTGGATCTGAGCTTTAAATACTGCACTCTAGTCTAATGCCAGAATTTTTACCTACTTTCAGATCTCCCCATTGTAAACTGTTTGCCAAGGCTTGAAGACTGTAGGTGTAAAATACAGTTAAGGAGTTTTATGCTCTGAGACTTGCCAAGCAAAGTAGAGTCCATGTCTCTCCTGTATTAATGACTTATATTGTAGCATGTCTGGAAAACTAAGGCTTTAATTAGCAAAAAAATAGAAAATGCTTTAAAACATAGCCAATTTTGGTACATTAGTGCTACTTATTAGAATATGAGTTTGAAAAGGTTTTCATTTACTCTTACCAAAGGAAAAAAAAGTGAATATAATATCATGCTGAAAGTTTTGATTCCTTCTGGTTAGCTAGAGAACAGCAAAATTTCACATGATGTAACTGTGTCTTACCTAGATTTAGCCTTTGTGAGTGAGAGATTTGTCCTGGTCATTGGCTGGAGACTAACTACAAACTAGCCTGTATCAATGGGAGCATAGCCATAGGAAGTGATTATACTCCTTTAGTCAACACTCATTAGCTCCCATCTGGAACAGTGCATCCAGTTATGGGCCTCCAATACAAGAAAGACATTGATAAACTGCAGCAAGTTCAGGAGATAGCCACCAAGATGTCTGGAGGCTGGAGCATTTACCGAGTAAGGAGGGGTTGAGGGACCTGGGCTGGTTTAGCCTGCACATGAGACAACGTTTAATAGCAGCCTTCCAATACCTACAAGGAGGTTACTGTGAAGACAGAGCGAGGCTGAGCTGCATAGTGGGAGAATGAAAAACAATGATAATAAATTAAAACAGGGAAATTTTAACTAGATGTAAGAAACTATTGTCTCCATGGGGATAGCTTTTCATTGGAACTGGTAAACTAGAGAGGCTGTGGCACTGAACGACCTGATTTGAATCCAGTATTGACCCTGCTTTGAGCAGGAGGCTGCCCTAGAGACCTCAATGAGGTCCCTCCCGACCTGAATGAGTCTGTGATGTTGTGATCTTATACAGATGTTAGCATCAGTGAAAGTGAATGTAGGAAGCTACCAAACAAATGGAAGGTTATTTTGTCTGAATGCACATTCTGAAACATTGGGCAATTTGAAGCAATGTCAAATGACTAGGCATCTTGTTGAATTAGCTTTCTCTGCTCTGTACCTGTTGAGGTTGTCATGAAGTCATTAATGTCAAGTCAAATTAAACAAGAGCAGACTTAGACTATTAAGTTACTTCTGATTTACTAAGCAAAGTAAATAGCTGTATGAGCTTAAACAAAGCTATACTGTCAACTGAAGGAAAAGCGTAAAAAAACCCCCAGATGTACAAGAACGGACAGAGCGAAAAAGGTGCAAAATGAAGGCCCAAGGTGCCTATTATTTTTCATGACATTTCAATATAATTTGGACATTTAAATTAGTGGTTTACTCCTCTGTTCTTTGGGTCACATTTGAACTTCACAAGTTGGGTCTACCCCATAGCTGCAGTATGAATTTCAGGGTGCTTGGTAGACATACAACATGGTATCTGGGACCGCAGTCTGTATTTAGCCTCAGCTCAGACCGTGTAAAATTTAGGTAATGCCAGAGTTTAGAATGGACTCCAAGGATTCTGCAGAGCAAAATCATCCTTAGCTCTTCTGCTTGAGCTTATCATTGCAAAGGCTGATGGGACAGTTGGAAGCCTTGATTTGGCAGGGCTGCAATTAAGTTGTAGTGTAGTTTTTTCCTGCATTCTCTCTGGAACATAAGCGTGGCCTACCTTGAGCAAGGCAAGTCTGTCATACACAGACCTTTATTTTGGTTTCTGCGCCATCCCTTGGGACAGTTTACAAAGCAATGCAAATGCAGTAATTTAAACAGCAGTCAGTGTTCATTGTTCTTGTTACAAAGTCTTGTGTCTCTTGCTATTATTATGTAATGGGTCAGTTGTATATGAAGATGCACATTCAATTCACAGTCACATTCACATTTAATTGCCAAACCCACTCTGACATACTTTTAAAGTTTGCTATGATTGATTCAAATGCCATTGTTCTTAGTGGTTTGACTGTAAAACACCACAGAGAAATCTGTCCAAGAATTAAAAACTTACCCAAATATCTCCAGTTGTGTACAAATGTTGTATATGGATACCACTGCTAATTTTTAAAGGGAAAAATAGCTATGGTCTTGTTAAGAACAACAGTGGGTAAATGGTTGGGTTATGCATAGATTTCTAAGAGAGAACCTTCATTTTACTTGGCTTACGCTGCAATTATTTTAAAATCAACTAGATAAAAAGACTCATTAATGTACTTTCCTTCTGTGTTTTCAAACATGCTGCAACATAAAATGCCTGATAAAATTATTAAGATTATTTATTTCACAGGCTCAGTGCCTTTACATGTCTGAATGGCAAGCAGCCAGCAGTCTACTCAGAGTGGTGTTTAGTGTGCACAGGCAAAAAAATGCAACCTCCCCCTGCAATTTTTTAAAGCAACTTGCAAATTCTGGTTTGTGTGTTAAGCATTCTCACAAAAGGTATATTCACTCATGTTTCCTGGCAATTCAATGAGTAAGCAGCACAAAATACTTAAAAAAATATATGAAAATTCAAGACTGTTTTCTTTTTGATTTTGTAAAATCTTGATAGATAATGTATTTCTTTGAGTACTCCCCACTACTATCTTGTGTGATGATGCAGAAAAGAAGTGGGGAAAACTGACTTTAAAACATTTTGGTGAAAGGTAGCAGTCCTGGATCAAAACACAAACAAACTGCTTAGGTTCCCCAAAATATGATCTGCTATAGCCAACAATTAACTGACTCACCTAATGTAAAGCTCATTAGCCAAGATTTTACTTATTTCACTTAGGAGGTCTCTATAATTCTCATTTTGCCACTCTGGCTCAAACTGAGCTGTACCTTGCTCCTCAAGGCATGCCTTTGATTCTCGTTGCTCTATCTAGACTCAGGATGACTAAAACCTTCAGAATCTGGTCTTGTGTGTTATATTTAATAGTTTAAAGATAACTGCAGGCTCAATTTTGATTACCAAAACTCTGTAGCAAGTAAATTCTGTAACCAAAAGAATAGAAGATAAACCACAGATACAACCACAGCATTTTCTTAATTAACAGTAGCCATCCTCAAGTTGTGTTTTTAAACTGATAGGTGTTCTCTTTCTTCCCATTTTCACCATTGTGGCTGCTTTAAATCTCCATGATCTGGTTATCATGGGATGTATGGCCACAAACACATAGATCAGTCTTAGCAGTGGTGCTAGTAATTAAATCATAGTACAGGGTGTGATTCTACAATGCTTGTGTTGTGAATCCATGTACCCAGGCTATAAAACAGTAGGATTGATTTAATTATTTTGGTTTAGGATACCTGGGGCTATGGTACGTTCTGTATAATTTATCAGAGACCTTCAATATTACAAAACTTTGAGGTCTGATTCCAAAGAGGCCTGTTATTGTAAAACTTAGAGATCTTCCTTGCTCCGTTAGAACTATGTCACATTCTCCAAATGGGAGTCACAGGAGCCAGCAACTTAAACGGGAGCAGCTTATAATAGTCAATAGGAGATGCTGAACAGAAGAATATATTTTAACTCATTGAATCATATAGTAATTTACATTGGAATTTCCCTCTGAAGGTTGACTAGTCCAACCTGCTTCTCAAAGCAGCTAAAGACTTGTTAGGACAGATTATCCAGTGCCATGTACAGTTGAACTTTCGATGTGTCCAAGGAAGAAAATTCCACAACTTCTCTGAGCAACCTGTTTCAGTGGTTTATCACCTTCACTGTGAAGACTTTTTTTCCATGTATCTACACAGAATTTCCTGTGCTGCAGTTTGTGTTCATTAAATCTAAATTTTTCCACTGTATACACCTCTGAGAAAAATTTGGCTCCATCTTCTCTGTAACTCCTTCCATTCCCCTGCAAGTTGAAGATAGCAATTAGATTCCCCTTTGATCTCTTCTTCACGCTAAACAAAAGTTGTCTCTGTTTCTCTCTTTACTTCCCAGATCCCCTAATAATCTGGTGGTATTCCACTAGACTTACTTTAGTATCTACAACGGAGATCACAACAGGGCATAGCACTCCAAACACAATTTCACAGGTGCCAAGTAGAGGGGAATAATCACTTTTCCTGAATGTTACACGTTCTTGCTAATATAGTCCAGGATGTTGTTGGCCAGCTGCTGGCTCCTGTTCAGCTTACCATCCATGATGCCTGGTGGTCTGATCAAGTTTCCAGCCACTTTGTAGTTTACTCATCCAATTTATATCTCTTTAAAGGGGAACTATGGGAGACTTTAAAGCCTTGCTAGAATCATTCACTTTACATATAACCAAGATAGAGGTCAGTCAAGGGTTTCCCATTCAGCTGAGTATTCATTCACTCCTAACATGTCTGCCTGGTTTCTTGCACAACGGCATGAACTGCTCTTGTGCTTTCAGGAGGATGTCTTTGAAAGCCAGCCAGCTTTTCCAGACCCCTTTGCTCTTCAGAAAACCCTGAACAAGCTGAAATCAGATCTCTTGGAACCTAGGGTCATTATTTTCTACCTGCTGTCCTCATTTCCCCCAGGTTCTTAAGCTCTACCATGTCATTGTCATTGCAGCCAATGCAGCCATAAACTTTCATATCAACTCTTCCTTATTTGTGAACAATGGGTCTCCCTAGCTGATTAGTCCAACATCACCACCACAAAATTTTCCTTGATGCACTCCAAATATCTCCCAGATTGCTTGTGCCTCCTAACGTTGCCTTTCCAACAAATGTCATGGTAGATAGATTTCCCTGTGGGAACCTGGGCCTGCCATCATAAGGCTTGTCCCAGCTGTTTATAAAAGACTTTATACAATTCCTCCCATGCCCTGGAAGGTCTGCAGCAGACACCTACTGCAATGCCCTCTTCGTTGGTCTTCTTCCTTTTAATGATATTTAAGTGACTAAATGTCATAGAAACACTCATGTCAGAATGGGACTCACAGCCTAATGACTTCAGCTTCTTTCTCTCCCTGTCGCCTCTTCATCAGCTATGGTGTTTTAAAAATCATGATGGTACTTATTTAGGTCATTTTATAAGCAAGTGCTTTACCTCATTTGCATACAAAAATCAGAATCATCAACAGGCATTAAGCTTTGTCATTATGTCTTAAGTTCCAGGCACACATAAAAAAGTTGAACAACCTACAGTCCTTGAATAGCAAAAACCTGGATATCTGTAGACCATGAGTGCCTATGGGGCTAGGCAGAGTTTTTGACAATTTCACTCTAAGGTTCAGTGCCTCGGTTCTATGGAACCTCCACTTTAGACACTCTGTGGATTTTAACTCTGGTTTTTAAACATTGGAATAGTAAATGAAGACAGAATTTTTTCAGGGACAACATACCTCTTTCATTAACATGGTTCTGCTTTTGGAGGCAGCATCTGTACATCTTGTCTCCTGAATCTTTAGATCAGTTGGGCTAAATTAACCTTAGCCCAAGGGTACTTGGGCCTGTAAAAGTCCAACTTAAGATCTCTTTTCTGTGGATCAATGGTGACAAATATAAGACGTGTGAGCTGAATGATATGCCATCTTATTGCTTTTGGTAATTATACCGTAAGCTCAAACACGGACCAACAAGAAAGGAAGCCTCATTTAACTCCGCAGTGCTAATAGAAGCTAAGTAGTCAGATGCTATTTTAGTCTAAGCAGGTCAGATGCTGAATGCAGAGAGAGAACTGTTCTGCTGACTAAGCAGCTGCTTTTTATGTAGTCATGCCTCATAGACAAGATACACTTAAAGCAGTGGTTTTGTATCAATGGTTGACACTGAATTAGCAGAAAATCCAGTGTGTCTCAGATCATGTGTGGTGATTAGATTGTCATGCACCTATTTTTGTCACTATTGTGTTGCATTTTTGGATATGACTTACCCATTAAACCCTCTTTTTGGAATGAAGTTGCTAGATCACTTTGTAATTTTCATTAAAACTGCAGATACAGCATATGATTGTGTGAAATTATGAGGTTTTTTTTTTCATCATAGCAGTATACTTTTGATATTTTTGGCTTGATATGCTGTGTGTTGAAGACATAACAGTAATTTCTGAGAAAATGTATTTGCAGGCACTCTTGCAGTAGCTATTATAGTCCAAGAATTAAGCAAAACAAGCTTTGTAGGTATCGATAACCATAGAATCATAGAATGGTTTGGGTTGGAAGGGACCACAAGGATCATCTAGTTCCAGTCCCCCCCCGCCATGGGCAGGGAGACCCTACACTAGACCAGATTGCCCAAAGCCCCATCCAACCTGGCCTTGATATACCTAGAAATGCTATGCGCACAAGCCACGCTTCTGCTTGAAACACAAGTAGCAGATGTCAAAGCAAAATGCAAGCTGAGCACAGGGTTTAACTAATGAATGAGTCAGTTGTGGAGAAAGAGAGACAGGTAGTTTTATCCTGTTTTAGCCATGACCTTATTCTCCAGGATAAGGTTCTGGAGAAAGGAAAATTGACAACTTTCTTATTAAAAGTTGATGAATTTTAATTGTTTATTATAATGGGCATCAGTCAAACATCCCTGAGGAGAAAGCCACATAACGAACTATAGAGAAATGCAATGAATACAGAACAAGTCAAAGGTATTCCAGCAATAACCAGAAATCAGAAATTCTCTTTCAAAGCGCAGAAGATACCAGAGGCTTAGAGCACAACATTCTTGTACTTTCTTGATAAACTAAACCCACCTAGAGAACATACTATATACACTACCTGGCTCCTCTGATGTGCATAGCTACCCTGGGGTCAGCTGTGCAGGGTATTTTTTATCTAGAAGTGAGACTGTGTGAGGTGATCTTTTTACAATGGATACCAAATTGCCATTGCATGGTTGAAGTTGTTTTCTGTTGACTGGGAGCGTTTTGAAGACAATTCTTAACAGCTTAATAGTCTTACTGTTTTCCTTAATTGAAAAGAAAGTTTAAGACACATGGATTGTTGATGAAGAAATCAACATCTCTGCCTTTACCTGATGACAGCCATTTGGCAGCCTTTTGGAAGAGAAAAACAGGTAAAGAGATGGTGAATAGTACACATCATTAATTTGTCAAGTCAACATATTAGTGTGATTTGGGTCAAGTTAGAGATTGCTCAGCCAAGCATTCATGGCTTCAACTAAACCTTGGGAGTAGTAGGAGAAATTGGGGAAGCCTGTAAGAAAGTTTAGTTTGGCAAAGAAATGAAGAGCCAAATAAAGGAGAACTCCAGGGGGAGACCTTCTCCATCAGCTTCTATGAACAGGAGAGTGAGCTGGGGAGTTAGGGTATGCAAGTCAGGAAATCTGCGAGGGGCAATAGTTAGCCCCAGTAGGAGAGCTCTGAGCAGGAAACAGGAAAGACTGCGAGTCTGTTGACCTCCTGCTTTCAGAGTTCTTCTTTCATGAGCTCATAGGCCAATATCCTCATAGGTCTGCTAGCAGCGAAAAACAGAACTGTTGGTTTCTCAGGTTAGGGGCTCTAGTTTCTTTCATGTTGGTTCAACATTTTTATTGACCTTAATGAACGTTTCCTTTATATGAGATGAAGAGAGCTGGTTCTCCCTCAAGTTTCCCATGTAATCAGAAAGATATAACTCTGTTTATGTTAAGGACAGAGGGACAGAGTGCTACACATTGTGTCGTATTGCCTGCTCAGTCCATTACTTTTCCAGTAATCTGAAGGGATTAAACATAAACAAGAAACGAAATGACTACAGAAGGCAGGGAGAATACTGCAGCACTGATATCAGTCAGTTCAGTACATCTCTAGATGCATTTCAGAACTACAAAACTTTCTACTCTTCATGAGTAATAGAGATTAGCTGATGATGGAATACAGGTGGGTTCTGATAGCACGAAAACTTGTCCCCTAAAATAACAGTGAAAAAACAAGCCTTCTGCTTGCTGAAAACAGCATCCTGGTACTATATACTGACAAGTGTCATAGTTTCAACATTGTTTAATATTAATTGATCAATTTATTTGATCAGAATGGGGTTAGAAATAGAATATTAAGGTCACGGTTTCAACTCTAAATGGAAACTTCTTTTTTTTCCCTTTCTTTTTACTTTTCTTTTCTAGTTTCTTGCTAAACTAACAGTTAAAGCTTAGATAACAGCGGTGCAGATTTCATTAAAGAGTAATTTAGCATGCATTACTATTTATCTATATGGAAAAAACAGGTCACAAGCATTTTTTCTTTCCCTCACTTAAAGGTACTTTTTCTCTTATAGGCCACTAGCAACTTGAACTACTAGGAGTGTCTTCCAAGGAATGGGAAAACTGACGAAGTAACAGGTCTGTTTTCCAAACATTTTTTTTCTTCCTTTTCAACCTGAAGCTGACAGAAGTGAAGTCTTTACTTCCATGGAAAATGTTGTCAGTGCAAAACCTTAGGCAGCGTAGGCTTTGTGTTTCTGGCTTTGTACAGAATGCAGAACGGATGGACAGCTAGCCATCTAGGCTGAAATATTTCTCTCCACTGCTCTGGTGCAGCAGTAAACATCTATTGTCTCACTGTGGCTGACAAAGCACATGTATCTTGAAGCTGGGGGGGTCTCTTCTTTGTAGATATGCCTGTAGGCAATTAGGTAAGGGAAGATGCTGTTCTTTTTCAGAAAAGCAAAGAAACAAGCTTCAAAAGTCATGCCCAGGCCTGTCCCTTCTAATTAAACCTTGGCTCTCAGGATTCCTACAGCAGAGGAAATCTTTGCCTTTATGGAGGCCAGTCTTTGTGGAGCCAGCTATCTATTTTTATTGTGGCTGGTAACAAAGTCATTATGAAGTGTTTTTCCATAAAAGGCAAATTGTCCATCCATACAGAAGGTGTTTCATTAAGGTGAGGAACTGGAGATTGCAAATTGTGGAGGACGTTATTACATTTCTTTGCCTACAAAAGCAGCAAACACCTTGCCAACTGTACTACTGTCTTCTCATTAGCTTTTATGACTTGTATCGCACTACTTCCTAGTCTCATTGTGCAGAAGCAAAGAACAAAATCCAGCCCTTTGTAGCTAAGCCCCCTTAATATTTGTTGGAGGGGCAGTCTCAAACCTGTGAGAAATGTTTTCATAAGAAGAAAGATTCTTATATTTCTTTGACAACAATATGAACTGAAAAGAAAAATTATTTTAGCCTGAGCTAGGAGTGGTTTTGCCTCAGACAACCTCAACATCCAACAAGTTGAGTCAGCAAGAAAACTGCTTCTGAGTTCTCCAGCATATTAGAACAATGAATGCAGATTAGTCTCCAAAATACATAATAAGGACATTCCCCTGTATGAACCCTCGTAACTTCTGGAAGAAATTCTGCTCCCACTGAAGTTTAGTAGGATTTTCCCGTTGACTTCTGAGGAGCCAATATTTCACTATCAATTCTCAGAGCTATTCCTACCCTGCCATCTCTCTCCCTGGAGTGAATGGAGAACATCTGTGCAATTTCTGCTGTTTAAAATAGATGCATTTGATAAAATATGCAAGAGATTTTAATTCTGTTCTAGTCATAAATTTTGGTGGCAGCTTTTGTAGAATTTTTTTTTTAATGTTGACTGTAGCATAGTAGCCATGCCTGTATGCTGGGAAGTTGTTCAGTAACTTAGTAATATTTCTGCTACCTTTTACTATTTTTTCCTTTTTATTCTATCTGCTGCTGTTATCATAGCAAAGAAGCTAAAGGAAAAAGACGAAAAAAACAGGGTGTTGATTTTCGGGGTACAGTATCCGGCTATTTTGACTTCATGTTAGCTGAAACTGCATGCTCAATACTTGTAAAAATACCCTGTCAATACAACAAAGGATAGATCTGACACTTGAGCTGTTGCAGATAACAGCTTTCCTTTGAGTCACTGCAAAAAAAAAGAAAAAGGTTTTCCTCCAAGGGAAGGAGAAGAATGAAATAGATGAATGAGAGGCAGTGAGGGGTACAGAGGGAGGTAAAGGGAGCTGGATGACCCTCTTCCTGCCTTAGGATTATTATACCGTCTCTGCCTTTTCAAAATCACCAGGTTAACATCAGAGAGAAGAGAACCAAGCAATATTGTTACTGTAAGCATGTGATTCCCACTCTCTGTAGTCAAAACCTGTAGATTCATTATTTTACTGGCAAATTTATTGGATATTATACATCTTCCCACCGCTTCAAAAATTCAGTCAACTGTACTAGCGATATTCCACAAAAAGCAACAAAATGAGATTCAAGCAAAAAAACCCCCCATTTGTGTGCATGCCCACACACTCACACGCACGTGTGCGCACACACACACACACACACACACACGAGTCACAAATTCAGGCTAGTTCTCTCTGACCCTGTTTAGGAATAGATATCCTATTTACGTGGGTGGCATGCATGATTTCTGATTAATGCAGGTGCTTGTATTCCAGGTTTGAAAATAAAAGTAAAAACAGTCCTTCAGGGAAAATGTCAGCATCTTTTAATTCCCCCTTAATCTGCACTGCCCCAAGAAACTCCACGCGTTCACACCTTTTCTCTGTTAGTGCATAGAAAATTTATTATGACAATGACTGGACTAAGAAATAAAGTAATTTAAGCTAAGCCTAACTTGATTATAACTTTTAGGTCTTTTTGAAATCTCAGAAAAGGAACATGTATATCAGCTCGTAATTTGGAACATTTAAGTGATACAGAGCATTGTGTAGGGTTCAGCCAGATCCTGAAGCCTTTCTTCCCGTGATTCCCGCTGAATACAGTCTTTGGAAGTATTGAATGCCTTCAGCTGCCCTGGAAAAAGTGATTCAGTTTTATCCTGAATTAGGTAGCTTGAGAAAAGATTGCGTCAAGCAGACATCAGCAACTCAATGTTTATGAGTATTCCACTGTTCAGGAACAAAATCTGGGGATATGGATTTCTGGTGTTTCATTGTTAGAAAAATAAAGAAAAGGAGATGAACGTGGCGAAAGATGTTGTGGCAGTTTACTAATCAGTAAGTAGACAGAGGAAGTGCAATTTCTGGGATACTGATTCTTCTGAGAATTTGTGGTTTTATCCAGCTGAGTGTCTGGCCTAAACTTGGCTACATGTTAAAAAAAGCAGATCTAATTGTTTGGCCTACAGTATCTAAAAAATTGTTCAGCAGAAACATAAAAGCCTGCATAAGCTGAACTGGAAAGCAAGAGGACATTGTGTAACAAATAGGAGTCAAGAAGGTGACTGGGGAATAACATTTTCCATTACACCAATCCAAAGCAGAAAACTCAACCGTGAGTTTCTTTTTCCTCCCTGTATGTTCTCCTTCTCTGTTTCTCAGAAAGACACTCACTGTGTTCAGATGTAGATTCATTTTTCATTTCTTATGCAAATATTAGCAAACCAATCCATGAGGCTAAGTTCATCATGTTTAGTGCTTTCAAAAGAATCTGCAACTGCCAAGAGTTCATGGTGGTTCAGGGACTTTGCTTTTACAGACTTCTGCAGAGATTAAAAGTTAGCTCCAATACAAACAGCCCTTTCATTAAGCTCTTGCTGATTGTGACAATGAAATCAATTTTTCAGAAAGCACACCATTAATGAGTAAACTTCCCTTGTTCCCAAGAGGGCTATCTATGTTAAATAAGATAGATGCCAATTTTAGATACTTAAAAAGAGAAATCACTGAGGAATAATCTTTTTAATAGACAAGGCAAAAGAGAGTTTGCTGTCTTCTGCTGATGACTCAGAGGATGTGTTGCTGCATAGCAACCTGTTCCCAAAGAAGAGGAATATTTGTTTGATGCTGGTCTTTGGAAACTGCCCCTTTTTTCTGTTTCTGTTTCTATGCCCCCACTGTAGAAATACCCACCATAGGCTATACCTTAGCCAGCCTCTGATATTGGCTATATAGCCCTGCATGTAGGTTAGCTTTTGAGATTTACAAAAAAAAAAAGAAGATAGCTAGCAACTCTCACAAGCCTCAGAAGTGGACTGCAATACAGAGCCGCTTCACTAAAAGTGCCTACAAGAATGCCAGTCAGTGGGAATTCTGTGTGCAAGATGAGCATCTAACAGCAGCAGAACTGAGATCACAAAGCTATTGACAATAAACTGAAAACTTCAAAAAAATATTCTACTCCCAAAATAACGATGCTTCCATGTTACAGATGCAGGTACCACATTTTTGGAAAAGCAGTTCTCCTTATGCCAAGTCAAGACCTACTCTTTCAATATGACAGTATTCTCGTTGCATAGAGGAGCCTTTATAACTCACTCATTTAGCTCCTGATCCCTTTCCTAACTGGAATTTCCTCGCGTCCTCATTGGTTTTCAAAAATTCTGAAGTACCTTGTCAAAATCAGTTTGTATTACTTTTGTAAAGTAAGTTTGGCAAATTCATGCATCATTAAATTTATTTTTTTTTTAAATAAAAAAGCAGTTTTACAAGGGCACTAGAAAGCAGATTTCATCACAACACAATATACTACTGCTCTGAAATTCCCTGGCCTAGGCAGAGTACACTAGACCAAGAACCAAAATCTATATGACCACAAAGCTGCCATGCTTTGAGGGCAGAAGCTAGCAGCACACTGTGCAGAGTGCTTGGAGATAATCTGGATATCTCAAACATGACACAGGTTTATGTAACGCAGACATACCCTAATCCCCATTTTCAATAATCTAGACATTTAGGTTCTTCAGTGTTCTTGGAAGTTGAGTAAAGCTTTTGTGACAGTGAATCTTAGTGTACAAGTGATCTACAGGGTTACAAAACTGTCATTGTGAAGGTTCATCTTCTTGGAAAGAGCAGGAAATGTTCAGTCCTGCAATGCTTTTGAGGCCTAGTTTTTCCGCCTCTGCAGGAATAAACCTTATGATTTACAGAATGAAGTAGAATGGGAGGTTGACCCAGTTGTAGCTGTCTCCCACACTGTTATGATATTCTTTCAGTACATGCACTGCTCTCTGCTGGAAGCTTGCTGTGCCCATGTGTGATGTGAGAGCCACAGGTACCTCTCAATCAACATGCAGTACCATTTACTCTTCCTTAAGTATTTACTTAAGACAAACCGGGTCTTATGAGTGGGTGTTAAGGAAGATCATGTGTTGTTAATCCTTCTTGGTGTACACCAGTTTCTGGTCTTCTGTCTAAACAGACTCCATTTGTCACCTGCTGAAACAGTAGATGGCATACAGGCAAGCAGCAAAATGTTCCCTAGGTGATGTTCATGAGACCATGCTTCTTTTTTTTTTTTCTTTTTTTCCCATGAACAATTGAGTTTAACTTCAGAGCATATTGCTTTTTTTCCTGATCCTCTTCAACCTTGTATGGGTACCTCAGCATTTTCCTTCAGCTTAAAAATCTCATGGCATGTTGTTTCTGTGGAGTAAATGACCAAACTCCTCATATTTTTCACAAATTCAAGCTGATTCCCGGTGTTGCTGCCAGTTAAAGGTCTGTTTCTTTTCTAAATGGTACATCAGCTCGAACCTTGGCAGTGGCAGTCTGGGTGAGGTCCTGCCAGTGCGGGCAGCCACACTGCTGGTGGGCATTCCTCAAGCATTGCTCTGTCTCTTGAGGCTGTGAGAACAGTTTCCAGCTGGGACGCATGAGCAGAGGACAGGTTAAAGATGCTCTAGAAGAGGACAAGAGATGTGAGAATGGAAACTGAAGTGGTTTAGTTGTTCACAGTTTTGGAAATAGTACAAAACCATGCCCAGAGCGTGGCTTCTGCTGCCTATTTTATTTAACAACTAAAGCTTTGAAACATTTGAACTCCTCTCTGCAGCTTCTGATAAACTTTAGTCACTTGATAATTTTAGCTACTTTTAAGTGTAGAAAATAACGTATAAGATAACTTTTTATTTGTTACTGGCTAGCTTCAGGAACTACTGTGGACACACTGAATAATTCAGCCAATCTGACGCTACATGGGCTAAGTGAAAGCTTTCTTTGTCTCACGGCCACTGGTGACCTGTGCAAACCAAACTGAGTTCCTCAGTTCAGTTACTGTTGGGTGGAGATTGTGGTATCAGTGGACCTGATGCCATGGCAGAGAAGGCAGGAAGTTTCTGGATAGGGTGAGAAAACTCACCAGTATAGCTTGTTCTTCCTGATCAAACTAGAAGTTCACAAGTGGAATAATCAATATGAGATCATTGCCTTTGGTCATAAACTGTGGATTTCCTTTCCTAATTAAAAATTATTCAGGTTAGCTTCCCTACATTGACTTTATATTGCACAATTTAAAGATGTCTGAAAGTTGAAGTATTAGCCAATCAGTTTCCTGGCAAGTGCTGAAAATATGTACAAGGACTACTGTTCTTACTAAATTAAGCACTAATGTAACAAATCAGTCAAGTAAATTCCATTTCAAAGGCATCATTAGGAAAAAGGGTTACGTTAGGCCTGAATAAACTGCTTTTTGAAGAGCTGAAAGAGTGATGTTCTAACAATGTATTCTTGAATTTACCTTGCAAAATGGTACACGAGTATAGAGGCACGGTTTAGTGGGTGCATGTACATATGCAAATGTCTACACATAAAAACTGTAATGTCAAAACTAATGCTGATAATCTTAAAATGCTGTTTATACGTATGTATCTTGAAGTTGTATGAAACCTCACACTTGCATCTTCACATGAATACACATAATGCTCAGTGCTATCTCTAGTTCAGCTGTCTCTGGCAGGAATTTTAAAACCTTTACTGCTTCTAGAATTGCATGAAAAGCGATTTCTTCTTTTTTGGAAATGTTTGTCACAGTGCAAAGGATGTGGACAGTCTTCTGAATATGTGTATTTGCACATGCTCAGTCCCTCACCTGCTCGTTCCTCTAAGACATCCTTGTCCTTCCTCCTTGATGAAACTCATGCTCCCAATGATGTGTTTAGTTGTGTTCAGCAGTCACTTGGACTATTCATGAACACAGCAAATCCAGAAAATTTGTACCAAGCTATTTCTGGGAGACGAAAAAAAATAGTTGGTGATTTGCAGAAAAGTCATAAAATTTTAAGTACCTTTTGTATGTGTTGTAGATTGGACTGGTGGCACCATCTATTAAAATTGCCCAGAAGTTCCATTACAAAATCATTTTTCTGCTGCTTATAACTTTGCCAAACGTTAACTATTTGGCCTGAAATTTTGCATACTGGGTATCTGCCTCAGGCTGAATCTTTCTGGAAAAACTCAGTCAAAATGACTATTTCCAAGAAAAAAATTAGGGGAAAATACATCATTCTGTCCATATCAAAATATTCTGGTTACCTCTTTTGTGTGAAATTTTAATGATTTGAAACAGAAACATAAAATTTGGCAGGGGTGACTGAGGTGTCCAGCCTGTGCTCTTGATCGTTGACGTGGAACTGCATCTTGAATAAATTAAGAATCTTTCAAGAGAAAACAAAAATTAAAAAAAAAAAGTCCGAGTTTGCAAATGCAGAGTAGAGGATTACTAGACTTCTGAAGTCGCAGTTCTGCAAGACTCCTATGTGTACTGATCAAGATATCAGCTTGTAGTGAGCTGGGCATTTTTGTGGTAGATCAAGTCAGGGACTGGTACCAAAAGTGCGTGAGGCAAGACCTCAGCACTCTCCATTCCCAGTCTCCTTGCTCAAGCAGTGTAAAGGACAAAGCTTTCTGTTTCCACTACACAGATGGGCAGAGGTGATGGCAGGAGCAGCTTGCTGGACAAGACTGAGACTTGAAGCATCTGTCTGTAAGGAGGGAAACAGAGATCACGGAAACTGGTATATGGGAAAATAGGGCTGTGGGGTAACTGGACTGGTACTGAGTCCTGGGGAAGTCTAATTTTTTGGACTTGGAGGTTGAACGCCAAAGGACCACGAAGGGAACTTGAAGGCAGGAGGTCTGTGGAAGTAGTAGTGTGCTGTCCTGTAACTAAACATGGTCATAATGCCCATACTCAGCAGGGCTGCATTATGAATACAATTTTGGCATTTACTGATGTGTGAATGCTTATTGCTGGAACTATTTTTATATTTTTAATGCTGTATTTCATTGTGCAGTCTATGCTGTGGTTCCCAGTGTTAGGCTCTCATGGCCTTTTAGAGCTGGAAAACTGAACTTTATAACTCATTGGAAGACTGGTAAGCTTTCCTTCTGATGTATGTAATGTTCACATCATAACCCATTTGAGCGGCAATATATATCAGGCTTCATCTTCTTACTCACGACAGAAAGTGCCATCCTGGGCTTGAAACTCCAGATTAATCTTGTTTTGAAGCACAAAAGCTAATGAAATGTTTCAATTCGTTTTTCGTTAAAGTGAAGGGCATTTGTCTAGGCTGGAGTTGTGTCTTGCTCGGGTGAAAGCAGCACGTCATTAATATGGGAAGGGCTCATGTTGGATGTATGGGGTTGTAAGTGCTGAGATACATGATTTATAAACTTGTCCTGCATGTAACAGGTTAGAATTGGACTGAGAAATTAAGTCAGGGCTAGTGTTATTCAGCTGCTGAAATTGGTTCCTTCACAGCCGGTGCTGTACTGAGGAGAAAATAATCTAAATCCACTTTTACTTCAACAACTGAAGACACTTATGGAATCGTTTAGGTTAGAATGGACCTTGGAGGTCTACTAACACAAAGCATGTGTTAGTAGAAACTCAAGAAACCAAATTAGACCCTTATGCAGAAAATAAAACTTTTTTAGGCATTTTAACTAAATACTGTTTTTCTTATAAGAAATTGCTCCCTTTGCAAGAAAAACACATTTTTGAGGTCAGTAGATCTGTTTATATCTTATGTCATATGAGAACAAACAATGAGGGAGGAATTAGTAAAATTCTTAATACAAGAAACACAAAGTGTGAGATTCTTGAAAACAGCTGTTCTGCTATTAACATTCCTCAGACACTGAACAATTTTCAAAGTGGCTTTAAACCTTGCCAAGCTAATTGCCATTGTAGCTGGGTTGGTTAGAGCAAAGACGATTGGAAATGCTGTTGTCTTATTGTTCACATGGGTCAAATGAGGGCAAGTCTTAGCTGATCTCTGAACTGCGAGGTTAAATATTTGACCTGATCACATTGTCAGGAAGGCAAAGAGGGCAATAGAGACAGAAGGAGCTGCTGGGTTAAGCAGCAGTAGTTCAACCATACTGTCTTCCACACAGTTGCTCAAATATAAACAATATAAAGAAAGGGAGAACTCGGTTCTGAGGTGTCATACAATAACATCTGAGGAAAAGTTGTTTAATAGACATGGGCCCATATGCTCTATCCATGCCTTTGCACAACTTAAAAATCTTTCAGTAATATTTGCTTCTGATTTGTTTGCAGCAGTATGTAAAGCATCAAAGAGTGTAATATAAATATCATAGCACATAAGCTTTCAAAAACATTTAACTGTTAACGATAATTAATAAACAAATTTCTAATATGACTGATCAGCTGCTCCACTTAGCAAAAATGATGGGATAGCTTAAAACTGTGCTACCTTTATGCTAACAGTACTTTTAAAAAAATACACAGTATGCTTGAAAGCAAAAGTAAACTTGAAAGTTTATGCTTGGAATTTCCCCATCTACTTTCATATTGGTCAGATACAAATAAAACTGTGTGGCCCATGTTTTTAACTGTCTTTGATTTTTGGACAATAATGGATCTGAATATATCCTGTTCTGCTGCAGACTCTGCTGTTTCTAAAGCAGGAATCTGGGGCTGTGTTATCAGTAGGTACTTTGAACAGCGGATGTTGGACTGCTATGATGGGATTAATCTCATCTAACTTTAGCTAACCGAGATGTATCCATTGAGCCTAGGATAATCCTTTTAGCACTCCTAAAATCGGGCAAGAGATATAGCTCCCAAGAGCAAGCCCTTCGAAGAATCTCTGAGGGTTTCTGGTGGTCCCTTCCAGGTTCAAATGAGTAACTGAGACCATGGCTCTTATTTTTAGACCTGTAAAGCCACATGAAATGAAAGTAATTCCGAATCTATAAGAAGTGGGTTTTCTTCCCCTTTGGATACACAGACACTTACAGAACAGTGTCCCAAAATTGAAAGTCTGTTTTGTTTTTACGAAATGCCTGCATCCAAAACCTGGTCCATAAAAGCCATTGGTCTTGTTCAAAGTATTGTCTGTAGAAAGGAGTTGAAGAATGCATGTGATTGGAAGGATTCATAAATGGTTGAGAAAAGGCAGAAATTCTGTACAGATGAAATCTTTCAGGGTGGGGAAATGTAATGACCTCCTTGTTAGCCATGAAATGTCACTTGTTCCACAGTACTAAGTTAAACTCCTAATGAAACTGACAGTACGTTGTTGATTGCCGGCTCCATATCTGCACTTCAGGATTTAGTTTGAAATTTTTGCTTGCAGTCTAAAACTATCATAATAAACTTTCATTTTACAGATTTTTAACAGTGAAAGAAATAGGCTCCCTATGTTAACCGATGTTCATAATTAGTAGCTCCATTGCACAGGGGACAACAATAAAATAAAACTGAGGAGCTAAATATTATCTTATGCTGTTGACCATCAATGTTACATTACAGAATACTGTTTTGCAATTCTATATTGAGCAATTTAATTTTCAAACTGTCTACCTAGTATAGACACCTGAAAAGTACAACTAAATTACAGGGTGGGAATGATGTATATTCAGATTCTTTGTTCTTTTTGATTTTTAAAGGCATATTTGACATTTTAATTTATTTCAGTTTCGTAGTGGTCCACACCATAGCAGTAGTTATAATGAATTGCCTCCATACTCAGGACAAGTCTTAGTTAACGATTGTTAGAAAAAAGTGTAAAAGTTTAATTATAATTAAATCATCAGCCTAATTAGAGCTGCAAACATATCAATATTTGTGAAAACAAGCAGTGATTTTTATTTAATAGGATACAGTCTGCATTGTAAACTGACAGCCCCTGAGGTAAAAAGGTGTATGCACTTTGTTCAACAAACTCTTGTCTGATGAATTGCTCTTCTGCCTTGCTACAGACATCACATTACTGACAGTCTGAGACCAAGTGGCATTTTGTTCCACTTGTGGCTGCCAGAGGGCTTTTTAGAAACAGCTCCAGCTTATCAGTGCCTGAGGGCGAGGACCCTCAAAACAACCGTTTGTTATCGAGGAAATGTCTGTTGGTCATGCAGCCATAGGACTACATTATTAATCCCTCATCCTCTTTCTTGTTTTCTTCTTCTGTTTACCAGTCTGAACTCATGTGCGAAACTGTCATTTTTGGAGCTTGTATCGGTCTAAATCATTTCAACTAATAATCAAACACACAAAGTAAAATAATATTGCTCCATCAACAGGAAAATAGTTACTATTACTAAGGAAAATATTATTCACCCTGATTAACTTCAAGATGAATCTTAGATGGCTTCAGTTTGACCCACTTTCTTTTTTATTGGATTTATTGCTCAGATTGTTTTTAACTGTCATTAAAAACACAGAGTAAGCCAGCATTGTTTTTTATTTGTTTGTTTTCTTGATCTGTAAGTAAAAGCCAAAGGCTAATTTTTAGATTAGAAGTATTCATTCAAGCGTTATGAAGTAAAGGAAAGCAGGTATTTGCTGCCAGTTATTAATGTAAAGCAGAAAACTGGAAGTGTTTCATATTTTTCCCTATGACTGATCAAGATATACAAATACACTTAATTTCTAGGGTAAGATTATTTTTTTTTCCAAATAAGTGCTTTTAATGAAAGCTGGTTGGGAATAATTTTCTTGTCCTGCAGCATTTTCAAATGTTCAGAAATGTGCCTCGTTTCATAGCCAGGTAAAAAATGAAAGAGGAAATAAAAAAGAAAAAACCAGGAGGTTTCACCCACGCATCCAGACACAACCAACACTATCCAAGCCACTGAAGTACTCCCTAACAGGACAAAACCCATGCAATTTCAAGTTCCTGATCCAAAAGACTATACTGGGACTGTGCAGCCATGGGTACTGCCTCTCCATGGTCCAGCCTGGGGAGCAGCCCGGAGTGCACCACAGCTCTTTTTCAACTGGTGTGTACAGGTCTCACCCAGGGAACATGCCTGAAGTGCTGCTGAGGGCTGGAAGCCATCCCCAGCTCTGCTCCTCCAGCGGGGTCTGCCCAGAGGAGTCCTTCCTCAGTGTGATCGGATGAAGCAGTTCCATTTTGTATGACTGATGAAACACTCTTGGAGACACAGGCTTGACTCGTAGGTGCCCAACCAGCAAAATCATCTGTTTGAGCTTGCAGAAATAATGACATTTTCCAGGGTAGGAATTAACAACTCTTGCAGATCTCAAACAAGCTGCTGCCAAGAGCATTGGATGAAAGTTCATTTTGCATATTCCTTCGTTGGACTTGGTTCACCCGGCTGCATGACATCTGCACATCTATTAATCATCTTGGCATGCTTGGAAAACAACAAAGCATGTGGTGCTGAGTGGAGATGAACTGCATTGTTTTCCACAGAAAGCAGGTTCCTCAGGTGGGATGTTTGTGTCTACCATATGACATGCTAACCTAAAGTTAAGACTCCTAGTACTACCACAGACTGACAGCCTGAATGACCATTTTCATCCTGAAAAGGAAATGCGTTTTCACACCTATTTCCCCTTACATTTGTGTGAGCAGCCAGCCTGATTCTGAAGGACAGGCTGCATCTTCAGAGTGGTGTGAATTACTGTTTCCTGCATCCCAGGGAAATCCAAATATCACTGTCCAATTTCTGCACTATTCCATTAGCCCAGAAGAAAATAGTCACAATGCTCTGATTACATAAATGAACTACTGCCACACATGGTTCTTTATATATATGAAGGTCTGGTCATGAAAATATCATACTGGATGCTACATTAGCATGAAACAAAAGAAGAAAATATGTATCTCAGAGAGTTTTGAATCTAACTGTGAGTCATGGAACAACAAATCTGTAGAAAGCGGAGTGGAACGTAAACTGTAGATCAATAGCACAAGCAAGGGGCTAAGCACATAAGTAGCCAAGCACTGCCAAACTTTCCTCTGATTATGGTAGCCCAGAAGAGCCCTAGAAACAGCCTGGAGGAGAATAATGGGAGAGCCTTGCAAGCGGAAGGGGAACCTTGAGAAAAGTCATGCATATGCTTCTTTGGAAACATAGCAGCATTCAGTCATGAACAGAGATAACAATCAAAACCAGAAAAATACAGTGAATGAGGCATCCTGCAGTTTAATGTGTTGTAGAAGGGAGGGAGGATGCAGAGGGAGCCAGAGATGGGTGACACAGGTGACATAGATGGGTGAGAGGATATTTTTTGCAGAAGGGAGACTGCTGCATTTTCAAGTGCCAAGAGAAAGTCGACAAACTCAGCAGGCTGAAAGACTCGGTGAGAGCTGCAGGTGTGCAGATGTAGAAAAAAGATTATCTTAGTAGTAGCAAATGGAAAGAAACTTAGACATGGTCTGGATGTGAGAGCTGAGAGTGAGCTTAAAAGGATGACATTTTGTGTTGCATGTGAACCTGCAATAATTCATTTGGAGAGCAATTTCTGCCCATGAATTTGTCAGGTTTTGTTTACTGTTACTACCAGGGCCGCCATTACCAGTTGGAAGATTATATTTATGGTGCATTGCAAAGCAGAAACATACTGTGCTCAGATGTAATGTAGAAGAACATTACGGCCCACATGTAAATGCATGGCAGAATGTTTTCAAGCCTTGAAAAAACAATTTTCTTTGCAAACAGACAGTAGTAAGTAAAAGGTGTGGATTATATTTTTTGGTCACATATTAAGTCATGGCTAATGTCTTGGAAATTTCAATATTTTTAAACCCTGACCACAACAGGCCTACCTGTATCACCTTCTGTATACCTGCTCAGATTTTGACACAAATTCACTAACAAAATTTTCTGGAATCATATTATCTCTGCTGTCAGAACAGATGTACGGTAGTACCTAAATTTCCCTATCTGGAAATCCAGTTGGCTTTCTTCGCTGGAGAGCAAGGTAAAAGCCAACTTGCAGACAGATCTGATGGTTAAGGAATCTGGGCTCAAGCATAAGTTCAAACCTCAGGCTAAGAGGACAGCACAGACGCAGCCAGAACTAGCAGCGGATCTCAGAACTCCGTTAACTTGCCACACACTGGATGTTTTATTTGCTTAGTCCACTTTACGATTTGGTCTACTGCTGCATTACCACATTTGCAAAATCAGTGTCACTTAGTGAAATAAAGTTGGAATAACACAGCAAGGAGCAGGATGATCTTATCTTTGGATGTTGCCTGTTACTAATTTTTCATTTGTCTGTTTGCTCATGATAAAACGTACGTGAATACAAAGCGCACTCCAAGGCTGGGCAACTCCCTGGAACACCTGCGAGGTGCACAGGACTCCAAAGCCATAGGATGCTGCATAGCAGAGATACTGCTGTGGTGATATTCTCAATCTTTTAAAGTACCAGGGTTAGTAACTGGTCTGCAAATGGTTAGTACCGTACCCCTAATGAAGGTGGATTTTCATTATACTTTTCAGCTTCTAGGCTATAACTACGACATGGTGTTCACTCCCAGTACTGCTTTGAATTTTGAGCAGCAGTCTGGTTTCTCTGGGAGAAGTTGCCTGTCTGCGTTACAACAGCAAGAAAATGGTATCCTTTGCTGTCAGTCCAGTTCCCAAAAAAATCTTCTCATCTTCTCCTGAAGATAAGGTTACTTTTTCTGATGGAGGAAAAAGATAGTGATGTAGTTATAGGCCATGCTCAAGAATGCTTTGGCATATGTAGGGTTTGACTCTTAGTTCAGTCTTAAATCATAAACTAAATTCCAACTTCTTAATCATATGTACAGTCCGTTTTATTTTAATATCACCACTTCAAAGTGAACTCTCTGTAACACTCTTTGGAAAGAGACCCCACAGCTTAAGGTTTACATTTTAGCTAAATAAGCTCTTAAGCATGGCAGTCATCTGCGATGATGTATTCCTTATAGCAGTATTTTACTTTTTTCATTAAATATTAATCCAAATTATCCATGTTCAATAAAGAGGCAGACTAAAGAATGTTAGTGTTAGGCAGACTATTTTGACTGCTCTTAAAATCCATAATTTCCCACTGCAAATTCTAGAGGCACCAACTGGTGTAACCCTCCACTTTTCCTGCTGCTCAAAAGAGGGAGGAACTGGTGACAAATGCAGTCAGAGAGGGCAGCTCGGGCAGCAGCAACCGTGACGTGACTTGAGTCCAGGATCCAGATGAAGGCTGGGAAGGGAAGCAGCAGACTAGGAGAGCAGAATCTGGCTTATTTAGGGAATTGAGAGGCAGAATGGTGCCACAAGGGGAAAAGGTGCCCAAGAGAACTGGCTAATTTTTAAAGAAAACTCTGACAGCTCAGGAACAAACTATCCTGTTGCACAGGAAGATGGGGAATTTCATCAGAAGAGCTGCTTGGCTAAGCAAGGGCTTCTTAACTGCTCAGTGAAAGGGATCTAAACACAGCCTACAACTATTTGAAGGGGAGTTTGGAAAAATGTCAGTCAAACTCTTCTCAATAGTGGTAGTCAGCATTAAAAAAAAAAAAAAAAAAGGAAGTTGGCACGAACTGCAGCCTGAGAGCCTCAGACTGACTAGAAGGACAAACTTTCTAGCCAAGTGAGTAGCTCAGTAGTTCAGCAGGTACCCAGAGAAACCAGTACTCCACCATCCCTGGAGATTTTCAAGAGCTGACTAAACGAAGCCTCAGCCAACCTGAGCCAGGTCTGCTGTGATGAGGAGGTTGGAACAGTCAGCATTTCTATGATTTTAGAAATATCATTGAACAACTAAAGAAGCCATTTCTCTACCTGTCTTGGTTGAATGTTGAACCTAGCCGAGCTGGGGATTGAGCTAGGAAGAGGGAATGGGAACATTCTTCTGCCTCCTTGGTTCCGAATGAGCCTCAGCGTGGTGTGTGTGCTCAGAGAGCAGCTCCCTACTGACTCACTGCCCAAGCAGAGGCTGTGCTGAGCACGCACAGCAGCAGACCGTCAGGCACCGTGGGGAACTTCATTGGTAGATCCTTTTTTTGTAGAATGGTCACATAGTGTTTTGGGACTCTGTTTTGTCAAAATCCTGGTAGATGCCTAAGTGTTTTGGTGTATCTAGGGCAAAGCTCCTGCAAGGGACGGTGGAATGACTGCAATTCTGTGACTCACTCGTTAGAAATAGAAGTCTGATGCTTCTGAAGAAAAAAACAATGGCAAAACAAACAACAGCAACAACTATGTATTTACTTATTAGTAAAATTTTGGAAGGTTAAGTCTTTCAGAAAAGTTTAACATGAAAAATGTTCTGTATATTGCCTTTTAAAAATTCCGTTGTAATTAGAGCTTCTCTCACCTGACAGCTCAAGCTTTTTCTCCGTTTCAGTCTCTGATTTCTGACTATACATTCCTTCATTATTTGCAGTACTGGCTAATTAAGTGCTATCTGCAAACTTGGAAGTCTGCTTTCCACGTTGCTGTCTATGTTATATTTGTGTAAATATTTCAAATCTGGACCTCTAACACTGACTCCTGTCATCTTCTACTACTGACATTTTAGTTGGAATACTTTCCGTTTATGACTACAGTAGATTTCCTACTAATGCAGCCAAATTTATGTTGAAGCATGCCAGTTTTCTTCCTCTGCTATGACTAGAGCAGAGGAGCTTAGTAGCAAGCTAGATTTCATGCACTTTTTAAAATAAATCAAAACAGGTTTGTGAAGAAAGCTATGTGTTCTTTACCTCTGCTAAAGATACTGATTGCTTCCAAAGATTTTAAACTGAATTTGTCTCACCTGAAATGCATTGTCTTTCATAAGTTTTCTCATCTAGTTCACTATTCTAAAAACTTCTTGTGATACTTCTTCAGGCTTAAGATCACATTTCCTTTTACATCTAGGCATGCGTAACTGTATATGCCTCTAACTGTATATGTGTACATACACAAGCACTTATTCAGGTTTTAATAATATTATTTGGAGGAAATCAACCTTTTTTTTTTTTCTTTGGAAGTTCCCTATCCTTTAAATGTATATCTTGAAAAATTCAAATTACGAAAATAATCCTACTTCCTCTAAAAGTCTCTCCAGTGCAGATGTGCTTGTGTATATGCCAACTGGTCCATCAGCCATCTTTCCAAATAGCTTCAAGAACCTGCACATCCCTAAGGATCTGTGGTCTCCTAGAAAAGGTGCAGTTTTACAGATGGAGCTTCTTAATGGCCTTGTTTCATGTTAAATATCCTTGTGTTTTTATGCTCCTTCTTCAATGTTTGCCTCTAAATATACTTTTCTTGGCTACACTTTAACAGTGTGTTTCTGTATTTACGTTACTGATGATTTATATTAAGTACCAAAGTTAATTTTGCTACTGAAGCAAGTATATCTGGTTTTCACCGTATAGGGATCTAAACTAATTATTTAGAAGTACAGAGCAGTTTTTAATCTGCCTCAAACAAAAATGGAAATCACTACTGTTCTGAAGAAAGAGAATTACTTTTTTACGAAGGATCGCCAAATACAGCACTTCACAGGCTATCCTGAAGAGTGCATGAAACTTGTCACCAAAAAAATTTTGGAGATATAAATATATGTGTGCATGATTTATATATTGATAGAAATATATTGGCAGATAAAAGGCAAAGGATAACAGGACATTTTTACACAGCATTTCAAAAGAACTGTTAGAGACAAAGGTCATTTAGAGTATTGAACAAGTGAACGAAACATTCTGGCAAGCAAAAGTGACAAATTGAAGAATTATTTTCCATAAAATATCTTTTAACAAACCAAATCCATGTTCCTGGAACTGCCTTAGTATATATTAATAACATACTATACAGAGAAAATAGATTTAATTGCTTGCTTGCTTTCTTTTTTTTCTTTCTTTCTTTCTTTCTTTCTTTCTTTCTTTCTTTCTTTCTTTCTTTCTTTCTTTCTTTCTTTCTTTCTTTCTTTCTTTCTTTCTTTCTTTCTTTCTTTCTTTCTTTCTTTCTTTCTTTCTTTCTTTCTTTCTTTCTTTCTTTCCCTTCCTTCCTTCCTTCCTTCCTTCCTTCCTTCCTTCCTTCCTTCCTTCCTTCCTTCCTTCCTTCCTTCCTTTCCATAATGTAATAATTTACACATAATTCAAATGCCAGTGTCTCGTAGGACTCTCACTAACTTACTTCAGCCAAATTTCTATTCTTCTGAAGAAAAGAGTTTTTTGTTCATGGTGGTTTGATTGTTAAGCATGGCCATTTCATCATCTAGCTGCCAGGCTATCTCAAAAGCTGAAAGGTGATTCTTCAAATATTAGAAGCCCTAGAAGACAGGGGATCTTCACTGCACATCTCACGTATGTGAATTAATTAGAAGCTGTCTGAATTAAGCTTGCTGCATGAATATCTTTTTGTATCTGTACTTTAGCAGGGCAATGCAGTACAGCAGTACTTCACATTTCAGAAGTTTCCATTGACTGCATGGGCTATAGTTACCCAATGACGACACTGGGACTCTGCTTACATGCCATTGATGTTCTCAAGTATTTTTTGCATTAATAAAGCACACATGCTAAACTGAAACGACAACAAAAGAGTCAGTTTTTAGACATATCAGTGAGCTTATCTGAGCCACCGCAGCACTGGCTGCTGGAGGGCTCCCAGTGAGGAGGGTGAAAAGACGAGTCTGGGCAGATGGAAAGAGTGTGATGGCCTCTTCAGTAACAGCACATAACTGCAGAATGATTCTGAAGCCTCAACTTGAATGTCTAATCAGGACTTACACCTAGATTAGGGTTTTGACTGTAATCCGAGTCTGTTCTCAGTGGACTATCAGGGAAGCATGGGTCATGCGTGTTTTGGCCGCTGCCAGTTAATATGAGGATGGTGTCTTCTGCTACTTAAGTATTAGGTGCAGAAGATACTACAAAAAGGTGTGTGGGATAGCACACCTTACCCTATTGTTCTCCAGTCTGCTTATCTGGTTTATACAGCTGTACACAGTGGCTTTGGTAGACAGAATTCACATGGCTTCTATCTATCAGTAAGCAACATCACTTGTTGCAATTACACGGGAATCTGCTGTCATGTGGAGTTGTGGGACAGCTGTCCTCTAACGCTATGCCCTAAGGCTATAGAGAGGTTACATCTCTATAAAACTCTCATATGATTAATTTAATAATGTATTACCTGCCATGCTTCTTGAACGTTCCATTGTGCACTCTCCTTTCCTATCAAAGACCTATTCAAAGTAAACAGTGACCTCATCAATACTGCCTGAAACAGTGCATGGAAATCCTCCAAAACCATAACAGATGTAAAGAGCAAGATGAGGAATGAGAATTAATTTAGATGGGAATGTTACAATACCTGATACTTGACTTGGCTTTGCTCAACCTCATCTTTTTGCTAAGTACAGTATGCTTTTTTCATGGGAGAATCTAGATAAAAAAAAAGAATAAGAAAATCACCAGTGCGGTTTTTGTTGCAACATTCACAGATTGATGAAGAAGATAAAAGTAATTTTACGCACAAAAGATAAAAAACAAAGGAGAAAAATGTTGGCCTACAGGAGAGAGAAGCAAGAGTCATGACTGAGATTTCCAAAGCTGCATAGGTGTTTAAACAAACATAATTTTTTATAAAGGTATTCGTTAACCTATTCATCCATGACCTTTAAAATGCCAACCTTTCAAAAAGCATGCGAGGATTGCTAGGACAGGAACAGAGCTGCTATTCAGGCTTGATCGCAGCCAAGAAGCCAAATAAAATAAAAGATCCTATCAGAACTTCTTTGTATGTCAGGCAGCATTAAGCTGCAGGTGCTTGATTTCCATACAACTCAGAGAAACTCTTGTCATTGCCTTGTTGATATATCTGGATTCTCTTCATCCCTGGAACTCTTAGGAAATTGTCCAATTGACAGTCTTTTTTTTTTTTTTTTAGAGAGAGAGAAGCATTGACTTGATTTAAAGGAAAAACACCAAAGAATTACAGTTACACTCCAATTCAGGATCTGCGCATTCAGCAAATGTTTGAAAAGCAACACTTGCTTAAATAGTAAGCCTTTAGTGACAAGGATTCTTACTGAATGTCCTTTTTTTTTACCAGTAGATTAGCATCTTATATAATAAATTCTAAGGCTAGCTGCATTTTCTCCTGCAGTATTAATGCATTCACATTAATGATCACATTAATGTGATTTCTATCACCTTAGTAGAAATCTCTTATATGAGTTGTTCATCAGTGGTGCAATTTCCTGTCAGGGAATCCTTGCTATTATGCAATGTAACAGCGCTTACACCCACCTGGAAAAAAAATCTCAATAAAAATGTCATATAAAATATACTAATGATGTGGTGCATCCACAGTGAAATCCTTATTTCCAGCATTTTGGCTAGCACCCTGAGTTTCCTTATCTAATTTTGAAATCCAGAAGCTATATACCACTGAGCTGGAGAAAATCATGTATAAACTTTATAAAGGTATGGTCTAAGAGACAAACAAAAGCGTATTTATGATATTTGCATGTATTACCATATTCAGATTTCAATCATATGTTTTATATCTAGAAGCGACAGCCATTCTAGGTAGGTGTGATTAGCCCTGGGAGTCTGAAGGATGTCTAATAAGTATGTGACAGGTGTATCACGTTTCTGGAAAATGTGTGGCACCTTAAGAAAACTGTGGTCATTTATAGCATTGGAAGAGTAGTATTTTGTTTGGATTTGTTTTGCTTTAAATAGTCATTAAAAATTGAAGATATCTCATTAGAGCATGTGTGCTTTAATGTCAACTCATCGTCTGCTTGCTGATGTTTTTGTCGCATCTACAAGGCATAATCTTTTGTGGACACTCACCCTGCTAGACTTCCCGCAAAGATGATGCTATTTCTGGTCCCAGTGACCTTTTAATTTTAGAAGAAGATAAGAAACAGGAGTTCAGATCGGCAGAGAAGGGTGTACAATAAAGCAAATTTGGACAGCACGATTAATAACTGGATCTGCACAGTTGGCAGCTGTCCTGGCAAAGAAGCCTATCAGTGCTTCTGTGTAAACATGCGTGTCTGTCTGTTGGCCTTATTTGCCAGAATCAATAGTATATGTTCTTCTAAACATTACTTTTCTTGATGGCCTGAAAAATACTAATATGCTAAGTAGCATAATCCTGATTCAGTGGAAGTGCAGTTATTTTAAAGCTGTATAAGTTCACATAACTGTCCTCAAATTATTTTTTTTGGATGATGATGAGAATTTCATTACTTTATATGGACCTCAGAGCATGAAGCCAAAAAGCTTTTTTTTTTGGAGCAAATCCAAAATGGTTTAAATATGTGGTACTTTATGTTCCTATTCCATGTTTTCCTGTATTTTTCTCCCCCTGGTCCCCAGGTATATCACAGGATAAGTGCTCTTCTCCTATGCATAGGAGGTCTGGAGGGAAGAGATATGCCAAGCTGGAATTCAACTTGACAGGTTTCTGAAAATAAACATTTCTTGCTTTTCCATTTTAGGGTTTGCGTTGGTTCATCCTCTGGGGAGGCTTTTCCCTCCCACTCTACATTGCTAAGAAATTGTATAGAAAGCTTCTCTTCAAACTTCTCATCATTGCTTTCTTTCAACAGAATGACTCACTCTTGGTCTGGATTCCCTGTGCATGCTATCACAGTTCTGTGAACAAACTTGCTATCATGTTAGCCTGACATCATCTTTATTACATTTTTATTGTCACTGACATTAAACAGGATGAGCCGAAGGAGACTACTGGTGTCTAGTCATTTCAGCAGCACTTAGACATTATATTTAGCACACTTTCTACCATATTTCTCCCTTGACAACATTCCTCATCTGGGAAAACAGTATAGTAAGTCAAGCACTTCATAGGCATAAGCTTTTTCAGCTCGCTCCTGTTGGGGTTTATATCCATCACATTTCAGCTCAGATGATCTCAGAGCACAGAGGCAATATATTTGCACTTCTATGAATTTCTGTGGAAGAAAACATCTTGTTTAAGTAGTGCGACTCACAGTCGCACTTGTCTAATAAGGAGGACTGCTTTTACTCACTTATGTCATCCCTGAGCTCCATCTGTAAACTCATAAAGAATCTAAAGAATGACTGGCTATGAAAGGTGTATCGAAGCAGTAAAACTACCAGTTTGGGTGAATGGCAGAGAGTGGGATTTACTATCCCACCAAAGCCCAAACTCTTACCATCACCATCTCCACCACCTCTAGAGAGACCTCAGTTCTTTGTGAGGTGGTTTGTTGTGACACAGAAGAGGAGCTGAATTGTTATTACCCATATTCTCTTTATCCATCTCAGGCATGTAATGAGGGTCTGCTTAGGAGCTGAGTGTCTGAACTCCCTGGAAAGTGCTCAGAGCCTTCCCCAAAGGCTTATGCCATTTTTTTCTCTCAATATCTTGAACACAGCTCCATGAGGGACTTAGTTACAGACCTACAGGGGAATGGGTGCACTGCCTTTGGTAAGAGGACATGGCTGCTGTTCGAAAAGCAGTGGATAGGACAGATCACTGATCTTCGCTGGGCAGGAGTGGGAGGGATCACACAATATGTGCCCACAGAAGAGAAAATAAAGTTACTGTTATGTGGAGGAAAGGTGTCTAAAGTGGTAAAACTTTGTCTTGGGTACAATGTCCGGAGTGTACACCTATCAAATCTAGGTCCTTACCTGAAAGCCACAGGCTGCTCCAGCTGTCTCTTGACATTACTCTGACTCTTCTGCTCTCTGTTTTTCAGGGTGGGATGCTGTTCCCTCCTCACCCCCCTCCCCAGTCCCTGCATTTAGAAAGAGACAAGTGTGGCCTAAGGGGACAAATATGTACATGTGCATGAAGAACGTTGAGTTCTGGTCATGGTCAGGCGAGTTCTGATAAGCATACGTGAGCAATGGGGAACCATTTTTGTTTGTGTGAACCTGTTGTTGTAGACAACAGACTTGTGCAATGTGCGTTTTGAGAGAGCCAATCTTGCACCATCCTGCACTGATATGGATTGTGCCTTTGAGGTACAGTGTCTTCTAGTGCTCCCTGTTTTGTGACTGGCTGTTTTGTTCCCAGTATACATCCTACATACACGACAAATCCATACATTAGCTTGGATAAGGTCTATGCACTAAAAAAGCTTTCTTTTTTTTTTCTATCTTTTTTTTCCTATTAAAATATAAAACTCTCCATTCAGGGGGGAAAAAAAAAAGTAAGCCCCAAACTAAAATTAAAAATGTATTCCTGGAAAAAGACAAAAGATTTCAAGAGGAGACACTTTTCACTGCCACATTTATTTGAGCAAAAATCTAATCTTCTATTTTTAGAAGTTTAATCTCAGTATTTTTTGCTTTTTAACAGAAAACAAAAAAAGGATTCCATTAGGCAGTCCATGAGGAATTCTCCTGGGTATCCCAAAGATCCCTGTTCTTCATACTCTATTGTTCTTTCTCTCTGCAATGTATCAACAGCAATGAAACAAAAGGTTAAAAAAGAACATGGAAGGAACTGCATGGCTCTAAAGGCCAAGTCTGTCTTGCATGTTTTCAGTCTGCATCCTGCTGGACGTGCCAATTTTCTAGTTTGCGAGAAGAAAAACGTATCTGAATGTTCATGATCATACTCTTAAATAACAATAAAGATAAACTGTCAGTAAGAGTTTGTAAAGATAACAAGAATTAGTTTCACAAAAGTGGTACTTAATTCTTTTCGGTGCACTGAAACAGTTCTCCTTCACTGCCACAAGAGACAAATTTCTGTGTTATGTTACACAAACGGCTGCGCGTGACCAGGGTTCAGCTGCCGCCTGCCTGCTCTGGTCCAGGCCATTCTCATTACTCCTCCTGCTGCATGCTGACACGGTTTCGGACGCGGTTTCTTCTCAGAATCCTGTGCCAGTGTGGAAGAGGTTATAAGCAATTCTAAGCTTCATTTAAGTTGTGGAAAGGAATTCTAAGGCAAAAGGAAATTTGTTTGGCACTTTATATGGTTTGAAGTTGGGATGGGGACGACAAGGAGCCCCCTTACCCCCCACTTTTTAATACTGAAATGACAACACTGTTGCTGTTACCCAGGAGCATGCTACACACAGCGCAGTAATCTCCTTTACAGTAAAACACAAGCCTTTAATTACAAATGGAACAGACTGGAAAAGTTCTGACAAAACATTTTCTGGTAGGAATTTGCCAGTTCAGACAGACTGAAATGTTTTGCTGAGACACTGGCATTTTCCCCTGGTTCCCTCAGAAGCCCGGCAGCCAGGGAGCTGCTCTGGGGCTGGGGCTCCAGCAGCTGAAGGATGCAGCTCTGGATCAGGTCCGTCAGGAGCCTTCCAGGGCAATCCCCCTTCCTACCCTGGCTCAAGAGATCGCAGTGCTCACAGGACCAATGCTTTGAGGAAGCCTAGGGGGTGACCTGCTCCCACACTGAAGTTTTATTGCCTTTCACAGATAATTATGAAATGTTTGGCTTTTGTTCGAAACTGGAACAAACCCAGATTTCGAAATAGCAAAATCCTATGTGAAAGTCAATTAGTTCTCTCTGCAAAGCTGAAACTATGACCACATACTTCCCACGTGTAGCACCTGCGTGAAGATGTCAGTGCTGGAAAACTGGCAGTGCTGATGAGGTTGTATTCAACATTTTGGGAGACCAACATCTTGAATATAGTGTGTTTCTTTTCCTATTAGAGGTACAGCTCCTGTAGAGCTCCCTGATATTAGAAAGAACAAACAAGCTTGATATTAGATATTAGATGACATTTAATATTGTAACTTGGAATTATCTTGCCTTTAAGCTTTTAAGATGTGGCTATGTTGCAAACATTAATAGTCTCGATGCCTTCAGAGAATAATGATCATATACATACGAAGTATTTTTTGACATTTTCAATACATAAACTTCTAACAAAAAGTTCTTATCTCTCCTTACAAGAAATGACTCATTATAAGTATCCTGTGTCAAAAGGATTATTAATTTTCACTATTGTGTATTTCTTTTTAAATTTTCAGATAAATCATTTATCATCCTCCTATGGGCAGTATAAAATGAATTACTAGTGAATAATTTAAGTGACACAAATTCGGTATTTGCTTCTCAATGTTCATGTCAATTTATGACATATATTCTCAATCTGCTGTTCCCACAAGACTGAATTTTAACCTATCCTAACTTGCTTTATCCTACAGATGGCTGTGTTACAACACAGAAAGCTAACGATCTTCCAAGCTGAGTGGTGAATGTAGGAGGGGGAGACAAGCAGAAATGCTGCAATTCTCTCCAATGAAATAATGAACTTTACACTTCTGTAGCCTTTTATGTGCAAATACGTCTGAGTCAGAAAAAAATCTGCAAATAAACAGCATTGCAGTTTTAAGAAAGAAGCCACATCTCATACCTTTTTAGTTACTGTCAGTCTGAGGCAAGGAGAGAACAGCTGCAGACACAGCACTGATAGCCTTGGTTGGTGGCCACTGTGTGGTGGTGAAGGCATCCATACTTAGGCTGGTTATGAACAACCTGTTTTCAACAGATTGCACATCAGCTGATGCATCTGCAAATGCCCTATATTGATACATGAAGACTTGTAGCACATAAAGGAATATAACTTCATAGAAAATTTTTCTGAAATTTTCACTCTATCTAATTTAGGAGAAATGCTTTGCAATTTAATTTATTAAAATTTAATTTTATGGAACAATTCATTGAAATCAATAGGACAAAGATCACTGCACTATACTTGTACCTAATAGTTTCAGGCTTAGTCATCTGAACGCTGGTTTCTAAATGAGGGTCTTTGTTCCTGAATATATCTGGTCTGTGTTTGAAGAGTACCACACCTTAGAGCAATTCCTGTTTCATTAACAGGACTTTTCCTTTGTTACTTAGTGTTGCATCTTTGTACGTCTGTGAAGCCCCAGGCTAATGCCCAGTGCTGCGTGTAGCTTCGCATATGAAAGGACTTATGAGAGATTCTTACCTACAGAGCCCATGGGAATATGATAGAGCAAGCAAATACATTTTCTTGCTATTGCTAGAAAGCTGCTGTACAGTTACAGTGAGATATATCAGTTTTCATAGCATTCTCTGAATGGAGAGATGTTTTGTTATATGTAACTGAAGCATACATATCTAAACCATAGTACATTGTAACAGCAGCTCATGAAGTTTTGTCCATTCCCTTTTGGGGATACTCGGAAACGTTCTTGTTCCCAGAATAATTTCTTTCACATTAACAATTTCTGTTCAGGACCACCCAGTTACTGCCTCATTTCTGTTTTAAATTAAATTTATATGATACAGTGAACAATAAGAACACTGGTGGGAGACTCCAGGTAACTATATTCTCCATTATTCTGTGTCACTTCAAAAGGCGCTTGTGGCATGGATTTTTCTTTATGAACATAACTTTGGGCTGAAATGCATGTTCTCTTACTAGATTTCAAAACAGCAAAGCAGGACATTAGTACAGAAGTTATTTTTCTATATATCTGAGAAGTATACTTACACCGATGTTGCAGTAATTAACCTCATTAGTTGATCAGTGACCCCTTCGCTTGAACCTAGAAAGCAAAAATTAGGGTTCATGCAGCACAGTAACACTTCTGAAATATATGGAAAGCTCTAATTCCAGCCACAAGGAAATTGAATACTATATTAGACTGTGTAGGAGTATGAAGCTATAGTTTGTTATAGAAAGATCAGATTCCTGAATGCAACTTAACCTACTAAATTTTGATATGCTATTTGAACCCCACGCTCATAAAGCTCCCTGTCGGAAAAAGTGAACCTTAGAGGAAGTATACTGAGCACAGACGACATTTGTTTTTCTAGGGTGAATAAACAGCAACATTGTTACAAGGTTATTTTCATGTTTCCTTCTTATATGACTAAGTTTAATGATTTTTTAATTATTATTATTGAATGGGGCTTTCATATTTCTCAAGCTATTCAGGAACCTCCCACTCTCACAGCCCTCAGAGGTTTGCAGCCAGCCTTACTCAGAGGACATTCCAGGCTTGTCACTGCACAGCTGCTCTTGGCGGACAGCCCTCCACGCAAGGGCTTTGCCAAAGCGTTGCTTGGACCCCCAACCACGCTGCTGAAACAATAGTTAATAGTATGATATTTGCACAACTGATACTTTCTTTTGGGCCTTAGAATGAATTTGTTTACTTCACTTATAAAATGTGCTGTATCTTTGAGGTCACTGGGTTTACTCCAGCAGCCAAGTGTGGAAACTGCCATTGGTATCTTATATTCCATGTATAGGCTGCTAGGTAGCATAACCTTACAAGTCTTGGGAGAATCACCACTTTCTAAATCTTTGAAGTGCTTGCTTCAAATATCGAGGATTTAAAGAATTAAAATAGTAAAACTTACCTGGAAGAGGTTTATTTCCATTTCCTTACATACTGAATTTCAATGTGGTAATTTATCATGCCTGGTCCTGAAGTATTTGATTGCAGACAGCGATAGGTGGAAAGGTGTGTATTTCTTTTGTCCTATTCAAGACTTCAAAGAATCATAGAATGGTTTGGATTGGAAGACACCTTTGAAGATCATCTAGTCCAACTACCCTGCTGTGGGCAGAGACATCTTTCAATAAATCGGGTTGCTCAAAGCCCCATCGAACCTGACCATCAACACTTAAACTTACAAACGCCCCATTCCCTGTGAACGCCAGGAAGTTTGATGCAAATTCTAATAAATCATTTTTAAAAAGCAGACTGGAAATTATCTTTGAAAAAGTTCTGTTAGACTTTGGAGGTTTTGAGCATTTCCCACATGTATTCTTTATAATTTTTGTCATTCTCTAAGAACCCCAGCAATAGGTATTCTCCCTATAGAAAGCAAAAATGCATGGTAAAAATAGTGGCAACTAAACATTACAAAACTTCTTAGAGAATTTTCAACATGATTTAAATATAAAATATGTGATAGATTCTGCCTTTTTTAACACAGGACAAACTAACTTCCAATTTAAGCGTATTTATTTTGCTTTAAAGTGAATGTGGTGCTTCTGAAATGTGCCAGAAATCCTTGGTGTGTCTAGCAAGAAGAGCATAAGGCATTAGCAGTGAAAACTTGACCCCTACCAGTGCAGTGTCAAACAATCGTATTTGTTCCTAACTGAGCAACGTCCCTCAACATGCATTTTAACTATTTAATCCATCTCTGCCCTTTTGTATCTTTTTCAGCTGTATATTTCTCCATCACAGGTTTCAACTGTGTATTGTGGAACAGGAATACATTTTTTTAAGGCCAAACTCACATTAACTTTTTTAAGGAAGAGAGCAATTTTTCTTGTGCAAGCATTTTTTATCAATCCTGATTTAAACAGTTGTTCTTAGGGATGTCTTTGAAAATATTGGTTAGTGTGCAGATTGGTGAATGTTTTTCATGGCAAATACTGGAAGGTATGTGCAAGTCTGAAGCCGGAAACTGAAGTTCAAACTTTTCACCACTGCTAAGAGGTTGCATTAGAAGTTTTTTCTCAAATACTGTGGTACCATCTACATTATTTGATTTTTGTACCTTCTTGTCTTGTGTACAGTTATTTTAATTACATGAACTATGGAAAGCAATCAGATTCTAAGTCTGATAATTCTTCAGACATAAATAAACTATTTAATAGAATTTTTATTTTTAGGCATGAACCCCAGAAGACTTTTTTTCTAGCAATACTCTGCCTGTGTCATCTGGATCTTACCGAATCAGCTTTTGAACTTTCCTGTTGTAAGATCAGAAACTTGACGTAAAGAAAGTGATTAATATTATTTCCTTTGCTCAAATGGCAAGGGCTATAAGTTTATCCCCTAACTATCTCCAAACTGCCAGCTCTAGTGCCAATCCAAGTGGAAAACCATGATATGTAAAAAGAAAAGACAAACAATTACAAGGCACAAATTTCTCCAAAACAAAGTTTAGTTCACTTAGAACAGGATGACTCAAACTTCCCTGCTAGAAAGTTTGTGACTTTTTCACTGAGGAATCAGAGAACTCTCAGAATGTACTTTTATACCACCTCCTTCGATGTAGGATTTTTCTTACGCAACTGGTTCTGTTTGTCACTCGCAACTTCTCAACCTGTGATTAAACTTGCAAACATAACCTATTTATTGACTCAGCTAGAAAGAAATCCAGGGGCCTGCTACGTAAGTGACATTTTACAGCTGTGCTGATATCTTTGTTGTTCTAAAATCAGGTCCAAAAGGCAACAGATGTTTACTAGGATTCGTCTTGTGATGACTTTTTCTTTTAAATTATCATTTATATCTATGAAGACATTGAATGAAATAGCACTCTAAGTCTCAGCAGACTGGAGAGTTATCTGAAGTGCTGTAAACTGTTTTTTTGTGGAAATGAACACAGGCCTAAAAAGGTTATTTTCTCTGTGTTTCAAATGAGGAAAACCTTAAGACTCCTTCAGATTCTGTCAAGAATGTGCAGTTTGTTTCTCTTATATATATTAAAAATCTGTAAAATTCCATGCACCATTAACATATTAGTTCTAACAGTTAATAGGGACCGCTGAAGGAAACCTTCAGATTAGCAGAACCCTACTAGTGATTTGGCTATCAGTAAAACGCAGTCACAGTTACAAAGCAAATGTTCAGCTACTAACAGGCAGAATTAGTAGTTCAGCTGCTGACAGACAAGAAGTAGTAAGAGGAATTAGTGATTTAATATTGTCAGTGATTTTGGTTTTTATGGCAACAACAATTTATTAATACAATCCACAGGGGGCTTGTGACTAATAGAAAGTAACCAGCCCTCAGCTTTCCCATACAAGGCTTACTAGTTAAAAATAAATATCTGTGAGCAGAACTGCTGTGACCTGCACTGAAATGCCTAATCAAGTGAGCTGGGATAAAGTTCAAGCAAATAAAAGGAGATGAAAAATTCATTTGTATTAATCAATCACAGGATGACTAAATCTCCAGGACAGAAGTCAAATGTCTAGGCAATCTTAGGATTGCCTCTCTTAGGAGAGGCATTTTCAAGAGAATGTATTAATGCTTTTGCACACAGCACTGGGAGGCCAAATCCAAAATCAAAACTGTGTACAGTTCTGTTCCCCTACATTTGAGGAAGCTTAGGGGACTGGAACAAAATTACAGTTTATCAAATCTAGCAAAACAAAAGTAGAGAAGATGTACAGTTTTCTTGAAGTGTATCCAGAACAAGCATCCGAGAGGAAGAAAGAAACATCCAATATGAAGAATAAAGCTTGAATTTAGACTGGAAGTTAAAAAGTTTCTGACTCTCAAAAAAGTGAGTTTCTGAGACATCCAATGAGAGCACATGGAGAATAAATATAATGCAGTTGCCTACACCTCAGTTATATAGATTTGCTGAGCTTTTTTACTTTGTATTTGTGTAATATAAATAGAAAGCAAGGAAAAGGTTAAACATTTAAAGGAATGTGCCTCAGAATTTTTCTAAACAGGCATGCTTTTTTTCTTGGGAATAAGAAGTTACATAGAAAAGCTTTATGTAAATATGCAGAGTTAAACACTAAGCCAGTAGCTGTTCCTTCTCTGGAAATCTGAAAAAAATGACAAAATTAAGATAGCTATTATCAGTAGGGAAAGTTTACTAATCTACATTTATACAGCACCTTTTCTCTGAAAGGATCTTTAAAGTCTCTTTAGATCTCACCGAACTAATAGCCTGTGTGAAGATCTAACTATCCAAACTGAACTACGCTCATGTTTAGGAAATATACTGGTGAAGGTAATGGTTTCTGTCCCCACAGAGGCAGCAACCAGTCTGATCTGTGCAGTCTATAAACTTTAAAGATCAGTTTGCCTACTCTTGTCTTCTTTATTAGACTTTCTATAATCCTGCAATCTCCTTTTTTTTTGAGATGGAATATGCAGAATCAATCACAATATTTAAGGTGAAACTGTAGTTTTACTTTTGACCATAGAGTTGTATATTTTTCCACGTTCATTCATGTCTCATTCCTTATAAAGTCTAACATCTTATTTGCTTTTTTGACAGCAGCTGAATGTGAACAGAGGTTTCCACTGACCATGCAGTTAAAGCTTTGAGTGTGACTGCACAGACTTACAGACGGTGACTTTCACTGCAATTTTACTTCTTGCCTTTCCTTATTCATTCCTTGTTTGTAAATGTTACAAAACCAATTCCTGTTTGTGCAGTTATTCAGATAACCCACAAAAACTGAGAGGATTCCAGAATGGTCCAAGGTTGCCTATCTCTGTAAGATGCTCAGTACAAAAGTTCTTAATCTTTCACACTTCCTCTGTGCTCTAAATTCTAATTTATAGCTAACTTATAGGCATTTGAGGCTTTTGAGAAAAACTTAAAAAAATAGCAGCTTACAGTTGCTTCATAATGAAATATGATGAGTGCTATTTAAACTGTTATCCATGTGTTTACCTCTGTCGCAGTGGGCCCTAGGAACACTGGTCAGATGCTAGCCAGCGTATGGAAGTAGAAAATGAGGACCCAAACACCACAGAAAATAAGGGCTTGGAAAAGAGATGCTGTTGAAGAGAGAGATTGCTGGAGAACTTTAGTTCTCCAGCAAATCAGGAATCAATCAGCCAGTGTCAGGACAATGGTTGTTGGCACTACATAACAGTACCTAAACAAGCAAGATCTGATCCATAGCAGAAGGCATGAGGGAAGAAGCACTCCTAGGCCAGATGAGGTGGCTGCAAAAGCAATGCCGTAAGCAAAGGAGTGAAATGGATCTCATCACTCTGAGACCCAGGCACTATAAAGAATAAGCTATGGAGAAAATTTGGATAGTTGAAGTTTTATTAGTCATGGAACAAGCAGCTAACATTCAGCCAGAGAAGGGATGACAAGAGAAATGGATAGTTGTAAAGTGAGGAAAGATGACAAGAGAGATATGGCAATAGTAACAGGAATGGTGGAGAAAGGGAGATTTGGAAGGAAAGGGTGGGGACAAACAATGTGAGAAGAAGATAATAAAAGAAGAGTGTGGAAATGGGATCTGAATTTTTGCTGCTGGGAGGAGGAAGGGTGATTAAAGTAAAAAGCAAGAAACCATCAAGCTTAAATGACACAAAGCATAGGGAGGAGGAGACAGTAATGAAAAGGAGCAAATGGGATCAGTATGGGGAAGGAAGGCAGAGGAGGTCTGTAAAAGACTGTCCAAGTGTGAACTGTGCGAAATGTCAATGGAAAATGAGCACACTATGAAAGTTTTAAAAGCTGGGTAGCACGGTGAAGGTGCTCCTGTGTGGACCTGCTATGTTTTGTCAAGCATAATTTTCTTGTCCATGACTGAATCATATTTTTCCAAGGTGAATAAAAAAAGAACCTGGGATGTTTTCTCGAGACTTTAGCTGATGACAACATATTTACTGAACTTCTCACAAAAATCATCACATAAATATTTAAGTCTGATTGTGATTTCAGCAAGTTTATTTCCAAGAGTTTGATTTATAGATAAAATTCCATGTACTGAGTCTCCAAGCAAAACAACGAAGACTGAGAATATAAGAGAGACAAAGTTACTGGGTTTTGTTGTAACATATTATTTTGAGTTACTATTTTTTTTTAGGGTAGAAATCACAGAAACTAACTCACGCTGGAGAATATAATTTCAGTTGTAATAATCTGCCTTTCAGTATTAACTCCTCCTGCCTCCTTGACAAATTCCTTGTTGCATTTTTGAGTTATAAAGTCTTGAAAAGCAATGCAAAACCTGAATATTGCTGAATTAAAATATTAGTGTAAGACTATTCAGGCTAACATAAATGTAGAGCACCAATTATAATCTGATTTAAGTGACTGCATAATGTGGAGACTATGTTTGTATCAGGAGTAAATTCCTGATTTACAAGGGAGACTTGAATCAATCGAAACATTTCTAACTTTTTCCAGTGTTGTATTTTTAGAGAATGAACTGTTGGCCATAAAGAGGCATGAAAGAAAATGAACAGGTTCCACCTTCCATCATTTCAGAGCTGAGCTGCTGTCTGCCTGACAGCTGAGCCCAGAGTTTACTTGCCATCGAGCTTGATGAAAATAAGTGGAAAATCTATTGACTCTTTTGCTCTCTGCTTCTTTTGGATCAAAATCTCATTACTTTAAAGTAGTTTTGCTGAAACATTTTGAAATCATATGCCTGAAATAAGTCCCCTTGTTACTTGAAATCAGTTCTAATTCTAGCAGTAGCTGAAAGAAATGTAATTTCATGAGTGTGAACTGGTGCAGCTGAGATTATAAACTGGCACTGTACATATCCTCTCTAGTACATGAAAGGCAGTGGAAGTTTTCTCTGGCTAAAGACATAGTACCCAACATGTCAGGGCCTCATCCTGGCTTTGCTCTTATTTGTACATTTTGCACATTCTTTTTATGAGTTGCCATAGAGCATGTATGAGGACCCTATTCTTTCTTGAGGACTGAAGAAACCTTTCAAACAGGGTTAGCAGGGTATATGTTTTCCTACTTCTTCGCGGCATCTAATTTTAATATCACAAAAAATCATGTAGTAATTTGTATGAAGTAAAGGCTGATGAGCTGTAGGTTTGTCAGCCCTGCCATAAAGAAAGCAGTCTGCTAATATGGGAGATGAGAAGCTTCTACTCTTTTGCTATATCCTAAAAGAAAAACAAGGTCAGGGAAATGACACTGGACTGTACAATATTTGGGAAGTGAGCTCTGCACAACGTAAATCAAATATACTGATGTACAAGCTTGGTAAAGGAATCCTAACTGTGTATATAAAATGTTTCCCTGATGAATAGTCAACGGCTCTGGTTTGTGTTTAAATTCCTCCCTCTACACTCATGCATCTAGGAAACCAGATTGGAAAAGATTCATTTCTGTCATTACCAGATTTACTGGAACAAACAGGAACATATTTACTGTGAAGAAACACAGAAGAAACTGAAGTTGTCGTGTCAGGTGGGGAAGACATCTTCAGTCTGTCTCAAAGCCTCCATAGAAAGGCTGGCCGAAAAGGTCAGGATGCACTGAAGCAGCATGACGTTGTGTTTTCCCAGAACATACCACCTGCTTAACATGATAGATTACACCAAGTTTGAATATCAGATGTGCGCAAATGGCAATGCTTTAACATTTGAGCCTAGGTCTTCACCCACAAACATCAAATACATTTGGCCTGGATATGTCCATAAGAGTTATTCCTGCCTTGCTGAACCCTGACGACCACTGCTCTCTAGCAGAGAAAAATGAGAGCACAGCATTGCCTTGACTGTGGCCCAAGTGCAGTGCCCTGGCACAGCTGTCCCATTTTACCAACCTATTTTTAAAAATAAACAGCATGTCATCTGAAGAAACTGTTTTCAGCTTCTGTTGCTGGGATGTACTTGAGTGTCTTTCTCCTTACTAACCAAACAAAGGGGGTGAAGTTTTTAAGAAGGGTATCTAAATAGATCCATTAATTGATGAACGTGCTCACTTTTTTACTTGCAAGACAATAGACAACTTCTGATCATCATATAAACGCTAGAGTAAACAGAGGGTTTAACTAGGAATTGTTTTTGTGGGAAGCTGTACTTGTGGCTGTGGCATAAAACACATTCTTTGAATACATAGAAAACATTAATCATTGGCATCTGAAGAGGAAAATAATGTCGGTGATGTTTATTGAAGGCATCATTAAATGCCATGGCTTATTATAAAACATGAAAGAAAACAAGCTTCAACAAACCACAGTAAAAGGGAGAGAATTTTTTTCTTACATTACAAACTTTTGGAGGAAGCGCAGTTTCTGCTTTTTGGGAGCAAATATTTCCTACTCTATGTTTAACCTTCCAGTAGGACAAAGGTACTGCAAAAACAAGTTAGATGGGCAGCACTGAAACGGTACATCATTCCCTGGCAAAACATAGAAGAAAAAGAGGCAAACTTGGAGGCAGAGGACATGCCACCTCAATGTAAGCTGCAGTACAGTCACTAAGAATAGCAGATCTTTTTTTTTTTTTTCTGTGCATACTTTCTCATAAAATAAAATAACACACAAAAAAAGATAGACTAAATGATAAGCATCCAGCTTTTTTGGATTTCCATGTAATGTCAAATTTGAGAAACGTTTCTTCTGAGCTGAGATCAACAAAGGAGTACGGCATGTATTTCAGTCCTTCAGTATGAAGAAAATATTAGAAATGAATGGGATCAGCAGGTATTCCAGGTTTACTCAGAATAGCAGACCAAATTTTTAAAAAATATGTCTCTGTTTCTTAATCGTCAAAAATAGTATTTTAATACTCCTTATTTCAGTTATCACACCTATACTCCATTAAGTAATAAAGTCACTGTATGTTATACAAATGTAATTTTAATATTGAAGCCACATAGATGCATATAGATGTAAACATGTTTACTATACATTTATAGCAAGATCACTTACATTTCCAAGAAACAAAGGGCGAATGTATGGAAAATTTAAAAAAAAAACTTTCTTGGCTTCTCTTTATCCTTGCAATAATATTCATATTTTGTAGCTTTTGAGCAGGTAGAAGGAAAAAAGTGCGACTAAATTTCAACTCTGGCAATTTCTGCAGTAAGATCTCATATAAGAGCAGATGTTTTATAGGTTTTTATTATCTTCTTCTAGTGTTGTACCCAACCAACAGTTAAAGGCAACAGCCATTTTACATATCTGTGTTCCAGAGCTTTTGGTTTTTGTCTTTTACTACGTGAAAGGAAGCAGCCAAATCTATAAAAGGCCTATAGCAAACTATAACTGCCTGTTCCATGCCACTGTCTTAGATCGTCTGGATTTCTCCCATTATTAGTGTATCCCAAACATTCCTAAACAATGAAAAAGCTTACTCTCCTACCCAAAGTCAGCACAGGTTATTTTAATTCTGTCAGCTCGTATAAAAATAATCTATACTGTAGGATGGATAGCTACTTTTATGCTATCCCTTGTTTTGTTGAAGTAGTCACAACATGCTTCATCTGGTACACGAGGAGGCTGATGTTATGTGGGTTGTCTGCTGTTTTGCCTTTTAACAACTAATAAGAGCTTCTATATTTTTAGTAGTGTTGGCTTGGATACTACTCCTGGGAACAGGCTAAGGGTTTTTTTTACCTATATACTGTATCGTAGCTCAGAAGAAACATGACAGCAGTAGCAATTTCTCAATTGTTTTACTCCACATTCATATTGTAACACTTCAGTAACGTTCTTGTGTTTTCTGTATCCCTTGACTATGGGGAAAATAATTTACCTTTTAATACTCTTTACAGAACCAGTTTTACATGGAAGTGGTCTTTAGGCCTGATTTAAAAGATGGCTTGTTTATACTGCCAAAAAGTACTGTACAATGGGCCTGCTCTGAGCAGTGCTATTGACTAGATGAACTCCAGAGATCCTTTCCAGCCTACATAATTATGTATTTCTATGTTTGTCTTACAGTTACATTTATGGGTACGTAGGGTATGTGTTGCCCTGCTTTAGCGAAACCCATACTCTGCACTCTGGAACTACTTTCAAATCTAGAACATTTCTCAGTTTCATTGTTCCTGTAATGACACTTATTTTCTGTCTCAATTATACAAAGAATATTAAACACTCCTAAAGCTGCACCTCTGGAGCTGCTGGACTCTGCTATCTTCTCTTTGCTTTACTGTCAATGCAACTGAGTCAGCATGTTGGGAGTGCAAGCTGGATGGATGTCCAGCCAAAGCAGCCCAACCAAACCTCTGGGATCTTGTGGAATTACCCAGTTAGTATATGGGTGGATGTAAGACTATTCTTCCTTTTCCTCTGGCCTGTGCATCAATGTCTTTGTGTATGTAACAAAGCAGATAACACTCCTTACCAATATACGGAATGGATATCCAACCTTTATCAATCAGTGGGCAAAAGCAGATGGTTAAGAAAAAGAGTACGAGAAGAATAAGGTATTTGATACATGTGCATGTCAGTGCAGACACACACAAAAAAGGAACAGACAATTCTTTCCCTTTGCAAATTATAAGGAAATGGTTAGATTTGCAATGGCAAACTATGGTAAGTATAAAACCTCGCAACTTCCTGTCACAAGAAAATGCAAAATTAAGCAGCAATTTCACTTCATTCAATAAAAACAATATGTCAGGTGAGATCTTTGCAATATTCTTTCCATATTTATCAAGACATAACAGAGGTAGTGATGACACAGTTCATTGCTCAGTTACTTTGGTTTCCTGCAGAAAAAGCGTGTTCCCTGAGAGTTACCATAGAGTTCCTGCAAAGCATCATGTGGCATTTTATCTTTTCAAATCATTACCTTGCATTCTTTTCTCCTACTTTAAAAGTGAAGCCTATTAAAAGAAAATTCATGAAAAGTGTTTAATCAGGATTTGTACTGTTACTTGGTAAAAGATGATGACAGAGGCTGCACTCCGCTTCAAAGACATATCAGTCTTTTTAATAACATGCCAGCAGCAATCTTTCTGTGAGTTTCTAAACCAGAAAATGAAAAACACATGAGGCTATTCTGCTATATTGTGTGTTAACTCTTCACCATTCTATTAAGAAATGATAAACCACATGAATTTCTACCAATGAAAAGAGAGATGGCAAAGATGATGTAACCTGGCTTCTACTCTCATAATTAAGTAAATGAAAATACCAGTTCCCTAATGGCTCTTTTTGGTCTGCCAGACTAAACAGAATTTACAAGGAACATTTGATTATTTTGGTGGTCCAGTTAGTGATATTTCATTCATTCGTGTCTCAAAGGAAACTCAGTATAATGAGAAATTTTTGGTAAGAAATAATTCTGGTGAAGATGAGTTGTGAAATACATACTTTCATCCCAGCAGTAAGGAAAAAAAAATCCTCAAACCACTGGCCAATGCGAAATTGGAACTGTCATCTTTACATTCAGTACATACATATATATTTATATGTTTATGTATATTGTATTGTAATGTGATGCTACTGACCAAAGCCAAATGGATTTTTTTCATTCATATTTGGGCACATAAACAGCTTTTGTCTAATCTGGAAAATATCTGGCTTCTGGTCAAAATTATAAGGAATTGGCAGTGTTTCAGACCAGTTAAAATAAAGCCTATTATTGAGGTATCTAGATATGCATTGAAGTTTTAACCCTAGGTTAGATCTTGGGTCGCAGTTTTTATGAGCAAAAAATACTATATACTGCTTCTGTGGTAAAGTAAAAACCTCTAAAATGTGATCGATCTTTCAGCTATACTCTGCACACACAGAAATATGTACACACCAAAAAATGCATGCATACACTCACAAACACACATATATGTGTAAATGTAGAAAATGAACATACGTAAAGGTGCATAGGATTTCCATGAGAACAGCTGTACTGCCAGTTTCTTCCTTAAGTAGTAACTTTTTTTTAGGATTTGAAGAAAACAGCTTTTTTCAGTTACACCATTCCAGCTCAATCATAGCTAGATTTACTATATCTGAACCTTCACTAAATATTCATGGAGTCTTTGTTTGTGTTTTGGTTTGTTTGTTTGGGGGTTTGTTTGGCTTTTTTCTTTTTTTTTTGGGGGGTGATTCAAAAGCAAGGGAGGGAACACCGAATTTCAGACCAGCCTAGAAGCTGTAAAGAAGCAAAATAATTGCAGTCTGCAACAGGCAGTGGCAGTAGGGGAGCACAGCTGTGTTTTGCTATCCTCTAGACGTATTCCAGTTGTTAAATGCATAATTAAATACGCATTCATGCAGAGATGATGGTGAAGTGATATGCTGGAAATGCATGCCACATACTGAGATGAGAAAGGAGCACTGTATGTGTGCCTCACTTACTGCTAGCTTTGAATATGGCCTTAATTCATAAAATCTCGCATGGATAATGCCAACTCAGAAAAGGACAGAAAAATTGGGTTTGGCCAGTAGTTTATCCAGTTCTCCCTGAGTCCTGGGTTCTACATATATACTACAGTTTATATCATAGCTGCTGCGAATGCTTGAATTTGCAAAGTGGCAAATCTTCAGAGAATTTGGGGGCTTGTTTGGATTTACATAAATAATTAATACCATTGAAGTTAACAGGACTAGTGCCCTTTGCCTTTAGGCGGGAGCGTGCAGCACTCACAGTAACAAGCCCTGAGCCAGCCAGGGGAATGTGCTTTTCTAAGACACTGAAAATTTATTTGGATTTTTCTGAGCACTTTCCTAATACAGTTGTTTGTGGGCAGTCTCAAAGTTTTACATCTCTTGGTGATTTAACGCATTGATTCACTAATATAAACATATAAACAAATTTAAAGATTTTCGTTTCTTTTTACAATATCTGTCAAATCTTATTCACATTCTGAATGGGTCGTGACTTGGTTTCAGAAGCAAATTTGTAGTCCTTCCTCACTATTGACTGTCCAGCAGCATGCACACACATTAATCACTCATTATCTTGATTGTTTTTAACAGCAAGTCGATAAAAAAATTGGTCTTTAAGTTTATGACTTCTTATCATTCTGATCTGCCATTCCCCATGATGACTCTAAGAAAAATTAATTCATCATTGTGGCTACTGGTAGATTCAAATACATTAAAATTATTTCAGAAATAGGTACCTGCTACAGTGGGGCTAAAAGACAATAGTTTGCATACAAGAAGCAAACAGTAAAAATAGATACACAGAAGCTGATCTCTTGTTCAAAGGATTTCAGATCATTGAAAACAAATTATCGTCTACCCACATAACTACGCTGCACACCTCTCTGATTTGAAGAGACCCAAACTTCTTTGTGAACGAAACGTGTGCAATTACTGCTGTGTGCCTTTAGCCAACAGCTTCCTGCTGAATAAATGCTGATGGCATTCCTGACATTCCCGGAGGAAGGCTCCTGGCCCAGCAAGCTGTGACGGCTCTGTCCGTCCCAGTTCTGTACCGAGGGCAGAGCTGCACCCACGCAGAGCCCGGCCGAGCGGGAGGGTGTGCGCCCCGGGATTTCCAGCCTTGTATGGACAGCACCCATACGTGAGCATGGTGCTGTCAGCCCTGAGCATGAACTGGGACTGGAACGCACTGAGGTCTCGTGGTATAGATTCCCAGTGATGTAACTGCATGTGTCCAGTGTCTAAATTTGGTAGCTACATCACCAGGGCAGAGTAGGTGGGGTTTTTTTTTCCTTCCTTTGTTGTTTTGGTTTGGTTTGGTGGTGTTTTGTTGTTTGTTTTGTTTTGTTTTGGGGCTTGTTAGGGTTTTTTTAATTACAGTGGAAATTATTTAAATAAGATGGAATTTATTCCAAAAATTTCAGCATTTTATTGTTTTTTTCTAAGCTTCTGACAGAAATATCATCAATCCACAATACAGCTTATTTTTCTCTGTAAGATAATCATTCATGTTATTTAGCAACTTGACTTGTTCCAAATGCTTTGTCTTCACAAATCTGACTTAACAAATGGTATCAGAAAAATAAAATAAGCCTCAATTTTACACCATCATCTCTCATGTCTATAGAAAACCACTGTTTTCACTAAATTTCTGATAAGTCAGAAAGGTGTGTTTATGATTTCTTTCAGAGGGCCACTAGTAAATTTTCTTCAGGAGGCAGAAATATCAAATGTGTACTGAAAGCTCTTTACCAACAAAGCATTTTTGACAGACAGTGATAAGTGTGTTTCATACTTTTCTTCAACTGCAGTGGCTACCCATTTCTTTCATTCCTTCCCAACAGTTCTGGCTGCTCTGAAAGTGCAGCAATATTAACTGAATACAGAAGGACTCAAATAACAAAATCCACCCCACCCCACCCCCTCCTCCCTTTGCCACTTCAGTACCAGTGTTCCTTCCACTGTTGTTTTGTTGGTGTATAAGTCTTACCCGATTATTTATGCTCTTTTCCTACCCTGTATTGCCAGTGTTTGTGCTAGAGGTCACTGCCATTTCCTCTGTCCGCTTCTAGGGGTTTAGCTGTTTCTTAAAGTGTCTTCAATAACAACTAGTATTTCAGTCTAGAGTATGCATACATACATTGCCACTCCTTGTCTACGTTGTCATGACATCTCTGGGATCTTGAACCGTGTGGCATACGTGGAACAGCCAGCATCAATATTAAAGCCCCAAAGTATGGACTAACGCTGAGGGGTACCCGAGTAGTTTACTACTTCGGGTGATCCTGGTCAAAATGTGAAGCAAAGAAAAGAAAGTATTCCAGCATGGATGGAGATTTCTCAAATTGCAAGACATACTACAAATACTAGTTTCTCTCAAAGGCATGTTCTGGCACTGTTTGCCTCAAGCCATTCCTTACATGCAAAAGCATCCAACTGCCTTTACGTGCTAACTAAAGGAGAATCAGGGGGTTCATATGGCATATAAAACTTCTGTAAAATACTTATAAAAATCAATCATTAACATATCCATTTCCTTCTCTGTGATCCTTATGCATGGCTCATAGCATTTCTTAATCTTGATGAGTCAGAAACATAGTGATAAGGTATATTTAAAAGATGCTAAGAGAAGTTTCACAGTGAAAGTGCTCACAAATAAGTCAAATGCCTTTGAAGAAATCTGGCTTTGCAACACTGAGGTTTTTGTTACGGCACTATTTAGGAACTGTAATTTAAATTACAAATATGAAACAGCTAAAATACACAGTAGTGTAAGAACAGATTAATTTGTTGTCTTAATCTTATTCAATAAATCCCTATTTATTGGCTTTCCCTGCACTTGCCCCTAGTCCTAAATTCTAAGGCAGGTATTGTCTTCTTACTGTATGTTTGTTTAGTGCGTAACATAATGGGCCCACATGCTAAGATCAGGAGTCCCTAGGAACCCCAGCAATACAAACAATTAATATTTTAACTAAATAGGGAGAGGAGAGGCAAACAGCATAATACTCTCTTTTGTTATATTTTCTTCTCTTTGAGCAAGGAGCCTTTATGTATATAACGTCCATCACGAATGGGTATACAAAACATATAGCAAAGTATAACAAAGGAACGTCCCTTTCACGAAGTGCTCACTTGTCTAAACAGGGACAATGAGTATCTCTAAGAAAGAGAGAGTGAAAACAGGATAAAAATAAAACCCTTGGATTAACATGGTAATCATAGCACATCCCTTGCTTATTTTTGGTCTGTGTGTATTTCTACTAAATGGAGATGAACAAGTCCAGCCAGGGATTAAATGAAACCCAGCTGAACATCCAACAATTGCTTTTGAAACACATAGTGTTCTAAAAGCTTGAGGCTTCCTTATCGGAAAGTGTTAGGAATTACTCCAAATCTGAAAATGTCAGCTAATATTCTGGTTTCTGTATTTTTCATTAAAATACCTCAGGTGTCATTAAAACTACAAATGTTGGTTTGCTCTGTCAAATGTTCTCTGAAGCCAAAAACTTTAGCTTGTTATTTAAGCATTCCAAAGTACTATCAATTAAATAAAATTTCATCAAAACATCCTGTTTCATCCGATCCGACCTTTTTTAGGAGATCATCAGTTTCAATATCAATCAGTTTTCTGAGATAATTTTGGCATGAGGAAAAAGACCATCAGCACCTCTTCTCATTCCATCATGTCTGCTCTAACTGCTATGCTGTTTGTAATCTGTTACCATGTTCTGCGTGTTTCTACAGTGCTGTTCAGCTAACATATATGTTTCCTGTATATATTTTCTGCTTCAGCCAGAGAAGCTTCTTTGAACCTCTAACACATTTTGATTTGTCTATACCCTCCTGGTACATTTACTTAATGTGCATTCCTGTGGATATTCCACAGCTACAGTGTTGAAGAGAAGGCACAACCTTACATTAATGTTTGTATTTCAACAAACTTTCATCAGCAAGGCTTCTTATGTCAATGTATGCAAGAACACTTCTGACCTGAAAGAGATCACTGTAAAATCATATGTAGGGCAGAAAGAACTGCAAAAGTGAAAAGAAACTCTCTCAAGTGAGCATTCACTAAGAGGCAAAGAATCCACATCAACCTCTTGGTTTGGAATACCAAATCACATTGAGCAAATGGCCTCTTCAAGAGATAACAGAAGATAGGGTTGTTTATTGTTGGACTGGGATAGAAGCTGTCAGCACATTTTTCAAAAATTAAAAAAAAAAAAGAAAAAAAAGAAAAATCTGCCATCTTTCACAGAAGCCCTGTGCATAAGAGGGGAAAAACAGGCAACAGGAATATGAGGGGTTGTCCCCCCACAAAATAAAAAATAAAACAGATGACAAAGCACTGCTAGAACAGAGGACCATCCCCACTGTAGGTTCCAACCAGGATTTCGGCTGCCAGCTTCCAAGCAAGCTGTTGAGACTAGGTCACTTGAGACTGTCCAGTTATCGTAGTCAGGATGAAAGCAGAAATTTAATTTGAAGATAGAGCCTCAGAAGGGAAAGGGAATTAAAATACAGCAGTTCTTAGAAAAACCACCAACTGAAAAATGCCTGATCCAGCTGAGCCCATACAGGATTTAACGAATATCCTAAATACAATGGAAGAATAAAGCAAATGCAAATTTGCCGGACTAGAAGGCCTATAAAGGAAGGAACAGAAGTCAAAGTCTTTCTCCTATTTGCATGACAAAGAAGAGAGTGCACAAGTAACATCGATGTTTGTGGGAACTTGTGAGTGGTTGTGACTAGAGGAGAGACAAGTCATTCACTTCTCAAGCAGATCAAGGACAGTGCCTTCCTAATGAAAAGCAGTGTGTGGGGCAAGGCATAGCCAAGAGCAATCCTAAGAAATATGGCTGATGTGATTCTAATCCTGAGTGGAAAACGCTGGGGTGTGACTGAGGATCAAAACCACCCCATTCCACAACCTTCATGCTGTGAGATAACTGACAAAAACCCCACATCCCATCAAGAAAGTCCAAGAAGCAACTTAATATTATTTATTCAGAGAGATGAGAAGCCCACCCTCAGAAAGAAAGAAATTCTTGTATACTTGTAAACTGCAAACCACACCTCTCCTCTTCAACAAGCTCATCCCAGAACTATCCAGTTGCAAATGCTTAGTGGCAGTGAACAAATAGCATTTTGGCTAGAGATAAGAAAGTTACAATAAAAAAAACCCCAAACAACACTTCCTTGTTTATATTTGTTCCTATTGTCATGAATAAAAGGCAGCATAACCATTTGCTTTTACTTATGGTGCCATACTGAGATTTGTGACTAATAAGAAAACTGCACACACAAAATTTTTATTAATCCTATAAATTCCTTAAATTTTATCCCACCTGTTGATTCACTGCAGAATTCCTATCCTGATTATATCTGTGATTTTGTTCAGACAGAAAGAAATGGTCTCTCATGAATTCAGTGACCAACTATACAACACAAAAAGTGACTACTGAGCCACCAGGGCAAACAACAGCACATCAGAAATTCTCCCAGATAATTATCCAAGCAAACACTTCAAAATGTCAAAATCACGTGAAGAAATCAAGATCAGCTTGTAAGTGATTTGCTAAACAGCAGGGGGGAGTAATTCACAGCAAACACTGATGTATTTTTTCCGAACATCAGCATCACCCCTCTGCTGAGCTCTAGCACGTGTTCCGGACCCTGTGAGGGGAGGCAGAAAAAAGGAATAGAAAACTTGGTAAGCTTTTAATGCAATTTCTTTTGCTTACAGCATACACCATATGAGGAAGAAAGCAAAAGATCTGCTGCTTGCCAGGATCCCTTTACAGAGGGGCCGGAGAGTTAGTATGGTTGGAATTCCCTCATGCTGAGCTTGCCCATACAGTCAGAGGAGGAGACTGGGCAAAGTTCTTTGAAACCACAGTGGCTGGTGTTGCCAGGTATGCAAAAATGACCGTCCTCAAACCTGTAATTTTTTTACTGAAATATTTTGTGGAAAAAATTCCTATTTAGTTCTTATGGCAATGGAGGTGCAGCTATATAAAGTTGGAATGTCTGAATAGTTTTCTTTTGCTCTTGTTTTCTTTTGGACAAACAAGTGGATATGTAGCAGAGAGAATCAATGACTAGCAGGCAAGCAGTTAACACTGTAAACAGACATGTCTATTTGTGGCCACAATCAAGAAAGGGTCAATAAACTGAGGTTGCAAAAGTGGTTATTGTGCTTTTCCTGCATGTCTTTTACTGTAGCAACTCTGCCTAAGCATTAAGAAAGACGAGCAATGGACTTACAGGTCAAGGCCCTCCAGCAATCTGAAAACTTAAAACAGTTCTGGAAGATGACACAGGAGAGATTTTGAATGAATAAGAAAATGAATAAGAAACAGATGTGAAAAGTTTCACCACCGTATTAATCTGATTTAATTCTTTCCTCCTATATCCTCCATAAGAGCAATTTACCAACAGTTCAGTGTGATGTTACTGGTCCAGAACACGGGCACATTACCTTCGGCAGCAGATGGCTTTCTCCCCATCCCCCCAGTGCATTCTATGGGAAAACTGACAATAGGTAACACGCTGATGGGAAGATCTTGCAGGGAGTACTGAGGGGTGAATAATGAAGAATTCCTGCAGGAGGCACCTTCCAATAATGAAATCCATAGAGTGGAAATCCTCTTTAGTGATGAGAAGAAACTTCAAAGATAGCTCCCCTTAAAGAGTGTGAATCATTTCACAGAATCCGATTCATAGATCCAAATAATGCTTGCTATTAGTAGTGAAGATGACCAAATAATAAAAAAAAGCACTTGATGTTGCCTATTCTTCTTAGGGTATTACTTTTAATTTTTATCTCTATCCATCTGCAGGAATTCATCACTATACTTTTCTTCAGAGCCATCTGTGGCTGTATACAAATTTGTTGGGAAATGTGGCTGCATGTCATTAGGCATCGATCCAGACTGCACTGCCTGCAGTGCCTGAGCCAAGCACACTAATAAGCTCATGGTAATCATTTTATACTAAACCTAGACTTTTTTACAGAGTGAGATGAAAATAATCCTGTCAGATGTGAACTGTCTTTCTGGTAGGATTCTGGGTGGAGGGGGAAAGCACAATTCTTGTTCAAGATTTGCAATGCAGACAGAAGAAATGTGGTGCTGCTCAGAGGGAAAAATCTGCAGGAGCCAACCTTTGATATCTGTGACTGAAACTAGAATTGTATCTTTTAAGTAGTTGATGCAGCTTTAATAAAAAACCAAAATGCTTAGATCATATGAAACTCGTCATATTCTGTTTCAAAAAGGTAAAAATGGGAAACTAGCACAAACCCCACAGAAATTATTTTGAAGGAGCTTGACTGGAATTTTTAATCAGTCTGTGCCGCAGTTTCACAGATCATAGGCTGACTTATGGTTTGTGTAAAATAAGTTTGACTCTGAACCCATACCAAATGCACTAAATTTCTAAAGAAGTCAGTAGACAAAATCATAGAATCATTGAGGTTGGAAGAGACCTCAAGGATCATCTAGTCCAACCGTCTCCCCACTACCTATTACCCACTAAACCATGTCCTTAAGTACACATCCACCCTTTCTTTAAACACCCGCAGGGACGGTGACTCCACCACCTCCCTGGGCAACCTGTTCCAATGCCCGACCACCCTTTCAGAGAAGAAATTTCTCTTCACCTCCAACCTAAACCTCCCCTGGCGCAACTTGCAGCCGTTCCCCCTAGTCCTGTCACTAGTTATCTGCAAGAAGAGGCTGACCCCCAGCTCACCACAACTTCCTTTCAGGTAGTTGTAGAGGGCAATAAGGTCTCCCCTCAGCCTCCTCTTCTCCAGACTAAACAGTCCCAGTTCTCTCAGCCGCTCCTCATAAGACTCGTGCTCCAACCCCTTCACCGGTTTCGTTGTGTTTAGACCTGCACAAATCTTTCCTTCTCTCACTGATCTTTCCTTTTTTTTTTAATGATATGCACATAGATAGGTGCAAGTATGGTTTGTTGGGTTTTTTTAAATAAAACCCCCTCACTGATTTTAAATACTATAAATTATTGATTTTAAATAATGATTATCAGCTATGTTTGATAAAGTAAATACATAAGGAAGGTCTGTCTGTTCCAGAAACATCACTGATTCCCATGGGGATCACATTTAAGTAGGGAAAACATTTCTGTGCACCGCAGTTGTATTCCTCAAACCATCATCTTCTGCATTGTATTTTATCTGTCTGTTGAACCAGGTATTGCAAAGTGCCAAACAGTGGACGACACCTGTTTGGCTAGAGGACGTTTCTCCTCCCGTAGCCTACTCTGCACTGGCATTTACATTCTATGGATGGAATGTTGAGAGCCAGGGATAATACATCAAAAAGACAGGTCGATAATTGACACTAAAGAGCTCAATCTAATAATGAAATGCATCTGAAGGCCCAATGGCTGGCAGCTGAAAGCTGCTGGATTCAACTTGGAAACAGGATGGAAGCTTTTAATAGCGAATGCAACTGGTCAGAGCTCTGCTAACCATCAACTGGAGTCTTCTGTGCAAGATGTCCGGCCCCTGTGAGTGAGAAAAATGTCCAGCTCTGATTCAACTGCGGGTTTTCGGGTTTCTTGCAGAAATGACTGGGTGAAACTGTAGGGCCTGAGTTATGCAGGAGGTCAGACGTGCTGTCCAGAACAGACTCTTCTGGAAAGGAAATTTATAAAAATAGTGACAGAAATATGTAACCCAGTGAGTGTATCAAGCATTTATTTAGGACTTGAATTCAATACCTCGAATGTAATGTACTTTTCGCCCTCAGATTCCTAAAGCCATTTATATCAGGCCAGCTTCTCATGACTACTTATATTTATAGTTTGTCTGTCTGGTTGTCACTGGTCACATTTTTAGGCTTTGCATTGCATTTTAAATCCCCCGAGACATTTCATGTTCATGTTTACCACTCTTTTCCTTCTTTTATGAGATTTTTCCATGAACCTGAAATTAAAAACATCCTTTTCTCCTCTCCACTGAAAAGTTACAACCACAAGTCATCTATCACAGCTCCAATTTGTACCTTAAATTTATCTGTTCCCTTACAGAAGAGGCATTTCCAAGGCAGAAGTTCAAGCTCCATTTCTGCCTATTTCCCAGGAGAACTGGAAAGAACTTGCCTTTCTTTCAAATATTTAATTTCAATTTTTTTCCCCAAATTCTGTGTAGAAAATTAATTCAGTGAAAAACTTCTTTTCACTCCTTGGCACCTCAAGCACTTGCTATTCCCTTTCATTTTTCTGATCTGTTTTTAAGCTGGAAGGACAGAGCTGAGAGGGAACAGGCTCTGCTGTGGTTGTGTCCATCCTCTCTCGCCCTCACACATAGTTCAAATGTTTCAAGCTTCAAAAACTCATCACTTATGTCCCTTTGTTCCCTGAAATAAAGAAATAACTCATGCACAGAGTGGAAGAAAAGAGTATCAAAGTATGTCCAGAAACACTGCATAGGAGCCTTTTCTTTAAAAAGGGGCTTTTAATGCCACGTTCAGCTCGAAGTTGTACTACAGCCTCAACATGCTGATTATAGGCATACAGCTAATATTGTCCTGCTTTTTGTTCTGAATTGTGAACAATCTCAGACCTGGCTGAGATTTGTCATCTGAAACATCACTTTTTACAGATGTAATAAGCCCTTTTCCTACTGCTTTCCACAGACGGGAGTGGTCTAGCAGTGCCAGGCTATTACATACCTGTGTGATAGCTAGACAACCATAGGGTCCCATTGCAGGGACCTCAGTGAGCCACGTGTGCCTCCAGCTTCCTGGTGCTTTGGCATTGCTGTGCCCCTCAATCCCAGGATGGTGAGTACATGAGTAAGGTTTGCAGTTGACTCTGTTGGTTTCTACATCTTCACACTTAGTTATTTGTTTAAGAGGCGACATGATGCAGAGGGAAAAAGAATGTGATGTGTGGGAGCTGGCAGTAGGGATTTTCCCAAATGTTTGGGAGGATCCCATTTCTCACAGATGGTGCTGCCAAGAAACAGCCTATTTTCAGAAAATATGGATTGTTAGCAATAATCTTCTGCCTAAAGTCTTTTCCTAGTCCAAACACTAACCCTACTGTAAAACAAGAAAATCTTATTCAAAGATTCTTATTATTTCAAGTGGGAGAAGAAAGCAAAGACACCCAACAGGCAGTGGTAAAAAGATTAATCTAACACCAATAGAGGTAACTACAAAACTACCTTTAATTTGAGAGCAGGCTGCTTCCCAAGCAGAGGGTCTGTTGCCTATCACTTTCAGCTGCAATGGTGGGAAATTTAAAGGCTGGGTGTGTCCAAGATCAAAGACTGACCCTTTAGAAGGAAGACAATGTAATATAGCACTTTCACAGTTAATTTTCACAGACCCATGCATGGTTGTGTCATGCCTACTCTGTTTTATCTGTTGTTCATTCATATTCTCTCTCTTTTTACTTGCTAGGAAGAAAAAGCATTTGCCTTACCTTAAGGAAAGATCAGGCAGGATGGTGAGTCATGCACTTTTATTCTTCTGGCTGCTATTCAGTGCATTAATAAACAAGGAATGTAAATATCTGTATATGACTGGGGGAGAAGTCCTCTGCTGCAATACCGAATGAAACTGCTGACAGTGAAACCCACGCAGGGCACTGCACAGGCCTGCCCGTACAGTGGAGGAATAGGAGGTAGACAGACACTCAGCAGAGCCTTCTACAGCTGAGTTGAGAGGACAAAGCAGATTTCCTCCTGACTGAACAACTGTCAGTGATCAGTCCTAGTGAAGGAAAGTCGGAAATGAGAGCAGCATGACCTGTTCAGCTTAACTACAAAAGCTAATTCAGAAGCCCCTGATTCTGCCAAAATTATGAAGACAAAGAATTCAGCTTAAAGACACTTTCTCTCTCTTCCTTTGTAACTGAGTAACTCAAAGGTAGTGTAGAACATAAACCTGCTAGAGAAATACAAAAGCCTGCAAGTTGTTTGTCATAACTATATCTGATATAATTACTGGTAGCAGAGGTGGACTTGAGTTAGAAGCCATGAATCCCCAGGTGAAACCTCCTGAAAATTTAGTGTGTGTTTGGGAGAGAAGGTTTGGGTTGGACTTATCCCTCACGGGCAGACAGAATGTACTAATTCTGAGTCCAATTCCATGTTTTTCTTTGTTTTGGTTGTTATGACAGTCATAGCTACCACTGCAAAATTAAGCCATTAAAAAAAAGGCAAGCAGCCGAACCCAAATGATTCCCGTTTGAGCTAAACTCCTTGGGCTCAGCAATAGACAGAGAGGTACCTATTCAGGACATGTGTTTATTACTTATTTCTGCCCTTGACTAGTTTTGGATGGTACAGCTAGTCAACAGATGAAATTTCCTTCCTAGGGAAAAAGACTGATATTTTCAAAACTATTTTCATCCCAAATTGGCATTTTCAGAGACCAGTATGTTTAGAAAAAAATCAGTTCAGAAATGTCAAAATATTTTTTTTTTAAAAATCAAACCCAAATATCCAACATTTCCCAAACTGTTTTAAACTTGCTCCCACATGATCTGGTGTGTGCTCTTAGGCTGGAGTCATGTTGCTTTCCTAAGGATTGGCAAGTGCATTTTGCTTACATTTACACTTATGGACTACAGTCAATATCTCATCAGATTTTGAGTTGATGGAAAGCTGCTCAGAAACTAGAATCAGTATGGAGACACTTACATTTGTGCAATCATAGAATCATAGAATCCCTAAGGTTGGAAAGGACCTCCGAGATCATCAAGTCCAACCGTCAACCTAACACCATCATGCTTACTAGATCATGTCCTGGAGTGCCACGTCTACACGCTTTTTTAATGTCTCCAGGAATGGTGATTCAACCACCTCTTGGGCAGTCTGTTCCAACAAAATGTAACATATTGCTAAATATGCTAAGGACTGGCCAAGATGAAGTGGTCCAGCACTGATAAGTCTTCACAATGTGAAGACACTATTGGATCCAAAAAGAAACCTAGTTGTATATCATGGCACAGAACCCACAAATGCTTCACTCCATTCCTTGGCCAAACAGTGTAAGAATTCCCTGCATCTTTCATCTGTTGCTGCAAAGCTTCTATGGTACACAAGACAAAATCACGATCAAAAAGTTAGCAGCTGGTCAACCTTACCATAGACTTACTCATACAAGTTGTTCCAGCACTTGCATAACTAAAGAGTGGGAATGGAATGGTCTCTCAGGATCTGCAGAAACGAGGGGTGGTATTGTTTGGAGAGAAAAAAAAAAAAAAAAGGCAAAAATATTCAGAACCTGCCTCCAGAAGTATTGTTGGTATTTTATACAGGTTTCACACTTGTTCTTTAGCCTAAGCTCTGCTTTGATGTATATTAACTCTCATATCTTGAGTAAAACATGAAATAATGTTTCTTTCTTGCTGATTTCCCCACCTTTTAAAAGATATTGTGAAAGTACAGTGTTCTCCTAAGACCATTTTAATGAGAGAGAAGCGTAGCTATGCTGTCCTACAGACTTCATTAAATTACGCTTAGAACTCATTCACTTTGTTGACTGAAATTATGGAAGCAATTCTTGTTGTAGGATTGTTTATGTGTCCCAGAGCATTCATAATTCACTGAGTTCAACCATCTACAAGTGTTTAATTACAGACTGTCTGTTTCATGTAAAAAAATATGTTTGCCAGCAGTCTTTTGGCAGAGTAAGGAATGAACTTTGCAAAGGAAAACCGAGTTGCTCATGAGTGACTGCAGCAGAAATGGGGAAAAGAACTTCCCCAGAGTCCCTTGAAGATTCAAGTTGCTGGATCCTGGCATGATTTGGTCTCTTATATAAATCTTGCTGGAATTATGCTAAATTTTGCATTGAAATTTTTTTCTCCACTTCTACAGCTGTAAATGTATGAATATCTAAGAATAGCATGTGAAAATTAAACTCACAAGACACCATTACACAAGACATGAGCTCAGTCTTTGTCCAGAAAGGGAGAGAGCACCTAGTTTTTGAAAATAACATTTCTTTGTGCTTTTTGAAAATATAAAGACAGATCATCAATACGCTACCAAAGTGAGGCTGGGCTGCATCTCACATTTCACAGGCTCAAAACATAAAAACATCCTGTAATACTTAATCTGACTGATTATTTAAACTGACTTCTTTGAATATTTGAACTGACTAGAGGATGAATGTTTCTTTACTTCCACATTTCTAAACTGACTTTTTTCCATTGTAGATTTCTATGAAAAATGTTGTCTTCATGTGAAATGCTGAATTTATCTGATGGAGTGCTTTTAAAGCTATATCTGAAGAATTGTGTTGGAAAAGGCTGCATTTTTTTTTTTTAATTTTATTTTCAATTTGGAAGTGCCATTACCTTCACTCTTGGGATGTTTCATGTTGTCCTGGTTTCAGCTGAGAGAGAGTTAATTTTCTTCATAGCAGCCAGTATGGGGCTGTGTTTTGGGTTTGTGCTGGAAGCAGCGCTGATAGTGCAGAGATGTTTTTGCTGTTGCTGAGCGGTGCTCACACAGAGCCAAGGCCTTTTCTGCTTCTCGCACCGCCCCGCCGGCGGGATGGCTGGGGCTGTGCAGGGAGTTGGGAGGGGACAGACAGGGCAGCTGACCCCAGCTGACCAAAGGGATATTCCATACCATATGGAGTCATGCTCGGTTTATAAGGGGCTGGGGGGAAGAGGAAGGAGGGGCAGCAGAGTTTGGAGTGATGGCTTGTGTCTTCCCAAGTAACCATTACATGTGACAGAGCCCTGCTGTCCTGGGGATGGCTGAACCCCTGCCTGCCGTGGGGAGTGGGGAATGAATTCCTTGTTTTGCTGTGCTTGTGCACGTGGCTTTTGCTTCACTGATTAAATTCTTGTACCTGAACCTATGAGTTTTCTCACTTTCACTCTTCCGATTCTCTCTCCCTTTTCCGATGAGGGGGACTGAGCGAGCGTCTACGTGGTTCCCAGCCGACGGCTTAAGTAAAACCACGACACATGTGAAGACCTTTTCTCCTCTCTCTCTCTGGCTTTGGTTTGAGATTTGTGGTTGCAGCTGTTGTGCAAAGCAAAGTTTCCATTGACCGTCCATTACTGAAGCAAAATTTCTGCCATTCTTAACTGCTGAAGTCCAAGACCATGTATCGGGCCAGCACACCATATCACCACCTCAGCCTACCCTACCTGAGATGCTGCTGCCTAACTTCAGTGGAGAAATCCGTGCAATCCTTTGTTGGCAGACATTAGACACACCAAAATATGTGAGGACTTATTTGGAGAGTGATATTGTCTCACCTCGGTACAGAAGAATACAAAACTGAAATAGGCAAGACTTACAGAAAAAAACCGAACAAGTTATTTCAGTGTCTAGTATCTGAAGACCAGCTGAGCAAGTTTGTCATACTGCAAGTGGAACTTTTTTGGGAGAGGTGAGGAGAAGTGTTTCCCAAAGCTATAAAGGCAAGAGCAGTGAGTCTGAATGTAGGAGCAGGCGCTGTTTCCACCACCTCTCCATTTCAGCGTGTGCCAACATGGAATCAGTGCGACCTTCCCATCTGTATTTCAGGCTCCTGGGTCCTGCTCCTCACCAACAATGTGAGGGGCCATGCCGTGCAGGGGAGCAGTGCCGTCAGGGTGGCCCAGTGCCCAGGAGGCCCAGAGGTGGCAGGAGCTCTGGGAAAGGCCGGGCTTCACTGCTGTGGGTGTGCCCCAGGGGCAGATGCAGGAGCAGCCCTGGGGGTCCTGGCTTCCCCCTCCACCCTCCTCCTGCCAGGGGGAGCACCCGGCCGAGGGAGCCAGCCTCCAGTCCCGGGCCCTGGCAGAAATGCAGGAAAGCTCTCCTGAAAAAGCAGTGACTTATGCAGTGTCATACCTGAGTCCTCATCCGAGAGGGTGGAAATGGCCTTTTCAGGCCTTCAGCAGCTAACCAGCCAGCAGGTTTTGCGAGAGGGCAAGGGTGAGTTATTCCCCTCTGATGGCTCCCGTTGCAGCCTCAGTCCGCCCCCCTCTGGGACCTGGCTGTGCTCCGAGGTACCTTGAGGTACTTGAGTCCTTGCAGTATGAGCTCATTTGTTGTCATTTCCACTTCTGGGAAAAAAAGGGTCATAAGAAGAGATCAGTAAATGTGCAGTATTCATAAAGCATGGCCTCCAACAAAACAGACACGTTGCAGTGTTATCATATCCAGGAAAACAGCAGTAGACAGCATAACTTTAAAATACCACCCAGAAACTCTTGTTTGGAAAGGACAACTCATAGCATCAAAGCCTAAATATTTTTGCCAAACCATACTTTAACTTACTGCCAAGACACCAAATTTATCCCCTTAATAGCAACGATCTACTAGGTAACATGGTGACTGCTACAGCAAACTGGACATGGGTTTATTTCACAGAGGTCAAGATTACAGAAAGAGCCCTACACGTATCAGTACTTGGGGAGAAAGGTAGGATTTTTTTTTGTTATGAAATTGGCCTGAGGCTGGCTTGTTAATAAATAAGCCTCATAGGAAGAATTCAGCAGAATCAGTATGACTGCTAGCTGTCAAGTCTAAGGAAAATTAATTATGAAAATTTCAAATGTTTAGATGAATAGTTTCAGACCAAAAATAAATGAGAAAAAGACGTTCAATGGAAATTGGATTTAGGAAGGGTAAAATTAGAACACAAGGTATATAAGCATACACAAAAACGTGAAGGGAATGCTCCAAATTCTACCCTGCCTTTTCAGACCAGCCTCATCTGCGGTCATTTATATGGCAGCATATGTGGAACAACTTCCTCCTGTACCTGCAAAGAGGGAAAGGGAGGGAGGACTTGTGACTCCCTCTTCCCTCACTGTCCTCCTCAGCACGGTGACCTAGCCAGAAAGCAAAGACACCTATTCATCTGATGTAGCCTGATTCAAACCCCAAAGCCCTGCAAGCTCCCACCCAGCTTATCAAACTTCTGAGACAGAGTGCATCCAAGTCAGGGCTTGTGATAATTGTCATCATGGTATCAGCTGGCATTCTGACATCTTTGTGACTGTATGTGTGGGTATGCATATGTGTAACTCCAGAAGTAAAATTCTGAAGACTGTGATATGCCTGACATTGCCTTTTGACATTTGTGTACGATGAACATGTGCGTTGTGGTATGTTCCTCACTTTGATTGCCAGGGAAATGAGGGGACAAGTGGTGGAGGCAGTTTGCTTTTGTAATGTTGTTTTTCTTCTTTTCTTTCTTCCCAGCAATGCATTTTGTATTCTGCATGCATCTTTCAGTACTGGTCCTTGGATTCCTGAAAGCAAAAATGTGGATGTCATAGCTGTCTGGAATGGAAAAAGCTGGTAAGGGTTTTAAACAGAAAAAAACCCAACAAAACTAAAACAAAAACGGTATGCAACATAGATGTTGGAAATGTACATAGTACATGCTTCTTGTATACACCCACATTGGTGTGCGCATGCATGTATGTCACATATTCAAATAACATGTACACATGAAGACATGGCATTTATATTGTGTGCACACACACAGGCAAAAATCCTCCTGAAGCACCTCAAAGTGCTTGTCTTGGTCAGAGAGGGAGCAGATTAGTTTTGCTGTGTAACATTTTACTGTCTGAACTCAGTGGGTAATAGTAAGCATATGTAATTTTGAAACTGAGGTTAGTCATCTAAGACTTTTGTCTTGTGGTATCTTTAGGGGAGTGTTTATAAATGTCCATGTATACTTCTAGGAACTAAATACATATAAGCTCAGGGAATCAGCCTCTTCTAGATATAATTCAAAATGCTGATACTGAACAGCAGGACCTAAAGCAGATCTCACTGATTTTTTTCCTTTGACTTCCTTTACTCTGACACTAGGTCTTAAATACAATGTTTAGATTCTGAAAACCCAAAAGGACATTTCGTAGCATAAAGGTGAAATCAGGTGATTTGGTTTTTGATGGCTATTGTTGACTTTTATATGGGAGCAAAATATTCTGTGTAGTGAACTCGTGAAATTTATGTCCCCTTTATTTATACAGTCTGTACATATTCACTTGCAGGACATAGGATTCAGATTTATGAGGAACAGGAAGGAGAGGATGGTAGGATGGTAGTTGTTACTCCTATTCCTAGCCAGAAATGACAGTGTTTGCAGATTTAATGGCGCTAACCAACAAAAGAATTTTTTTTTTTGCTTTCTAATATTCCTATATCTGTGCTCAAAAAGAGATAGCTACGTTCTAACTCATTTTTGGAACATAAACACATAGACTTTAAGGAGACTTATCTCAACCACACTATAATTTTCTGTGCCTGGCAAGTCTTACAAATCCTTAATCACAGTTCCATGTATTTGATAGTGCAGAAAAGTCCAAATTTAAGATCTAACAGTTGAAATGTATGCATTTGGGGCTAATTGGTTTCAGCAGTTATACGGCACAGAAATAATAAGATGCTGGGTTGGTTACAAGGACACCTGCCATGTATTTCTAGCTCAGCCATGACTTGCTACTTTAGTTATGGTAGGCCTTCATCACTCTTTGTCCCTGCTTTCCTTGTCTTTTTTTGGCTGTCCCATCAGACTGTAAGCCTTTGAGAACAGGCACCTCACTGCCTGTGTAGGACGTGGGTGCGGGGTGGTGTGGTTGTGAGTGGCTCTTCCATCCTTACAGTGCTCATACTAGCAATTATAACAGCTTATACTTGTCTTCAGTGAGATAATCTGGCAGAAAACTAAGAACTTTGCCCAGACTCTTCTCTGGAAGGGAGATAATGATGAAGCTATTTTAACAACACACTGATTGAACCCCAATTTGGAGCTCTTAAGATGTAATGTCTGATTGTTGCATTTATACACCATAGGATGCAAATTGTTACAAAACGAATCTTGTCTTATTCGAATTCTTTTGCTGATGAGGTAAGTTTGTGGTATAAGAGCTACAATGTGGTTTTGTCTGGCCATGTCTTTAATCTGGAGCAATTCCACCTGCATCATTAGACTCACATGACTGTGCTGTCACTGACAGAGACCTTTAAATATGATCATGGATGAGTTCCACCAGCATGGAATGATAGCCACCCTTAGCGCAGCATGTAAAATTACTTGATAATATATGGCACAGTATCGAACAACTTTCTGGAAACTTTAGCAATGCAGAGGTTTGAAAGAAATGGGATGGCCTGCTGTTCATAAACAGCAACATGGGCTGAATAAGCTGCTCCTAACTGCATCAGAAATTTTTGCACATAGAATTGTCCTTTACTTCTAGAACTAAAAGTGCTAAAAAGTGGCATGACTAAAAAGGCAATGTAGCAATAAAAATTCCAGTTCGACTCTAGGGACAGCTTCAGAAACATTGTGGTCAGAATTTTCTCCATTATTTGCAAGTTGCCAAAGAAGAATGTTCTTTATTCTGGATTAGCTTTGGGAAATCTATTAAGATTTTTAATTGCATTCAAAAATATTCTTATGTTTTGAAACCTAGTCTGCAGGAAGTTTAACCAGCCCTTCCTTCTTTAGGGTCTCTGAGTGTGGCTGAGACTTGTGTATTAGCAAGGTGTTTTGCTTGTCTCTGCCCAATAAAAATACAAGGGAATGCCAGTTTGGGGAATGAATAGACCAGAAGGGAAGAGGGGGCAAAAGTTATGAGCTGCTTTGGTCTTCGTACTCAGGAAGTACTTACCAACTTCCATTGCCTCATCCCATCTCTCCCATTAAAAGGCCTTTATAAATTACAGGAACAAGTGGCCCTTAGCAAATAACTTCACAAGAGAGAGCAACAAAATGGGACTGAAGCAGAATAGGAAACTCCCTTCTGCTACTGCAGATAGTTCTGAGCTGTTAGCTTTTTTTTTTTTCCTCTCAGATCAGGATGAAAGGCAAAAATCTCAATAATTTCCACAAATGGAAAATTTGAAAAATATGTGAGCTGACTGCAGATGAAACATTTCATTTCAATAATTTTGTAATATCTTGCTACAATGCTGATCTGTCTTTAATCATTTTATGTCTAAATTTGCTAAGATTTCAAAGATTTTACTTTGGTAAAAGGTTTCAGCTTTAAGAAAACAAAAGCTTTCTAGTTCAAGAAGTTGAAACAGGACTATTTTTAATTTTTCTTATAAAAAATAGTAATTAACGAGCAATGGGAAATGGAGCCTTTTCTTAACCATTAGTCTGAGTCATAACTCAGATCAGTAACAAACGCTACGTGTTTCAGTGCGATGTCTCTTCGATGACTAACTTTTTTTTCCTATCTGGTTGACTGCAGCAGCATTTGGATCAGGCCTAGTAAGATGGTTCTTTTAACTGTGCCAATACCAGAAAAAGGCTTTGCTCGTATGCTGATAAGTTAATGGAACATCAAGGAGAAATAAAGTGTTCTTTTTTGCCAAGAACAAGATATTTGAGAGTGGAGCTGATCACAAATGGAGTGTATCCTTTGGCAATAAAAATTTTCCTTTACAGTCAGTTTCATGATTAAGCCAAAGCCACTGCTTTGTTCATCCACCTGTCTCTGTGAGTCAGCAATGGTTTCCTCTTGCTTTCTCTCCAAGTGGGATGCCAATGCCTCGTCTGGACTGCAGAGGCACAGGTGTTGTGCCCACATTTGTGACTTGTTTAGCTTTTGCAATCTTGGCAGCCTGTCTGAGCTCTGGCAAGCTTTTTCCTAAATGGGATAAAGAATGGAGGGGACAATCCACTTTTCATGCTGCTTATGGGTTTTTTTAGCCTAAAAATCAGGAGTTTGAAAAAGCTCAACAGAACCATCTGTAATTTGTTTAGAACTGTGACTTACAAAAATGTTAACTTTCAGGCATTAACAGAAACACCAAAATGTTTCAGTTTATCTCCATGGGATTCTAAAAGTCAGAGATGCAACATACACATCTGGGCCAAATTCTCACATTCAGTTTGTGATTGTTTATCCAATGACTTCACAGGCAGATCCAATAGGTAGTTTTGTACCTGTGAGTTATGCTGCCATAACAGACACTTCTCTCATTTACTATATACATTTTAGCTTATTTCATAGCTGCATTTTGCACCCAGTTGTCTCTACTAAGGTACGTATTTGATGGCTTTTGCCAAATGTTCTTCTAGAACGAATATAAGTATGAACAGCACAAAGTGAGAGGTGCCACATGCACAAGTGTTGTGCCAGCCCAGGCACTGTGCTCCCCAGCTAATCACAGTGGGAAAGAATCTGTGTGGCTCAGAGGCAGGGAAAGGAAAATACGTGCCAGACCCCTGGACTGAGTGATCAGCTTGCCAGGAAAGGGGCTATTGGAGCCAGTGAACTCTCCACTGCTTTATTCAATGGCTTGTAGATCTGTCATTTCTGTCCCTATGTCATCCAGGGGATGCCCTCTAAAAACAAAATTCTGTACCTAGTTATCATTGGATCAGTGACAGCAACCGATCCAAACAGTTTGGGGCATGGTGTTACTAATATAGCCAGTAACCACGTCGGTAAACAAGTCAACCCCAAAACATAGAAGCATATGCATGTGTCCAGAGTGTGCGTGCACAAACTTTAAACTGACTCCTCTCATGCCATACTGATGAGCAACATATTCTGGCTGTTCCTTTCCCATGCAGGCTTAGCATGGCTGATCTGTGTACTCAGCACTGAAACCTACACTTTTCCCAGGACCCATCAGGTCAGATGGCCCATAACATATTTCTCCTTTGATGTCTCTCATCCTGCTTTCAATTGGTGTGGCAGCGCGTGAATACATATGACCGAAAGCTTGATATAAAATTCATTTGTCTAAATGCCGGCTATTTATGTTTGATGGCCTGAACAATTATTAATCCTGATTGGAAATATAAGTCATTGTGTCTACAGTGTCCTGTCACAGTATTCCTATTAGCTCCCCTGAGGCCAAATTCTCTGACAATGCACACAGTGTCCGGTGCTTTCTGCATTCAGTACCATGTCCTAGCTGAAACCCCAGGCAGGAAACCTCTGTTTCTGTATACTCACCAGTGTGTATGATCCCCAGGAATTTTCCTGGTCTGCCAGTGTATATCCCATAAGACAGGAGATAGACCACTGTGTCAAATAATTTCCGTGGTCTCACATACTGTTCAAAAATGCCATGGCACATGCACGCTTCATCTTCAGTGGGTACAACATGCCAAGGCATGAGTTCCCACACCAGCCCTGTGTCTGGGGAAAGCCCTGAAGGGACTGGAGTCTCCCTCAAGCAACAGAGAGAGAGTAGAAAGCTCCAGAGCAGCAGGAGGCCTGTTCTTTGTGGTAAAGACGCAATATATCCCTCCTTGCTTCACTATAATGTCTGAATTCTCACCCTTACTTGAAGACTCTGCTCCACCACTGCCAATGAAATACCAAGTTCAAGGTTGTCAGATGATCTATACCTGCCTCGCAAACAGTCATATGTGAAAGAAACCCGGTACAGCAGGCCCCAATCGCCCCACGTCTTGCTGGCCTGCACCTAGTACATACATCCACCCAATGCTGTTTTGTCAGTACTTATTCTACACAGTCACCATGTGCCAGCCTGTGCACAGCCCAGTGAAAAACAGCCTGGGCAATGGTACCGGTTACTGCTGTGGTGGGGCTAGTCCTTACTAGGTACAAAGGGCTTCCAGCGCTGCATGGCCCACGGCTCCTCTCTCTCCCTGCGGCACCAAGCCGCAGTGCTGGGATGTGGTAGGGAAGCCCCATGGCAAATGATCCCACGGAAACCCACAGATATGTCTCTCTCTCCCAGGCCAAAAAATGTCTAACAAAGCCAGGGGAAGCAGTTCAGACACACATAGTTCAGCTGTTGTGGAATAGCATGGTTTGGTTTCTGTTCCCAAATATCCCAGGGCTGTTGAGCATTTCGTTGGTCTGATTTGATGGGAGGCTTCTCGGCAGCCATGGACCTGTGAATGTTGTTCTTTGGGGGTGGCAGTAAGAGTTTGGTCTTTGCATACAAATGGTGTGACTGGGGAAAGCAAAGGTACTTGCTTCACCTGTGACAATATTTTTTTTTTCCTGATTCTTACAAGAAACACATGTCTGTTCTTGATTTGTGTTTTGTCTCCCAGCACAGTGCCCTGTGGAAGATCTCATCTCCTGCATGCTCACACATGCATGCACACTGCAGGGCTCTCTCCTCCCAGCTTTCCAGCAGCCTGAACCATGCCACACCACATTGCTGATCTCCAGGATTTCTGGACCAAACCCCTAGCTCCCTCCAAGGAGAGAGCCTGGTGAGTGGCGAGGCATGAATGATGCAGTCAAATCAGGCAGGCCTGTTACTAGAAATCTCTTGCTGGGTGAATGAGAGGGGAAGGAGAGAAGAGAAATGTAGAACAGATACTGTCTAAAGGCACACCAGGCAGAATGTGACATAGACACTCCTGGAAAACTGCGGAATGATTTATGGATCCTTCATACAAAATTATCAAGGCTGTGTTTTGGGTTTTTTGTTTTGTTTTGGTTTTGTTTGGATTGTGTTTTTGGGGTTGGGTTTTTTCTCTCTCTCTTTTTTTTTTTTTTTTAATGCTGAATGAATTAGAAACCCACTGTAAGACTATAAATAATATTTTAGTGTTCGCAGCTAAAATTCCTGGATCTTAATCCAAAAGGGACTATAGTAACCATTTAGTCAGACCTCCTGCCCAAAAACGGGCACAGACTGAATGAAGGAGCATTCAGTACCTCTGAGTATATATTTCTATATTTCCTGTTTCTGTGACACAGAACTGAGAACATGGGAGGTTCATTGCAAAGCAAAAGCCAAATGTGCCATCAGTTGATACTATTGCATTTCATATACACCCTGTTCTGATGCCCCACGTGCTTTGCTTACTGTGAATCTTACAAGGATATAATCTGCTGTAAAGAACACAGTTCTGGAGAATCCAGAAAGCACTTTAGTCAAAGAGCAAGTTAAGTTTCCTTAAAATCTGAATGAAAATGCGTACAGACTTTTTGTTGTTTTTTTCCATATGCATCATACACATATTTGCTAATTTTACTTACATTTTCTCCAAACAAAATGAAAACCATTAAGTGAATTCCTAAAAGGTAATAATGAATCACCACAAACATTTTTCTGATTCTTCCAGTTATCTTTTCAGGTGAGTTTGAAAAAAATGCGGTAAAATATTCTATTTAGAAGCCTACGCTGTATAAATGATTATTATTACCTAAAAACTGAACACTCAATAAAATCAGACAATTTTAAGATGGATTTGTAGTCAGGTAGAACGTTAGCTTGATTTTGGAGGGTTTGTGTTGTGTTTTTGTGGGGTTTTTTGTTGTCTTTTTTTAGGGGATGGGTAGCGTTTGGTTTTTTCATTTATGAAATAGAATATTCTGCCTGGTGAACTGATTCAGTGATGGAATTGCTCCCAAAAGTCATTTGTCAGTGAAAGGAGTAATGAGAACATAATAGCTAATCACTCAGAACTTCAACTGGATTAAAAGCAATTTCAATTCTTTTTTTTGGAACCAGAAATAAAGCTATTTGCAGATGGTCTTCATTAGAAATACTGGTGGCAGCAATTATTTCACAGCTCTAATAGTGTGTCTAGCCAATATCCCCTAGGCCTTCCTATTTTCAGTATCAGAGATGAACGTTCACTTTGTAGTCATCTGCTTGCATTAAAGAAACATACTTACCATACACACATATGGGTATGATATACATATACACATATGTATACACATACAAATAGACAGAATATTCCTTTAATACAAGCAGATAACTATATATAATATTAAAAGATTTTCATGTATTTATATTACAAGAAAAAGAGTGAGATATACTTGATGCTGAGAAACATACTCGTTCAGACTAATTTTTCTTTTTTTTGAATCTGCAACTCTGAAGGTTAACAACTTCTTTTTCACTATGCCAATAATATAACTTATACACTATTATTGAAAAAAACAATTTCCTGCTATGGACAAAATGGATGTACCCTGGAGAGCATATCAGCCTCCGTGTCACTCCAATGCCTTCACTTAGCTACAATACCACACACAGGCAGGTAGTTAGATACATAGTTATCCAACCTGCATATATTATCTGATTGGCATGTTCACTTGCTCCTTGACTGCCATAAATGAGTGGCTGTGCAGGTGCCATTAGCACATGCATCTTTTTCTGAATGCACCATTGTAGGAGTAGCTGAAAAGCTGTTTGTACTACACAGTCAGAAAGTTGGCAGCAGTGCTGGGTGAAAAATGGCAAGTATGTTTCAAGAAAAATTCAAAAAACTTCATGTTTACTCTACATTTCTTAACATCTCAATGAGAAATTATATTGAAACCAAATATTTTTCAGGTTTTGATTTAACAATTATTGCACTTTCTTCTTCTTGCCTTTCTTTGTTCCTCCTCCCCTTTCCTTTTCCAGGATGCCTTTTTTTTTTGCCCTTTGTTTTTAATCATCAAGTAGAAGGGAATGAAGATAAAAGAACAGAAGGAATGACAGTGAGGGAAGCTGTAACACTTTTAGCAGGTTAGTTTAACAGGGAGGCCTTTGCATTACCTGTATTAACATAATAAACGTGCCAGTAGGTGAAGCTCAACAATGCACAAAATATCTTAGATCTGCCCAGTTTGGTAGAAAACTATTTGGCTTGCTCAGGACGTAACCATTCAGGTGGTTGTAGATCTTGCCCCCATCCTTTTGCTCTCTTAAAAGTGAAATAATGTTTGTTAGGCAACACTGTAAAAAGTTACTGCCTCCTTTTGCTTCATGGCTTGGAGTGTTTACAATTTATGACCCAGATCAGCAGATATATGTTTCGTGTATAACACTTTTGAAAAGCTGGCAAGGTACATCTTTGAGTTAGCAAGGAAAAGAAACAAAAATTTAATGTTTGCAAATTTGGGTTTAAGCTATTCCTCCATTTTAAGCTTCATTTGTTTGCTTTCCATTCCAGCAGCTGCTGGAAACACTCTTCAATAGGAACCAAATAAATTTATACCACCTGTCCCACTCTGAATTGGAGGCCAAAACTTTCTGTCAGCTATCTCAACATTTAAGAATTAAAAGAGCATCTCAACCTCAATTTCCATGCCATGAAAACACAGAAGAGGAATAATAAGAGCGTTGTTAGGCAATTTGCAGGCATGTGACTGGCAATTACAGTAATATCTTCATCATTCCCCCAAAAAATTGTTTGCAATCTGAAGTGCAGTGTTTTCCTCTCCAAATTTTGTAAATGCCAATATGTTTTGGCTGGAATTCAATGCTGACATATATCGATTTTATTACAGGTTAAATTTTTAGGTCTTTTGATATTTAGCCTTTCCCTCTGATATGTCTCATGACAAGGTTTTTATGAAGAAATGTATGGATTTGTGGGTATGGAAACAGTTATCTGAGAAAACCATCAGGATTCTCCCAGAACCACATGGCATGTTTTCCCCTATAGACTTGAAAGTTATTCTGCTCTAAATGCTGCAGGTCTCCCACACAAAGTTAATAAATAAAAGCAGATTTTGAATCCCTGCCTTTAATCCTAAATCCCAAGGTAAGGATTGACTGGAATATATTGGAACAGATCTTTAGGTTTGGAGTAAATGCTAGTCTTAGGTCATCGCCATGCCTTTCAAGCACTCAAAAAAACCTACTGTAATATTTTATTTTGGTACTGGGCCATGCAAATCTTGCCCAAATTTTGAGTGTGTGAGCTGTCAGCAAAAAGCTGTATAGTTGTAAGCAGGAGGCAGTTAAGTGCAATTCAAGCGAAACTTGTCCTCCCATTTCACTTCAAATCAGCTGATTAGAAAAAAATGAGTTATTGTGCCAAGACAAAAACAGATAAGCCAAACTACTAATTTGTTTTTCCAGGGAGAGTTTCATGCAGTTTATTACATACAGAATCCAGAGCAGTAATCAACACATTCACTGGGATGTTAATGGAGATATGGTAAAGCAGTGTATGACCGCCAAGGGACACAGTGCACTTCTTGCTCACACTCTCCAGCCATGAAATCAGTAACTCAGATCATTTGTCTAAGTCATCTACTATTACTTTGGAGTGAATCAGTGCATGGAGGTGCATGAGGACATGCCAAGTATATTTGTTCATTTATTAGGGAAAAAAGCAAAACAAAAATAACAACTGCTTTATTTGAAAGCCGGGACCAAGGGAGATTTAGTGTAGCTAAAGCAAGATTTGACTCCAGTTCAAGTTGGGCAGAAGTTCAGCCAGAAGTTATCATATGATTGAGTTATGGGGATTCTATTTTTTTGGAACTCTGTATGAAATGATCTAGTAGTGGTCTCAGTCCAAATTCCAATGCATAAGTGCCTCTGTTCCTTACAAAACCCCACGATTTGCCCCACTGTTAAGTGTCTCAGAATAGAAGGCAAGAGCTGGTACCCATAATCTGCTCAGGGTTTGCTCTGCACATCTGAAATAAGAAAGGGAGGGGGGGGAGGCTGTGTGAAATTACACCATTACCTTTACTCTTTTGTTTCTCCTCCATTAAGAAGAAAAAGAAAATATTGCTGAGAAAAAAAGAAAAGAAGTCCCTACTACACCAACTACTCCAATCATATTTTTTCCTTGTCCTGACATTTTTTTCTAATTTTAGTGTAAACTGAAAATGATAGTAGAATCTCAGCAAGCACTTCTTGTCATTGTCACACTGCCATTGAGCCTGTTTAAGAGTCATCAGGATCTACACAGTGAAGATGAAACAACTTTGACTTATTTTTGAGCCATTTGAAGACAACATGCCCCAAAGTTTGTTCAAAGTCAACTTTTCAGTCATTTGCCTTCTAGGAAGTGTAAAATAAAAATATCAACAAATACAGAGATTAATTAGAAAATATCATGAAAAACACCAGTATATTTTTTAAATATATAAAATTATCCAGTTTTAAGGAATGGGTTTTTTTTATGTCTTATACACTCTAGACTTCACTGCAACCAATGAAATATATTTAGTCTGTATTTAAAGTAAATATCTCATGGAATAACACATGTCTAAAGTACAAGAAAAGCTTTTACTAATCTCTCACTCACAATGGAGCCTTGAACTACATCGTTTGTCCAGTCCTTGTAGAGTTCTTTAGGCAATGCCTCTCAGAGCACTGTAATTAAGAATGACATTTTCTCAGTGCTATTGCTGCTGGCCTCCAAAAATAAACTATGTTCCTAAGAGTATATGAGGACAATTCAGCACTTAAGAACACTTGCAAACCAAACTCCAGTAGGCTACAGAGCAAAGTGAACAAAGTCATTGGATATTTTCTTTGCCAATACCAGCCATAACATACCAAAAGTGATTATATACCATTTCCCCATGTCTTTGTTGAATTGTTTCATCTCTCTCCCTCCACCTTCTTGTACACCTTCCCTCCACTTTTGCAAATGAAATTATGCTCTTAAAAATTATGCTGGTCACTCAGGGTTTCAACTGAAAATGAAATTTCAAATGCAGAACCTACCCTCAATTTCAGATAAATGGATAAAGTACCATTAAAGCAGATGTTGAAATCAACAGTAATATTCTTTATTTATATAGTTATATATGATCAGACTTTGGAGTGGTTGAGGAGGCCTTCTCTCCTGAATAATCTTTACCAAATCACACACAACCAGATATTAAAATAAAAAAGAATTTAAAACTATTTCTTTTCTGCAGTTTCGTTTTACTCATTCTCATCCTTGTACCATATTGACAACAACAGATTGTACCGCAAAGATTTTCATCCTATGCCTGTTCTATTGAAATGTGCCATGTGCCATGCAGACTGTTTATCTGCAGACTGTTTGTGACTCACATCACTCAAGCAGGAGTAGAATCAGGTCCATGTAATCCTGCAAGGATTACAAAGATATATGGTTTCCTTGGCACTAATCAGAACTGTTGGATAATGGCTCCCCTCAGAGGTAGTATAGGAAGTGTGCACCAGGCCAGTACGTCTCCTTGCTACGAGATGTCAGGAGGAAAGAGATTGTGCATTATGCCTCATAGTTGAAAATGCACTGCAGACTCCATCCTACAATGTATTAGAGATTGCCAATTTAATTCTTTCCTTTATGGGAAATGGCCATAGCTAATTAATACAATGTTATAATTAAAGTTGAAAAAATATATAGGAATTTAGAAATGAAAAATTGGTATCAAGGATTAATCTTAATTTTACAAAATATAACCAGTTTTGAGGTTGTATTAGAAGCATGAGAAAGAGAAATGTACCTGACTCTGTTCTAATACTTCACAAAACTAAAATGAAGGCAAAATAATGAATAAAATATTTCTGTTGATGTAAAAGTCAACTACTTGCAAGTTAGAAATTTTAACATTTGTCCAACCAGATGTTTAGAGTGGCTCTGTGCCAGTCTCAGCTATGTTTGGGAGAATTGCCTCTTTCAGTCGTATCCCATTCAGTCCTTTAAAGCTTACAAGCATATTCTCTTGCCTCAAAGCTGTTAATTTCGGGTAACACATCAGCATGTACTGTATCCTATGCCTGTTTGAGGGATTCTATTAAGTAGCATGGTGATGACTTCTTCCAATATTATCTCCTGCCACTTTGATGGCAGGCATAAAAATGTTCTTGAACTTAGTTTTTAAAAAAATCCTAAAAGTTTTCTAAAAATTACTCACAGTTGGACCATCAGATCATTGTTGAATGTATTTGTTTGACTTGTTTCTTTAGCAAGACAAAATAGAAGAGGGATAATTTCATAAATGGGGCATATTTTTCAGGTCTACTGGTTCTTCAGATTTCTCCATTACAAGAAATACAGGATATCAGATGGAACTAGCCTGTGGTGGACTCAACATAGGCAAGAGTAAGTCATTCTCCACAAATGAAGGAAGAAAAAAATCAAGTGTATAAAATGAGAGTTTCTGAGATGACTATCAGCACCACAGGAAAAGTCTGGAAGTTATAACAGTTGTAAGAGCTAGGAAAACATCAGCTCACTGCTCAATAGAGCTGAAGTAGCAAATAAAATTATAGGAATTATTAGCTAGGGAAGAAAGATTAGAAAAAGCACAAAGCTTTGCCACAGCGTACATCCATGCTGTATCTTGAATCCTATGTGCAGCTGAGTCCCCGTCTCAAGAACAGGTACGATGCAGCTGGCAGGGGTATGGAGAGTGGCAGCAGAACGACAGCATGTGCACCAGCTGCCATACGTGGAGCAGCCAAGTAGCTGGGGCTCTTCTGCCTGGAAAGGGCTCAGCTGGGTGGAAGTATGACAGAGCTTTATAGAACTGTGAGACACAAATAAAAGCTAGGTTGGGACTGATTACTCATCACCTCTTCAAATATAAGGAGTATAGACCCTGAATGGAACCTAGTGGGTGGCAGGTTCAAAACAAGCAGCAGCAGGCATGTCTTCACTGGACACATCGCAAGGGTGTGAACTGCATGCACGTTGGTTGTGTGAAGCCTAAGTGAGATAAAGAGGAGACTGGAGAATTTCATGCAATAAATGGCTGATAAATGTGTAGCTATGTCTAGCTCAGGAAGTCCTTTAGTGACAAATTGCTGGAGTCAGAGAGTGTTTTATTTTAAAAGTTTATCATTCTGTAGATAAAGCAAGGGTCCAAGTATATTTTTGATATCTAAAGGAATTTCAGATTTAAACATAAACCTTAATGGACAAACCACACACAGATAAATCCTATATTCTCCTAGACATTATGAAATGGTAAGCATTACCTAGAAAACAGCAAACCAAGATGAATAATTTCCCTTCCATCAACTTTTGCATTGGCAGTTCTAAAACACTTTTGCTTGCATACACTATTTCTCACACTGTTATAAGGTGGGCCAGTAGCATTTTGCATTTGTTTTTAAAATTACTTTAAAATGCCTAATATGCCCTAGTTTTAAAAAGTTTGGTCCATTCCTGTCTTTCACTGAAAGGGAAACCTGTCACTATAGTTGTCAGGTTACAACAGATGGCAAGGAGAGAGTAAGAGTCTTAGTACATACATCTGACAATAAACTAATAAAAAAAGGTGTGCACAGTTCCAGAAAAAAATAAATTCTGTTTTCTCCCAAACACTCAGGAAAGCAATTTTTTTTCCGAACAAATATAAGTGATAAGATGTGTATAAATTGCTTTGTGCATCTTCCTTCGTTCAAATAATACACTGATTAATTTCTTGGCCATAGAAGCTGGAAAAAACTAACACCAACTAGTGCATTACAAATTTTAAGTGCCTAATATACTGCAGCAGGACAACATTTCACATTCCTTCATTTATTCATGTCCCCTTGCTGAACGGAACTTGGAATAGAAAGATGGCACAAGTCCAGAGGTTGTTCTCTTCAACAACATATATAATGATAATGAAGATTAAACATGAGATCTGAGACACCAGAAGTAGGATTCCTCAAGCACTTTCCACAAAGAAAACAAAACTGGTGGCTTTGTAACTGAGTGAATTTCTTTAATAAAAAAAAGCAAACCCCCAAATCTTGGTATAATCTTAGGACAGCCATTTAACGAAGACTGTTACTGCTAGAATATATGGAACAGAACTGCTAAACTGTTTGGATGCTCTAAACATCAGGATATTGACAATAGGATTACCTGATTTAAACAAGATATCATTGTGGAGTCTGAGTTCAAGAAGGATGCTTAGTAATTCCTGAAAATCAGGATCCTCTGTTGTATTTTAAACAATAGTCTATTAATAACCCACAGCTCTGAAAATCACCTGTCCTTTTCAAAAGCCTTAATCCACATTTTGAGTAAATTAAAAATTCTCAAAAGTTGCCAATACAATCCAGATAATCCACCTCAGTGGTAGAGTGATAGAATTTCACTCTCCAGGAGTGAAATATCACTCACATGAGTGAATGAATTAGTGCCATATGATCTCGCATTGAGAGATCTATCCGGTATAAAGAGAATTAAGCCCATTATCCAGTGACACCATCATCTGTTCATCACTTTCTGTCAGGTCTCAGTTCATACCTAGTTTGGCCTCTATTTTTGTATAGTCCAGAACATAGAACCTGTAGTAGAAAAAACGTCTACCTGAGCAATTTTCTTTACAGTTTAACTATAAAAAACTGTGCTTACATTTAACATTATGTTTCTATGTCCCACAGCTGAAAAAAATAGCATATACCAAGGAGCAAGAGGAGAACCTGGAATGCAAGTTAAGGCCGTGCTTTTTCAAAGGCCTGGCCATGGTGCTAATTGCTCCAAAGGCATCTCACTTGCTGTGAACGTGGTGGTGCCATGCAGTGCTTGGCTGTGCAATGCATGTGCCTTTGTGCAAGCAGTGCCGAAGCAAGCCTCAGAAATATTCTGCCTCGGTGAGGGAGAATGTCTCTTAGCGCTACCAATGCGTTACCGCTTTACACCGCTCTTTCGAACAACATATGGAAGCAGTATGGAGCTATCTTTGACCAGATTTTTCCGGCCTGCTCTGGATATGCTGTGAGGTGCCCTCTCTTTCCAGAAGACTAGGGATGGAGCAGCTCAGTAGTGCTTCATATCACCACTAAATGTTCTCACATGGCTGTTGCTGAATATGGCCATTACTGGCTTCAGAAATAATAGCTTCATGTACCACATTATAAAAATAGAAATTAGTCAGTTTTCCAATTCAGCTGGCAGTTTTTGTTTTTAATATTTTTATTACTGCAGACATCATCGTCCAGCCATCTGCTAAAGATGAGACAGACAATAACTGAGCAGAACTGGAATGGATTTTGCTGCATCTGCAGCTGGGCATTTCATTACTGTACTCTGATGGGGAATTGACAGGGGGAGGTATTTTGGTCTATTTATAGAGGCAACCAAAATGTGATGCACAGCAACGCTTCACAGTGAAAAAGGTTGCTGTTGTTTACAGGAAAACCGAATGACCCATAATGACCTTTGCTCACCAGTGTCCTGTCACTGTTATGAGGGGAGAAGGAGCAAGTCTGTCTCAGTTCCTCCTTCTGTCATTCCTGAGATGCTTCTGATCACTGAATTTTTGAGATTTTTGGAAATTTGAGACAGGAGGCAGGCTAACCCACTCCAGATGCCATAGCTGTCCTGTATCCTGCTCTAGCTCCCCATGCTGCTTCCTTCCCCTCACTTCCACTCATTCATTCAGTTCTGCAGATGAGTTATCCTCTGAGGAACAACACAACTATCCTCTCCTTAGGAAACTGGTGGTTCCCAGGCTCTTCCTTGCTTAAATCGAACATTCTCCAGAACATACAATGAGGATGAGTAGCTTTGGACAGCTGTAGGTCATTTTGATTTTTAAAAGGACAGAACAGTCACTTACACTGAGATAAGCATGCTTTTCTATGGAGTGAGAAAACATATTTTTCCTTTTTTTGTTTTAGTTTGGCAAAAATCAAATCAAACAGTGCCTATTAGGGTTAATATTAAGTCCAAGGTTGAACTTGGGGAGGAGAGTAGAGGGGAGGCAAGGAGGGGTTGCCCTGAAGATATGTAAAGACACACACCAGTCTTTTGCACACAGGAGTTGAAATTGAAACCTTGAAGTCCTGCAGTAGCTTTTATATTAGAAGTTTCTGGGTTTTGGTGGCCTTTATCCAAAACTGCTCCCACGCAACTGTCCTGTCCTTCTATGTCCTCTCAGCACAAATGCAGTCCTTTGCACCGGTTCTTTCTATGGGATCTTTAAATAACTTGTAAAATTTGCTGGACTAGAAGATGCTTGTAAAGACAAAATTTGCCACTTGTGTAGAATTACAGAAAAATGCAATTATCTCTATCTACTTCAACAAATCTCAGCATGAAAACACTGCAGAATTAAAGAATGGAGAAAACACAGCTAGACGTAGCACATAAATGAGCCCTGATCCACTGCCCATTGATGTCAGTGGAAAGACTTGCACTGACTTCACCAGATCAGGCCTGTTGTGAAGGTCTGAAAAATGCTAACAGTATCTTTATGCAGGGTATTTTCAAAACCAAATGAGACGCATATTTTTTAATCAATCGCTTGTATAGTGCAGCATTGCAGCACAGAATGTCCCTGTCCATAGGCAACTGACAAAACAACATGATGATATAAGAACTGTAGCAAGGAAAAGCAGAAGATGGAAAATCTCTTTAATTAGCCTTCAATTAGTCAGAAACATATCTATGCCAAGAAATATAATTGAGGACAACATGCAGTAACATATTACAGCTGTTCATTTTAGAAGACACAAATAAAATCATTTCGTTGTTGCCTTTTTATATATTTACTTCCACCCGCCCCCCATACCACATTTCTTTTTAAGAAATCCCTTAGCACAGTTAAATTGGAAGGCTACACTGGAATTCTTACGCCTTTTTATTATTTTACCAGATGAGGGTTCAGGCATGTTGTCAGGTCATTTGACCTCCTTAAATGTATTGGCAGAGCTCTGATATTCATGGCCAAGAAATCGTCCTTGCTTCCTTTTCTCAAAGTTGTGTAAGTAATAATTTGTATTAATTACAGAAAGTACGTCCCTAATTAAGTGAGGAAAGACTTGGTTTTTTCCCCAGGTGCCTCTCACATTCTAGCTGATGAATCCAATGATTAGAGAGATGGAAGCTGATTTGTGAGCCTGTTATTTTGTCTCATGTAGACTTGGTAAAAAGAACGAGAGTGATGAAGGAAAAGGTGGTCAATACACAGAGAGAAGATCACATATGCGTTTGCAATTTGAGTCCAAAAATACCCATGTCAGTAGAAGCTATAAATGCAAGCTGCAAAAGAAAGCCCAGATTTTATGGTGCAAAGTGATATACAGGATCTTGATTTAGAAAGGATTCTGTACACTGCAGTGAGCAAAAAAACCCCCCAGAATTGACAGGGGTGACTGTTTCAACTGGAGTACATACAACCATACCTGGGAGTGCACATTGCCTATAATACCTATTCTCACCAAAGGAAGGTTGTACCAAATTAGCATATTTACATACAAACAGAGGTGCCCTTTTTATAGAGGTATGCTTCCAAGAAGAACAGGATGTTATTAAATGTAAATTAGTTTCAATCAATTAAGCAGATAATTATTCAAGCTTATATGCCTTCTTCAAGAACTTTTTTTTTTTAAACTTTAATGCTGGAAGTCAAGCATGAAAGACATTATCACAAATACAAAATAAAAAGGCCTGGTTTTACAAATGCTATCAGGATCCAAAACATATCTGAAGCCAGTGTTAAATAAAGCATTTACTACCACTGAAGTAATTGACCATTTCTTTTGGCTGTAAGCTAAATATTTCTGAGCTTACATTTTTGCTCACAGTTATGACATTTTTCTCCTTGGAACTTTTGGATACATTTTGCAAAGTTCTTATGCTATTTAGATGGTTTTTAGCATCTAAACTTCTGCATTTATGGGAGAAAGCTTAGACAGCTGGAAGTGGAGTAGGTATCAACTTGCACATTCTGCAGCTCCATCAGAATAGCCTAATTCAAGAAAGCACCGGTCAAACAAAGCACTTTATGCACTCCCTTTCTGTCTCACCCATGATGCTGCCGATTTCAGCAAGACATTCGCAGGCTTTAAGTCAAGTGTTAGTTTCAGTACTTCACTGAAACAAAGTTGACAAGTTGCTTTACCCATTCGAGGAGACGGAGCAATTTGGTTTCTCACCCTTCCTCCCGAAGTCCTCTGTACTTCGCAGCCTGTGTTAGCTCTTCTTTCAAGAGCTGCCCTTATATACTGCCCCAGCCTCCTTCAATGCACCATATACAGACAGTGTGTACCAACGCTCCTTAGAGTGCCCTCACACTTTAAGAGAATAGCAGTTTCCCAGGTTCAAGATATATTTCACACTCAACTCATGAACATAAATTAACTAAATGTTTGAGTCCACACATGACTTGTTAAAATGCACGAATTCTTTAGTTCGGTACTAATATTTCTTAATTTTCTAATTACATTCATAGACTACCAGAAAAATAATACAGATACTAATACAAAATGCAGAAGTGCTCATTCTACCGTACTGATTTGCCATATTAATGAATATATGTTAATCCAGTGCTGTTCTGGATCTGTATCAGGATGATTTAAGAGTGCTTGAATTTGACCAGTTTTCTGCAAACTCATCACCAGTATAATCACAGCAAGGTATGGAACTGAGTGGTCGCTCTTTTCCTTGAGAACAGGTTGCCACCACAAGGAAACAAGTGTTGTGTGAGTAGGAAATGTAACCTCTCTGTTTTGATATGCAGGACTGTATAGTCAAAAGATCCTCAGCAGTGAAGGTGCACAGAAGCAGCTAGCTTCACACATAGAATCATAGAATCATAGAATTATTTCAGTTGGAAAAGACCTTTATGATCACCAAGTCCAACTGTAAACCTAACACTGCCAAGTCCAACCACTAAACTATGTCCCTAAGCACCGCGTCTACACATCTTTTAAATATCTCCTAAGTACCACATCTACATGTCTTTTAAATATCTCCAGGGATGGTGACTCCACCGCTTCCCTGGGCAGCCTCTTCCAGTGCTTGACAACCCTTTCAGTAAAGGGTTTTTTCCTAATATCCAATCTAAACCTCCCCTGGCACAACTTGAGGCCATTTCCTCTTGTACTATTGCTTGTTACCTGGGAGAAGAGACCAACACCCCCCTTGCTACCACCTCCTTTCGGGTAGTGGTAGAGAGCGATAAGGTCTCCCCTCAGCCTCCTTTTCATGGGATGAAATATGAGAAAACACTAATGGACTAGTGACAAGCTCACACTCTTCTAGCGCAAACAGGTCCAAGACAACGGCTAAGGGAGCCAACTAATAAAAGTGGGCTTCAATAATGCCTTTATTTTTTCCTCTGAGGTTTTGGACTAGCTTTCCTCTTTCTAGACAGTAACTGAATTGCTTGATAAAATGTATTATGGATCACTTAACATTTCTTCATACTAAATTCTTCAGAAATATGGAGGAATCCTTAGACATTATAAGCTGTGTCTGCAGACAATGACAATTCGGATTTCTCCCACTGAGAGCATGAGGAGCAAAGATCAATGCAAAGTCACAGCTGAACTTTAGAATAGGTATGCAGCTTTATTAGTACAGCAGGTACGTTAGCCAGACAGAGGGGAAAACTCATGAGGAAAGAAGAGTATTTGTCTGACTCAGGACTACTGCCCTATTCCAGTGGTGTATATATTTCAGCACAATTCCAAAAATGACCAGCTAATTTTATAGGAATGACTTTATATCCTCATATCCAGACCAAATCTCATGTCTAAGGGAAGGCTTGCCTGTTACAGTCCCCAGTACTTCACCTCTTCAGCTACCATCAGAGGATTATCACAAGCTTGTTTACTACAAGCAGCTATGAATCTTATTTAAGTAACATCAGGTTCACTGGAAGTTGAATCTAGACCACAGAAATGTTTGAAGCCATTAAAAGGGAATGTATTCACATTGTTGAGTACAGATCTTGCATGCTCAGGTTCTGAGAAACAAACAGTCCATAACTCCTGTCATACCCTCAGGGTTACCGTGCTATTCTCCATAGATCCAGCTACTAATTTTGTTGCTGATGTTTTAATTAACTTCCAGCTGCAGAATTTTTCTCAGCAATTTTTAAAGTTTTTAGTACAGATACATATGTAACATTGCATATATATGGAACACTGCAAAAATTCAGCTCTAGATTTTTTTTTTAAATGTAGTTGAAGCATATTTATGACAGTAATCCTTTCACATGTGAGGTGTCCCATTATACATGAGTGACTGGGACTATAACTCTCAACACATGTCCTTCTATCACATTAGAATTCATGCTGGGTAAATGATGTGCAAGCAATGTTTAAGTGAGAACACGTGTCAGTGGTATCTGGAGTAGGTACCTTTTACCTTTCCTAAAACATTGTTTCATAGTTAGAAATTTATTTGCTAAATAGGTTCAAATCCTCCAGAAATCACTTCCTAGGCTAGATCCTATCCAGGATTTCTTTCAGTTGATTGACCATTTTCTTTCTAATTATTCAAAGATGGCCTTACTAAATGTCCAATCTCCCCAAACAGGAATTACAGTGACACAGTGTCATTGGAAAATATGCTGAGAAATCAACCTTGTTTTCCAAAATACTATGCTAAAACTTTGGATGTTTTGATGGTTTTTTTAGGTTACTTATGGCACCCGTCATGCTCTGCCAGAGCATGAAGTACACTGGTTTTCTTCTTTTGGAGACAATTGCTATTTTATCCTGGAACAAGAGTCTCAGACATTGAGGGGTACGAATATGTACTGAGAGTACAGATCAAGCCATCAGTGTCTCCTGTGATCCAGACACACATGAATTCACAGGGAAGTTGCCCTTTGGAATTAATGAGAAAATAGAAAACAATTCTAAAAACTAAGCAGGAAAACACAAGTTAAGTAGGGAGATTAAATTAGACACAAACTTGCAATGTACATACCGTAAGGAATGGAAGAGGAACAAACTGTTTCATTATTAAATGTATCAGCAATCAAAAGCATTTGCACAACAGGTGCTTTTTAAATCCTTTTCTCTGACTGGAGCAGCAACACCAGGACAAAAGGGGCGGACATTAGAGGGACACCCCTCTCTCATTTTGACCTTATTGTAGCCCAAAACTAGTAACATTTGTAAGATTTATACCCAGAAAAATATATATATATTCAATTCCATGTTGAGTAATACCACTTATAACAGAAGGTGGCTGTTAAACTGACAAACATCTGGAAATGTAAAGGGTGTGCATAAACACTGCCAGGGATGATTCTTTAGCCTGTATAGCTAAAGAAAACTTGAGCATTACCTGCCAGAAATTATGAGAGCAGTATTCCACAAGGAGAAAATGTGCTGCAAGCCACTTTTTGAGGCACCTGACCACTTCATCTGGCTCATCACTGAGGTTAAGAATCACTGTGCTTCCCTGCAAAAAGCTGAGGAACCACCCAGGAAATGAAAGATAGAGGCAGGAGGTTCGCAACAACTACTCCCATGAGAAAATTATAGGCATTAATCCAGAAGCTCTCTAGGCTGGGACCACGTGCCTTTTCAAATAAAGATAAAGCCTGGGAAAAGGAAGCAGATTAAAAATACAAGCATCCTGAAGAATTGTTCCTGTATTTCCAGGAGCTGACATTTCCAGATCAAACCACCATTCCTTGGCTTAGAGAAGGTCAGGAGGGGATTGCATACACTAGCCACCCTAAAAAGGCTGAACATAAAGAGAAAAATCATGAGAAGTGACAGGGGAAATCAGAGGGTTCTACATCATGTAAAAGTCGTAAACATCCAAGTGTCATCCATTTGCACTGGAAGTCTCCAGAAGACAAGCTGAAGACAAGGTTCCTAGCACAGCTCCCAGTGTAGCACACTTGCTCCCTCTCATATGACCTAAGGTGTCTGAATATCATTTATGGAAAACACTCTTTCACTGAATCAAAATCTTCAGTTATAACAAACATTCTCGTTATAGTTAATTCTTAAAACCCCCACATGTTGGCCAGAATGATTATATAACTGCTCAGGGATGTGCACATTTAAGATGGCCTATAACAACCTGCATCTAATGTGGTAAAAAAAACCCTCAAAACTTTCAAAGAGCTGCAGCAAGTGGATAGATTACAGACACAAAACCACTAAATCAAAGAAAAGGTATTATTTCCTCTACTTAGCTCATTAAAATTTATACCTTATGAAATAAATAAATAAATAAAATTAATCCACAAACCCTCTTTGGTTCTATATTTATATAAGATTTTTTCCCCCATGTGTCTGAAAGTTGAATATTGCAAGCAGCTTTACATCTGAGTTTCAGAAGAAAGTTGAAATAATGGAAAATATCTAGAGGTAGAAAAGTACAATGTGTTTTCTAATGGTTACAGGAAAAAAAACCTGTGAACCAGGATTCTTGGGTTTGATTCCTGATTTTATCAGAGTCTGGCTTAAGACACATCCAGCTTAGATGTTTCAGCAGCTAAAAGATGCTTGGCCACAGCAAGATGATTCAGAGTGCCAGTTAAGAACCTGCCTCTTTAGTCATTCAGCAAAGAGACTTTTTTGGGATGTATGTGTATTGCCAGGCTCCCAAAATAGTCCATGGAGACTGATAGGCTGCTTTTAAGAATGAGTCAGAGCAAAAGCATCAGACAGTTATTCCTGTAATTGCACTCTGGAGGAGCCCATCTCTCACTGTCCATTAGAGAAAAAGAGCATAAGAAGCATCACTGAGTTACCTGGCCTCAGCTCAGTCCTAGGGGAACTGATCCCTCTACATCTCACGCCGCAGCTCGGCCAGCCAAGGACATTGTCACATCAGCTGCAGGATTGAGTTCCCACTTGAGCACCAGCTGCCCTGATTGCTCAGGTGGCTTCTTTGCTGGCTGAGGCTGACATGAGCATGGAAAGAGCCAGTTCTCCCTGCACACAGGGCCACCAGGGAAAGAAATATGACATCATTCTGGATCTCAGCTACATCTCCATGACTGATAAGAGTAGGTCTGACCAGAAACATCTGACCCAGACAGTCCTATTCAAGCCTGACTGCCCAGAAATGCGCAGGCAGGAATCATGGGGACATAAAGAATAAGCCTGAGGAAACATAACCGTTTAGCTCAGTATGGCACTCACCAGTAACAGGGTAGAACTGAGTTTCCACTGAAGCAAGTTTCTAACATGAATACGGTTTTAGAAAACTGTTCTCAAGAGCAGAAGAAATAATTTCAAGACTAGATCATGACTTGCTGTAACTGAACTCTCCTGGGAGTTACCTGGAGAGGTACGGGGATGAGTCTCTCTTTGATACTGATATTCTTTGATACTGATATTCTTTGATCTTTGATACTGATATTTCCAGGTAGTCACCAGTTTTTGAAAAAAACTACTGAATACACAGCAGGATCTAATGTAAAAGAACACTTAAATATCAGAATTAATAGACATTATTACTATTATGTTCTATTGAGATGAAGCAACCATTTCAGCAGATCCCATGCTTTTAAATAGTGGGTTTAATAGTCTAGATTCCTTCTGACTCAGAATCACTTTTCTAGGCAATAATACCTCTTCCTGTCCTCTGAGCTTCTCTTCTGAAGTTGCAAATATCCCAGAATAAGGATTTCAGCCTCCACTTCAATTTCTCAACTACTGCCGTAGGAGAGGGCTTCAAAAGCAGAAGCACTACAGCTGTGTCCACACGCCCCGAGTAGTCCCCGCTCATGCTGATCCAAGAGCTGTGCTGCCTGAGCTGCGCCGTGCCACATGGATGTCGGCCTGAGGGCCTCTACTGCTGCCCTACCATGCTTTCTGTGCAAACACTCTTTATATCTGAATATAAAGCAGCATGTTTCGTGTTGCCACGTTGTTCATTTGCAAAGGCTACACTGACTTCCGTGCAACCTATTTTCAGTGCCCCTATGTCAGAGAGGCTTAATTCATGTGTTTTGGTTTCTAGGAGAAACTATTTCACAAACTTATGGATCTCAACATTTAAGAATCTTTCAGTTTCCATTTATGAAATGAGTAATCTTTTCTTGTTTTCATTTTTTTTTTATGTATCATAGCTGTACAAGTGATTTTTTTCATTATTTATCACCTTTTGCTGCTACCAGTTTAAGATTAAGTTACAAACTACTTTCTGAGTAGCGAGTCCCTACAGAGTATGAAAAACTGTTGACATGAATACAGCAGTACTGCTGTTAATATGCGTATACTGTATCTTTTGTGCAGTTAGATTACAGTTAAAAAAAAAACAACCAACCCCAAACCATGTTTTTTTATAATTAAGAAAGATAGCTAGAATCCAATTTAATGTGAAAGGCTGTTCTTCAATAAATTTGGGGGTGGGGGGGAAGAACCAGTTAAAAATAAAGAGGAATAAGTTGCTCTTGAACTGCTTGAACTCTTGAAACTACAAACGAATTATGGAAAATCTGACAGATAAACCTAGGTAAAATGACGTAATTTCATTTCTGCTTCTGGGCAAAGAAGAGGAAAGGGTGAAACTACTGTGGTTTTGAAATCACAACAGAATGAACTCACTGTCATTCTCTGACCTAATAATTTCTCAATACTTTCTTTTATAGCTCATGTTACGAAGTTGTGTAATGATAATTTATAGGTTGGCTCAACAGAACCAGGCAGACAATACTTAACATGATCCTTACTGTTCTGGTCCACAGATCCAACAGCCTATACTGTCTCTACTTTCCCCCAAACTATTTTAGCTTTTCTCACAGGGATGGGTTATGAAAGGAAACATGAACTAAAAACATGGAACAAAGAGGAGAAACTGCAGAACTTTATATTATTAATTCACAAACATTTCTAAAAGCCCCAAGAGGTGGCAGCCAGCAAGGATGCTGAATTCCAAATGCAATTTGGAGGGTGCCTACAGAACTGGTGCCCGTAACAACGATAGATGTTTATTTTCTGTGAATTTATGTCTAAGATTCTAGGTTCAGCATTTCAGCAGTTCATTGTTAAGCATCCAAAGCAATGCAAGCATGACTTGCCATGAGCCAGAACTGATAATTTACCCATCACCAGTAGTCACGTCTAAGCCTTCCCAGACAGAAACACCCACACCAGAGGCAAAATGTGGTTCCTATGGATAGGAAATTCTATTTTCAGCTGCTGAGTTACCTAAAAATAAACTCCTACTCAAATGCAAGTGTTTCCTTCAGTCCATTTTATTAGTACTATTAAAATACAAAGTACAATTTTGATTTGCAAGAACTATTCCTGCTCTAGCAGTGTCTGGTGGCTGAGTTCCAGTATCCTGTGAATACACTTTACATTCTTCTAAAGAGCTAGGCATTTTCAAAAGAACAGTACTTTATATTTTGAAAAATATCTTTCAGTGATTTTCTGCCAGCTGAAGCATCCAACATGTCTGCCCTCAAAAAAAGATTCAGTGCTTTTGGCGGCATTTGCAAGCTAGTCTGTTTTTTCCAATCCAGAAATATTTTCTTTGCCAGACAGTCATCTGAAATAATGTTCTTACACAGAAAATACATGTTCAGTATGTTTTGCTTCTATACACTGTAAAGAAGCCAGTGTGCAAGAAATTTTGAAGTCCTAGAGGTTGGCACTGTATTACAAGGGCAATGACTTTCCTTTCAGATTCAAAGTGAAGACACTGGAAGATGGCAAAGGCGATATGAAAGCAGTGGGATTTCTAGGACCATGACTAGGACATCACTCCCAGGACTGCAGGGTCATGGAGCAGTGAAGCTAACGAGTGCTATAAGGTTACCCTGTAGGGAAGGCTACGACAATAAGTCAGCCCCTCACTGCGAGGCGGGGAAGAGGCCAGCAGCAGGTTTGGCCATGAGCGCTGGTACCCTGGCTATGTAATGGGCATACCTGCCCGTAGGAGGTATCATCGTCCAAGATGAAAATGTTGAAGGACTGTGAACAGGACAGCAATTCTGATGATGTGATAGAAACCTCCAAATTCTAAATTACAAATGTTTTTGCCCCTATTTTATGGTATGTTCCAGAGTGTTTTTTATTTGAACATAGAGCTAAACTTACAATTCAGATTATAGATGACATTGTTCATTTTATGAACAGAGGTTCCCAAAGAAAATCTGCCATGATATCAGATTTTGATGGATCCATGTGGACCTCTCACAAACCATAGTCTGCATTCCTTTATAAAAAGGAACAAACCCAAATATTTGCAGTATGCAAAAAGATTTTCACGTGCTAAAACAGTGCGCAGCACTCTAAAGGCATGGTCAGACATAGCTGGGTGTCAGACTGTGTCTGACAAATCCAGCTGCTCCCCCAGCTGCCTGTTCCGTTCTGCCACCAAAGGTTATCACCCTCTCAGCAGAGCAGGACTGGTGGGCATTCCTTATCTGCTTCTCGGTGAATGTAGATAGCTCTGCTTAGGCTGCTCTTCTTTGACAGGTTTAGTTCAGATTCTGGACTTTGCACTGAAGTGGTTAAAGAGCGTGTACTCACTGCACACCGCCAGATACCTCTTCTGCCCTTCGTTCCAGAGGAGGTTCAGATGTAGGTCTCATCAACTTGCAGACCAGTCTGTCTATGGTCTGAAACATCATCACGTTCAAATTTAATAAGAATGTTGCCACAGTATGACAACGTTAATATTCTTCAGAACTAATATTTTTTTCTGGGGCAGCCTTTCCTTTTAAATTTCAGGATGACCTTGGGTTTTTTTCTCCCTCTCTCTTTTGGGTAAAATACAGTTTTCTGGGGACATACAAACAAATGCTACTGAAGTTAAATACACATGCTTCCCACATACAGTTTTCCTGAATGGATGGGGTTTTTTGTTTTCTTTTGGGGGTTTTTTGGTGTTGTTTTTTTTTTTGCATTAAAATGTGATCTCAGAATTTAAAGTACTTGGTAATCATGCTTCAAATTTTCACAGGGACCCTGGTGTTTTTTTAAAAAACAGCCTATATGTTCTCAAGGTGTAGTATAAAATGTGACAAACTGCATGTGTGTGCTTCAAGAAAATCACCTACCCACAGTTATTATGAAAAATACTTTTTAAAAAATGTGTGTCTTTATGAAGCATGTAAGCCTTTTGTTTTTCTTCTGTGAAAATGTGTGAAATGCCATGGTGTATATTATGTATAAGAGCAGATGAGATAGTCAAATGGTACCAAACATGCATGCAGTAAAATGTTTCCCCAGAAGACAGTTCATAGAAGGGAGGTATTTTCCATAAATATTGACAAGAAAGGTTTAACATCATCTAAGCACAGTCACCCTGCCATTCCCGCAGCCAAGGTACAGATACAGTTTCTGTGTGAATACAGTTCAACATACAGCTAGCAACAGCAGTCTTCAAAGTGATGATGAAACATCAGCAAACCATCTTTGGGCCACTAAAACACATTTTTTTATGTCACACAATTGACAAAAAAAAGACCAGCTTGCACTCAGCTGCATAAGCATCATATGAAGGCCAATGATGGCATCGGGGCCTCCAGCTGGAGCTGCTACACACCCTCAGAGCAGTCTTCAGAGCAGGCGGAAGCCCACAGCCCCACCAGCAGACGTGCTACAAAGACTACATACGGGTGACCTGCTCAGAGGTTAGGTCATGCTCTGCCATGACTGGGGCTGGAGTCAACCTATACAGGCTAGCTGTCTGGCCAGACAGCAGATATGATCTCAAAGGCAACCACAAAAGGCAGTCTGCAAACAGGAACCTTGTCTAGATTATCTGCTAAAAGCTGAGGAAGTCACCTGACAGGAGGCTTGGTACCAGGCACAGGTCAACTGGAAAAGCATGAGGTGAAGGGCCTGTATCATGTATGCTGCCTGCGCTGGTTACATATGCACAAAGTTACAAAGACGACCTGTGGAGCCCTTCTCAGGGAAGAGCTTTTTACGCTCTTGCAGCCTACCATCCATTTGTGCTTTTATTCCAATTGCCCATTTTACATGTCACCCATTGAAAAAATTGACTATGATCTTTTTGATTCCTCAGATTTCACTGCTTATCACACTTGTAGCAAGTTTTCCCCAGTGCCTTCCTTTCGTAACACATTTCTGCATATCAGAGGTCCTTTGCGCTGCTTTTTGTATTACTTCTTTTGTTCTTGCTCTCAGGTTGTCCTGACTACACTCTAAAACAACCCTTTTCAATTATTTTTCTTCTACTGATCAGTAGATCTGAAAGAGTACTTCTGGGAGCTCCAGACATTTTCTATCCTCTCCTTAGTCCTCCTTCCCTTTCTGACATCCTGCCAAAGGCAGCAGAGCGGTGACTGGACTTAAAGGGTCAGTCACACTGTACGAAGATTTTGTTAAATAAATTTTCCTTAAAAATAGCCTGCCCAGCTCTATTTGTGACACTGGCTGATATTTTTAGGCTCTTGATATAATAATAAGAAAAACAAAGCCCAGCTATATTATCCTTCTGATTGTTAAAACAGCAATCTGAAAGAGCATTTCCTCCTCTAGTGACAGCTGAATTGTTTAATTTCTCCTTTGGCTTTAGTACTTGGATAATGATTTGTTTGTGTTTTAAAGCTTGCTTACCAGGCAGTTTCTTCAACCACTCCTCACTATAGTCTTTCTTCAGCAGTATATACTTGAGATATCAGATTTACTGACTAATCAGAATATTTGACATTGGCAAAAATAATAATCCAGTGGGTCTTTTTAACCAAAGAAAAAACCACAGGAAATAACCTAAGGTGATAGTAATTACCAAAGAAGTAATGGTAAAAAAATGTTTAGCCGTTGGGTCGTCACATCTCTAGCTATATCCTTCTGCATACCCTGGTGTCCTTTGGTTTCCTTTACAGTAAAATAATAACGCTTCTTCAACATGTCACACAGCTGATGGTCTTCATAAAACATCATTTTATCATAGAATCAATTCTTAATGTCATGGACCTTAGTTGCTTAGCTCTCTAACACACTGTCACATAGAAGCCCCTGCTGATCAGGTTTAAGCACATTTCAGTTGACTAGCCCTTGGGAGACCACGGCTAAGATTTGCTTCAGTCCATGTAACCAAGGTTTGTATGACTTTATTCGTAAGTGTTCTTCAAAATGAGACAATCTGTCTTTCTCCACATGCTGGAACATTTTAGCAGTAATTCTAAACTGCCACAAATACATGTAAAATGTTCTGCATCTGTGTGGTTTCTATATTTGAAATATGCGCGTGTGTTTCCATATTACAAATGTGCATGGCAGAACCTAATAAATCTAATGGCTACTGCAGTGTTGCACGTTAATATTGTGACCGTAATTCTAGGCAACAGGCAGTATTTTACTACTTTTGAACATCACATTGTATGCAACCATCATGACATCAGGAAGAAAAGTAGTGTAGCAGATCAGTAAATTAACTGCTGGATACTGTGATACCTAGGTGCAAGGCTATGGACAATCTAAATAGAGGGCTACGGACTGACAAAAGGGACTTGCAAAATCTGGGGAAAGACTCCATGCTATTTCTTCTGTCATACCCCCATGTTAGCAAGCTAAGGAAGGAAGGAACGAACAAATGAAGGAAGGAAGGGACCCCCTTTGGAAATAGTTGTGAATTTACAGACAAGAAAACACTACGCAAACAAACAAAAAAAGACCAAAATAAGAAGAGAAGCTTAAAAATCTAAAGCCTAACTTCAGCATATCATAACATGTTGTTTTGTGAGAGTTCAGGCTCAGATACCTAATTCACATATGAAACATGCCTCTGACCAATTCCTTACATAATACAGTGCAGTCATTCAACTGACTGGATTAATGCTTCATGGGAAACTTCATCTAGGAAGAAAAAACACCTCAGCAAGTAGAATGGGAATGCCCCCATTCTCATGAGGTAATTTGTATGCCCAGGAGATAATGTAGAACTCCAGAAAAGCACAATTCAAGTGTGAAAATTAAAAGAATTTTTTTCTGGTCAGTCCAACAAACCTAATAAAATCATTTTAATTCTTCAATATTGAAATACGTTATTTTAATTTAAAAGCAAAAAACATGACAAGATATGGTTATTTTTGCATACCCATTCTGAAATGTTTCATTGCAAGCAGAAAGGAAAATTATGTTTCAGTTACTTGATCTCATAGGGATTGAAATCAGGCAATGAAATGCTGACATTTCCGATGGGGTGGACATCCCCATTTGTATTAAGTACTTTTTTTTCAAGGAAATGTCTCATTCAAGTTAGCAAGAGTTATTGAGGCTATCATCTCTGACACAGAGATACTTCATGCAACTTGGTTTATGAAAGAAGGAAAAATTCTAAGTGCGCTTACATAAATCAATGAAGTCCTAAAACCAGAAACTTTGTTGTGTAATTTTTCTTCCGCACTGTTCAAAAATAAAAGGTTTTTGGCCAGAATTATGGGAGTCTTGTTATCTCAGTGCTTTGAAACAGAAATAAGTTACCCAGAGCAGATAAAGCATGTAACGTTCTCCACACCACTTCCCCATGTGACAACGAAGCATAAACATGTGGTTATTTATTTCTCTTCTACTAAAGGATAAAGTCTTTCACATTTACTGTGGAATAAGACTATGCAAACAAGCAGAACAGCTGACCCACAATAATAATTCCCAGCAATAAAGTTTTCATATGTCAAACCTCTCAATAAGCAGTAACTACACAAATAACACTGTTTTTTTCAGGTTCCACTACCTCAAAGATCAGAGCTAATATTCTTTCAATGACTGCTGAAAAATTCCAAGCACAGGCAGCCCTAATAAACACGAACATAATTTTGTTACGGTTTCATATTGAGAAAAGCATGATGAAGGAAAATATCTGGAGACAAGTGAGAGTGCATCAAGACATGAAAGAGCTTCTAGGAGGTTTTGTTTAACTTGTTTATTAAGATTGGAATTCAGCTCAGCACAAAACTTTCTGTGACTTGCTGGAAAAAGTTTGCAGTCAAATGCAGAACAGCTGCGCTCTCCTTCAGTTGCACTAAACAACAATATCCGTCATAGTGTTCTACCAAAAAGGGTCTATTCAGTTGAAGGCAGTTTTGGGGATAGGAGGAACCTGCAGAATGTATCTTAAAATGATGTCATTGTGGCATATTGTCCATGGGTCAAGAAGGAACTTGTATCTCATTCCTCTCATGGGTTCAGAAGACCCTATTGTAGTGAAAGTGATGCTGCCCAGCTGTAGTAACTGAGAAATAAGCCAGACTGAGTTTTCTCAAGCCATGAAGGTATCCTTGTGTTTGCATGGTGCAAAGCACTGACAAATAGAACAGACATAGTCAAGAGAAATGCTAGCAGAAGCTTTGGGCTGAAGCCCAACTACATAAGACATTAGGCTTAGTAGAACATATCCCAGGACTGTTTGAACAATAAGAAATTAAGCTACCTAATGTATTCCTTCCCAGAAAATAATAGGAGAATTTCTGTCCTTACTGGGAACACAAGGATCTCCCGTGCAGGGAAGCTGTCAGATTTGCAAGTGATGGATTTTTCATTAGAACATCTCTTGTGAAGTAAAGCTCTGAATCTGTTGAAAACTACTTTTAATTAAACATTTTTCTTCTAGCAATCTGTTGAAATAGGTGCCATGATCAGCACCATTCCTTCTGCTTTTCTCCCAGGTGGTATCAGCAGCCAACCAAACTAAACAAGTGAAGTTTACATGAAACTGTGCATTCCTCCTTACGATAAGTACCAAAGTGGGTTATATAGACCAGGTGTTAGATGATGTATGTTTTATAGTCTGCATACAAGAAATTAACAGATAGGTACAATGGTTAGAAAAAAATTCCAGCACTAGAAACTGGGATTATCAGTATATTTCCTGTCCTTAAATAGTTTTATTAATACCCTACAATATCATAGAATCACAGAATGGTTTGGATTGGAAGGGACCTCAAAGACCATGGAGTTGCAACCCCCTTGCCATGGACAGGGACACCCTACACTAGACCAGGTTGCCCAAAGCCCCATCCAACCTGGCCTTGAACACTTTCAGGGAGGAGGCCTCCACACCTTCTCTGGGCAACCTCTTCCAGTGCCTCACCACCCTCACAGTAAAGAATTTCTTCCTAATATCTAATCCAAATCTCCCTTCTTTTAGTTTAAACCCATTCCCCCTTGTCCTATCACTCCCTGCCCTTGTAAACAGCCCCTCTCCAGCTTTCCTGTATGCCTCCTTTAGGTACCGATAGGCCACAGTTCTGCTATGTAATTAGTAAATCACAAATTATTAACCTCCCAAAAAGGCACATACCTGACCCCAGCCTGAGATATTAAACATCTGCTCAACTATTACTTAATGTTACCCTCACTTCTGTCACCCAGAAAACTACCTCAGAGTTTAGCCTGTTCATCTGGGATTTAGAAATGCACATTTGGTCCTCTCTTTGCATGAACTGAATCCTCTCCTTGAGCCTGTTTCTCCTCCCTCTGCGTGCGTGTTTTAACCAGGATAAGCAGGTGAGATCTCTGGTTATAGCCATCACAACTTATTATGAAGTCCTCTGAAGCAGAGAAAGAAAAACAAACAACTCTGTAGTGTCTTACTGCCTTGCAAGTTCTAGATTCTTGCCTTAGCCCTAATGGGATATTGAGGTTTTGGCAATGTGATGTAATGATCATAAATGTATTCTGTTGCTGGACTGAGCACAGTTTACTACACTGGCTGTTTGAGGGGGAGCTGCAGTGCTGATTTACCTTTGTCTACTATAAAAATTTCAAATAGCTAAAATAAGGCTGTATGGATTGCCGAAGTATGTATATCTGCATGAATCTAGAAAAATTACTAAGCTCTACCCCACTAAGGAAAAAAAAAATAGTTACAAGAAAGAAAAGGATAGGGAAAGAATAAAAAAATGCCAGGAAAAAAAAAAGAAGAAAAAAAAAAACAAAACAGAGAGAGACTGGGAGCAATATTGTGAATCCTAATAAAGAATCATAGAATCATACAATGGTTTGGGTTGGAAGGGACCACAAGGATCATCCAGTTCCAACCCCCCCACCACGGGCAGGGAGACCCTACACTAGACCAGGTTGCCCAAAGCCCCAT
>VWZZ01002376.1:70571-94037 GCA_013399095.1 Psophia crepitans | reverse complement strand
GATTCTATGATTATTGACAGGGAAGATAATAAACAACTGGAAGAATTTGTAGGCACGTGGTGGTAACTACTAGTTTATAACCTAAGATTTTATGCTGTTCTACAATAAATGCCTTAGCTCATGATTATTCAGTAGTCACTAAAAAAGCTGAATTTTTGACAATTTTTTTCTATGTAGGTTTTACACAGTTTTATTTAAAATATGCAAATTTAAATATTTTGAAATATTAATTATAAACAAGAATTGGCAGAAGTGGTGCAAAGTATTCTATCAAAACAAAAAATACATTTACTACCAATTATCCTAATAAGCAGTCTCCTACCTCTCCTCCTGTGCTCAACAGAGTGTTGGTCTCTAGATCTGCTTCATTACCCTCCTGCTGTACACCTCTGTATAGTCACAGCTGGGACCGAGTTCGTGCAAGCCTGATAACCAGGAAGTTGTTCTCTCTGCCCACTCTCACAGACAAATTTGATCTAATTTAGCTATGCTTTTGCTAACTGTCACATAGATTCTGAGGCATGGTGGAGGTGAGTCAGTTAATTAAAATGAGTTTGGTGTAGGTACAATCATGCCAGTACTTCTGATAGCTTGTATGTTATTTTTGTATCTCTCCTGACACACAGTGACCAAAAAAGATGATACGAGTTGGCATGGGTTTCTTTTTATTTTTTTCCCCTAGTGGTTAGGTAACCATTAAAAAGTGTAGAACTGCTGATATAAACTGTATAGAAAAATGAAGAAAAGGATGGATGTATTTTAGCACATGTATCATCCCTGCAGTGACATTGAGCTTTTTCTGCTCCTCTGTATGTTTAGGCAGTATGATAATCATAGATGTTACCCTTTTAATGCGATTTTATAACTGTTTAGAAACAGTACTTAGTAAATTTTCAGTAAAATAAAGTTCTTCGGGCCTCAGTGGTTTACATTGTTGATTTTTAAGAAAGATGCTTCTAGCTGAAGACTTCTGATGTTAACATTATTGCTTCATTGATAACAGTGGTAGCACATAAATAAAGATTGGTAGAATTACAGCATAAATCTTAAAATTGACATTGAGATCTCAGTCTTGAACATGCTAAGAAAAATGCTCAATGATGTTTGCTGTCAAATCTTTACTGTTTTCAAATGCATAAAAGCTCATGATCAGTATGGAAAAAATTAGCTGTGGAAGTACCACAGTAAAATTTATTACTTTCAATTTCCTTTTTTTTTTTTTTTTAGTTGTGAACTTTTTTAAAGTTCCTTGTTAGGTAATAAGCTCTTGGAGTTCAGATAGTGAAGTTGTCTTGCTCTTTGGCTGTTCCTTCAGCAAAGATCGCCTTTCGTTGTCCTTTCTCCTCATGACACAGCTGTGTCAGTTGTCATCTGTCCTCAAATGACACAAGTGGATCTCCTCATAGAGGATGTGAGATAGGGGGTTATCTATCATCTTTCATGGCAGAGCCAGAGTAAAAACTGTGGGGCTCTGTACCAAGAGAATACTAGATGAGGTAGCAATGACAGCTATGATTTCAATGAGAAATGACACTGAGTAGTACAAAAAGTATCGGCAGCTTGTGAGACTTTCTGTAGGAGCCCACCACTTCCCTGTAACACTGCAGGAGATGCTGTCAGTCAAGCCATCTGAAAATCTTCCACCTCTTAGATCTTGAACATTACCAAAGCTGGATGTTCTTAGTGTAAACTATGTGAGAGGGCAGGACCTGAAATAATGATAGTCATAAGTGGCAGGGTGTCCTAGTTTGGACCTAGCAGCTTCTATGGGCATGGGAGAATTAAGTACTTAAGCATCTGAAACCACCAAGCCAAACAAATCTGGTAGGTTTAAATTTAAGCTTTAAATTCATATTTAAGTTGCCAGAGGCCTATCCAAAATTAAAAGTCTCTGTAGTTTTATCTTTTTTTAGCACTGACAAACCAGTCTTTAAAATTTCTTTTTTTTCTGTAAGTTCATTGTTTGTGCTTTGCCCTGGACATTCCAGAATTATGAGATATTTCCCTTGAGGAATCACACTGAAATATTTAAGAAGCTTTTCTTCCTCCCTCTAGAAACTCATACTACTGTAAGAACATTTCCCATTATACTATTGCTTCAGGGTTTAAGGATTTGGGGTTTTTTTGGTTTGGTTGTTTTTTTTTTTTTTAGGAAGACATTTTATGGCTGTTAGTTATTCTCTGTTTCTATGTTAGACACAGCCTAAAAGACATGCCTTTTTAAAGATTTTTTTTTTTTTTTAGCTCTTGTTGATATGTAGGGCATATCTAAGAGCTATGAAAATAATGACTGTGTTAATAATTTCTGCTAATAATTGGGTATAATCAGAGACATTTGGCTGAAGAACAGTTGACTCTCCCTCTGGACATAATCAGAGAAAAACTGTGTGGACATTTAAGAGACCAACATACAGTTAGACAACCATTTCTGTATATCTGAAGTTTAAGTTTTACTTTTGCTTATCTTTTCCTTTTCTGCAACTGTTAGAATTCCTTGCCAAACCCTGGCGTAGGGCAAACAGTTGTGGTGGGTTGACCCTGGCTGGTTGCCAGGTGCCCAACAAGCTGCTCTGTCACTCCCCTCCTCAGCTAGACACGGGAGAGAAAATGCAACAAAAAGCTCATGTGTCAAGATAAGGACAAGGAGATAGTTCACCAATTACAGTTATGGGCAAAACAGACTCGAGTAGAATTAATTTCATTGATTACCAAGCAAATCAGAGTAAGGTAATGAGAAATAAAACCAAATCTTAAAACACCTTCCCTCCCTCCTTTCTTCCTTAGTTAACTTCACTCCCTGTTTCTCTACCTCCTCTCTGCCAGTAGCACAAGGAGATGGAGAAGGGGTTCATCACACCTTGTCTCTGCCACTCGTTCCTCCTCAGGGGAGGACTCCTCACATGCTTCCCCTGCTCCAGCATGGCGTTCCTCCCATGGGAGACAGTCCTCCATGAACTTCTCCAATGAGTCCTTCCCACAGGCTACGGTCCTTCAAAAACTGCTCCAGCATGGTCTCTCCCTCAGGGTGCAGTCCTTCAGGAGCAGGCTGCTCAAGCGTAGGTCCCCTAGGGGGTCACAAGCCCTACCAGCAAACCTGCTCCAGCGTGGGCTTCCCATGGGGTCACAGCCTCCTTCGGGTGCCTNGTGGGCTTCCCATGGGGTCACAGCCTCCTTCGGGTGCCTCCACCTGCTCCAGTGTGGGGTCCTCCATGGGCTGCAGGGGGATATTTGTTCCACTATCATCCTACATGGGCTGCAGGGGACAGCCTGCCTCACCATGGTCCTCTCCACGGGCTGCAGGGGAATCTCTGCTCTGATGCCTAGAGCATCTCCTCCCCTCCTCCCTCATTGACCTTGGGGTCTACTGAGTTGTTTCTCACATATTCTCATTCCTCTCTTCTGACTGCGACAGGTGTTGTTTTTCCCCCCTCCTTAACTATGTTATCCTGGGTGCTACCACAGCTGCTGATGGGCTTGGCCTTGGCCAGTGGCTGGTCCGTCTTGGACACAGGGGAAGCTTCTAGCAGCTTCTCATAGAAGCCACCCCTGTAGCACCCCCACTACCAAAACCTTCCTACACAAAAACAATATAAAAGTGGAAAGAAGTGAGCAAGGTGATGACTCCAATAACCTCCATGTCACATTTTCCAAAGCTGCCAGTCTCATGAACATGTGCAGTCATCCCTGAATTATCCTTGCCAGCCTGCAAGCACAAATAATGGTAAATGTAATGATTTCATTCTAAATGATTGCTTTAAAATCAAGTCTCCAGAAATGTATGTACAAATTGATAGATGACACAATTCTTTAGAAGTCTGATAAGTAATTAGCATTCTCATCATTGAATTTTACATTTTGAATCCTGGTCTTTCCTTAGGGAATCTTGCTGTCTTGCGACTCTTCTGAAGTGTCATGCTAAAAAAAAAAAAAAAGTGTTATTAACACTGTACTTTTCTCCAGTCATATAGTCCTGCAATCCCTATTCAGGTATACCCTAATGGCCTTCTAAAGCACATTGTCTACTCCATGAAAGTAGTGTTTCTTCCATGATATCTATATGAGGAAAATAAGATGTGTTTTTACAACCTGGATTGGTCTAATAAAATACCTAAACATTTTTCCCTTAATAATAGTTCAGCTTTAATCAGTGTCCTGGACCAAATGATTCATGGAAAATATTCATTGGATAGCAGTGTTCTTTCTTAGGGTCCAAGCTGTGTAGACACATTATATATTTTGTAAGGTGACAGTTCCTTCTCTTCTTTGACAAATCATGTGATATAGAATCATAAAGCCATAGAATGGTTTGGGTTGGAAGGGACCTCAAAGATTATCTAGTTTCAACCCCGCTGTCATGAGCAGGGACCCCCTCCACTAGACCAGGTTGCCCAAAGCTCCATCCAACTTGGCCTTCCAGGGAAGGGGCCTCCACAGCTTCTCTGAGCAATCTGTTCCAGTGCCTCACCACCACCACAGTGAAGATTTTTTTTCCTAATATCTAATCTAAATCTCCCCTCTTTTAGTGTAAAGCCATTACTCCTTGTCCTATCACTACATACCCTTGTAACCCGTCCTTCTCCAGCTTTCTTGTACTTCAGGTACTGGAAAGCTGCTATAAGATCTCCCCAGGACCTTCTATTCTCCAGGCTGAAAAACCCCAACTTTCTCAGCCTGTCTTCACAGGAGAGGTGCTGCAGCCCTCTGGTCATCTTCTTGGCCATTACCTAGACTTGCTGAAACAGCTCCATGTCCTTCTTCTGTGAGGGACCCCAGAGCTGGCCACAGTACTTAATGTGGGATCTCATGAGAGCAGAGAGGGAGAATCACCTCCATTGACCTGCTGGTCATGCCTTTTTTGATTCAGCCCAAGTTATGGTTGACATCTTATGATACTGCTTGCATCACAGAAAAATTACTCATGAATAATAAATATTCAAATTGCCCAAACTCCCTTTTTAAATCAAACAATTTAATTTTGAACTAATTCAGAACACAGTTCTAGTCAAAGTTTCTGAGATGGTATTTCTGCCCTATTTTTTCCTAGGTTTGTTTAACTTAAATCATGAATATAGTTTAAAACAAAACAAAATCAACCAAGCAAATAATCATCTTTTTAAATGCTTGGCTGGTGTCTGCTGTCTTTCTCTAGGCACTAACTGAAAAATTAAAGCATAAGGTCTTCTGAGGAACCTGACTTTCTAATGATTTCTGTGCATAGATATGAGGCTTTACAATAAATATTGAAGTCCCTTCAGGAACATGGTCTGCTAAAACAAAGTTAAAAAAAAATAGGAATTGTTACCAGTAAAGGGTCTACTAAAGGGAGTATGTCTTCTCTAAAGTATTGTCAAAACTACTTTGGCATATTTGAAGTTCAACCAAAGCACTATGCTGTAACTTTTTTTTGGATTTTGTTGGTTTTGGTTGTTTTCTGTATTTGTTTAGTTTGTGTCAGTAACCCAACAACTAAGCCTAGTTTCCATATATGAATGTAACCATCTTGAACAAACAAAGTCTCTTGAGGACTGTTATGTTTTAGATGAGAAAAAAATGTGGATGGTGAAGAACAGGTTTTAAAGGAAATGAACAGCCATTTGCCATTTTTCACTTGAATAAAGATGTCAGGATGGTCCCCTCTGTGTGTTAACCACCTTCCTCCTCAAGTAATGTCCCTCTATATTTTATTCCAGAAACTACAATTTTTGCAGGAGGAGCTACCTAAAGACTCATAACATAAATAACATCGCAGATGTCTATCGTGTACTTTTTAAAGATACCCATTTCATCCTAGCCAAATATTCCCTTGAGAAAATGAATTCCTGAAATTAGAAGAAAGGATGAATTTGGTTTAAGTTGTTTTGTTAGTCAGGTTGTTTACTTTCTGGATCATCTGTTGCCCTCGGTGTCACTTAAGATTCTCTTACCCGATCAGTGTTTATGTATTGTCTGTTGCTCAACAGATGTCTCAGACGCTAAGGTCCCCCCTGAGTACAGTATTTGTTTGTATGTGCAAGCATTCCCAATTGCAGAAGTATACTTGCTGTGAAATATGAAGTAAATTAATGTTAACTCCACCTGCGCATACTAAAAAACATTACACTTGTTCTGTATGAAACATTCAAGTTAACCAAAAGGCATGAGTAAGACATACAAGATTATTTTTCTCTTCAATATTTCAGAAGAATGTATCTCTAAGGAATAAGAAATTAGATTTTTTTTCTCAATTTTAATGTCTTTTATGTTTTTTACTAGGGAAAAGACTATACCTATGGAGGGAAAGGCCATCAACATGAGCATGAGTGATCAGTCTTGAGAGTATAGGCTTTACACGGTAAAGAATCCTCACTTCTTTTACATTCTCACTTCTTTTACATCTACAAGTCCCAGAGAAATATGAACTATCTTGAAATCTCATTAGGAGATTTAATTTTGAGTTTCTTCAGCATTTACCAGCCCACCGAAATAAACCAATTATTTGAGAGATTTTTTTTTTTGCATCCAAGTTAAAAGAAAATAACAAATCTTTTCCCACTAACTGAAATAGAGAACTGCAACTAATTCACTATATCATAATTGATTTATGAGTTTCTAATTTCATGTAAACACAAAATACAAAAAGGTGAGAAACCTATGTAGTTTTCCAACTGTTATTCATTCAGTTAAACTAATTGACCATGAATTTGTTGGTAGTTGAGCTTTGAAGTGGGACAAAACTAAAGCACAGGTACATATTACTTTAATGAACAGTGATGTGTGAAACGAATCATAGCCTTGTCAACAAGGTAATAGTGAATTATATCCCAGTCATGGTTGACAGAATATATGACAAACATGCTGGGTGTAGTTTGCAAAAGCTGCTAAGGTTTGTTAATTTGAAATCTCTATGTGAAAACTGTAAAATGAAGAAATCTACAAGTACTTATTAGTCAGGCATAAAAAATACAGCTTCAACCCAATATTTTTATATTCTTGCGTATTTGTGAGTATGGGGCAAGGCTTTGATTGACTTATCTTTGTTTTCAATTATTGTAACAGCCAATTATTTCTCTGATCTATGATTATACTAATAGAATTTTCCTGAACATATGGAAACAGGGTAGAAATATCTAAGCAAATAATGAGAAATACTGTTACCTTATTTGGAGATTTTTTTAATACTTCATATTTGCCAAGGAATCTTTTTAATTTATTTTCAGGAATGTTCAATATTAAAACATGAAACTATTGTTTTATTATTGTTACAAATGTAACCTGAAACTAGTTAAAACTTAGAAATAAAGATCAGAGAGACTCAATTGACTCATTTTTGTAAGATGTTTGTTTGGCTTTTTGCTCAGTTTGTTCAGTGAGGTAATGACTTCAGACATTAAATTAGCAACCCCTCTCTTCAAAAATTATACTTTTGAATATATTCATGTTCATATTCATCCTGTAATCCCTTGTAAAATAACATAGATTTAGACAAGCTTTTGCAAGTAGAAATAACAAGAGCTCCCCTCCTGTGTATGCCTGGGAAAAGACTGCATACTTAGGTTATCCATTGACAGTCACAAAAAACAAATCTCTAACCAACTGTTCTATATGCAGCTCTGTTTTATTCTTAGAAAAATAAATTATGGTACATACTGAGAATGCTCATCTTTAATTTTAGGTACAAGCAGCTTATTGAAACACATTTGGGTACAAGTGGATTTTTATGACTGCTTAGAACAGATATATTTTAATTTTTTAGACTGTCACACCTTCTTAAAATGATTATTCTGAAACATTCACTTTTACATTAGCCTCGACCTACTTTCTGTTAAGATGAGTACTTTGGGTATAAATATCTGCACCTATTTCACAAGTCTTATTCTCACAGAATAATAGACGTTATCTAGATACTTCCAGTAGAGCTTTTCCTCTTTGCTTCACTCTGTCTAGGTGATTAAAAGATTTTATTATATTTTTGAAGGATAGAAGTGAGTGTGGGGAGGAAGGGCTTGTTAAGGAATTCATACTGTCTTTCACTGAGATAATTAAATTCTTCATGTTTTGTCTTGGTTAGATCACTAAATATCTGCTGTACTACAGTAGAAGAAAATGAAAAGTAACAGAATCAGAGTGTGCTGCACATAGTATAAATGAGAAAGCAAATAATAACCCTTAGCAGCTGCTACCATCTGGATGGGAAACACATTGAGGAGCTCACAATCATTCTTGTTAGTCAGGAAATACAGAAGTCTTGACATTTGAAACAATGACTATGTGTCATATCCAGATATACTTTGAGATGCAGAGGTGTATAGTGTTGAGCTTAAGATAATGGAGAAGGATATAATCAGTAATAATTCTATAGAGGGCTGGCATTTAATTTTGACAATTCCTGCTCGGATACATAGTGTGTTCATTGTTCGAAAGACCTGCTCGAATCTAGGCACAAATTTGCAGTTAACTAAGTTGAGAATAGGATTCGATAGACTTAGATAAGTAATATTTCTATATAGAAAGCTCAGCAGGTTTAAGACAAATCAAACAGTCATTTTTTCGACAGAGATTATGTCATTGCTATAATTTCTGAATTTTCACATTTTCCTTTCCTCTTCCCACTGCTGAATTAAGATTCCTGATGGTCTGGCATCTCTCCTTCCTGGAGAATCTCCTGGCTACCTTTGTTCACACTCTGGTGCCACTTCCATTGAGCATGGCTCAATGGGGGAAAAGCTGCAAGTTGTGCCAGGGGATGTTTAGGTTGGAGATGAGGAGAAATTTCTTCTTGGAAAGGGTGGTTGGGCATTGGAACGGGTTGCCCAGGGAGGTGGTGGAGTCACCGTCCCTGGGTGTGTTTAAAGAGACGTTAGATGTGGTACTTAGGGACATGGTTTAGTGGGTAATAGGTGGTAGGGGAACAGTTGGACTGGATGATCCTTGAGGTCTCTTCCAATTTTAATGATTCTATGATTCTACTGAAAGTGCATTTCTACTTCTCAAGTATGCCTTATATCAGCTACAAATTCTCCTCTCCTGCCTCATTGCCTTCATATATTGTCTCCTCTTACACTCTATTCTTGGATGCTTTTTCTGAGCTTTGGAGCACAGTCACAAATCAAGCCTCAGCAAGCAAGGTAGTGGCCATGAATAACAGAGGAGGTTGCAGCATGACCTAAAGCATATTGAACAATACCTTTGGATCAGAAGTTCCTCCTGGATTACAGCTGCTTTAACCAGTAGACTGATTTTCTGAATAAGCAAGAACTGCCTCCAGCAAGACCCAATACTGGTTAAATAACAATTGTAATTTTATCTGGATTTTTATCAGGTGAATGTTGTTAGTTTCATTAGCTTTTTCTAGTCCTCACAGCATCAACCAATGATTATTTAGAAGGATTAAGGTGAATGTAGAGGAGGGAGGGGAAAAAAAAAAAAAGGCAAATAATAAAACCCAACCATTAATTGGCCTAATTTAAACTAGTTTGTGTTTTTCAGTGTACAGGAACTATTGGTTCCAGAGTTGTTTATAGAGATGTTACTGCTTTTTTTAGTTCACAGTAAAAAGATTACTATCAATGCCGTGACTTCTCCTGTAAGAAAGAAGATTTAAGAAACATTCAGAGAATGGCACATTTGATCTATTCACCAAAAATTCACAAATCCCTAGGTATGTATTTTCCAGAAGGTTTTTGATTAAGACAGTTATGTAATTTCAAAGAGAGATGAGAGAATTTCTGGACTGCAAGAAAGCTTTATTTCTGTATTATTTTAAATCCACAGATGATCTGTCAGAATAAAGGGAAGAAATGTACTCTTGTAAAAAGTATCTGTTTGATGTATTTGGGATTGAAAAGCAAGAAAACTTTTTTTTTTAAAAAAGCAAGAAAACAATTCAATATAGCAGATTAACTTGTAGACAAACTTTCTCTTTTCTTAATTGGTGTTAGTTGTCATATTTTATTTATTTATTTATTTATTAGTTTTAAATGAGGGGTGGATCTGTGAACTTACTGATCTTGAAACCTTAACTTAGCTTGCAGTAGTTGTGTTAATGAGATACTAGGCAAAGATCACAAGAAAACTTGTTCCTTGAAACAGTGGTACAAAAGGTTATAAAGCAACTATCAAGCTTTTTGTCAGAATGTCCTGTGCTTCTTTCTTTCACTGCAGTCTAATACTAGGTAGTATATTATTCTTTACTTGCAATTTTTATATCCATTCTCACTGGATTTTGTTTCCTGATGACTCAAGGCCCACTTTTATGCATCTTCAAGTGAAGATAACTAAAACACAGGACAGAAATATTTATTGTACTTCCCTCTGATCTCACAGTATGCCCACAGTGGTTTTTATTTCTTTCTTCTCTCCCTTCCACCCTTTCTCCCTCTCTCCCTCCCTCTTTTTTTGGGATCTAAGATTTCAGCAGTTAGTTAAAGAATAATACTTATGAGTGAAACATCTTCAGCAAGGGCAAGTTTTCCTTACTCACATGATGACAATAGTGAGATTGTATAGGCTTAGCTCAGAGTGCACCATACATGTAATAAATTTCTTGTCCCCCTGCTTCAGGTAAGTACAGGTCAGAAGAGCACACAAGGAAGTTACATTCAAAACATGAGGCACTAGAAGTGTCTGAGTATCCCAGTTCAAGGGAAATAAATTTCAGCAGGACCATTACCATTCAATTTCACATTCTTTAGCCCAGGGGTTAACTTGAAAAAATAACAAACAATGAAATATAAGTGAGTGCTGGGTCACATGAAGGTAACATTGCTTGCATTATGCTGATACTAAAGATTTGAACTAAGTTTTGCAGCCTTTTCAGCACGAACCATGGATTTAAGGAGTGTATCTTGTCATTAAATGTTTCTTCCTGGGAGTTTAAGTAGACTACATTTCATGATAGAAAAGAACGTACACATCTATGTAAGAAAAAGTTGTTTTACAGAAGGAAGCATTTCAACAGAAGAGAGGATGCTTCAACAAAAAGCTTCAGGAATAGCTGAAATGAAGATTTTTATTTTTTTTTTCATCTAGGGAACATAATCTGCTAAGAAAGAATGAGAACTTCACTAAAACCAGTTTTCATATAGCAACAGAAGAGGGAAAGAGTTACAGGCCTGATTCTAGCATGACTGAGTGCAGAGGCTACGTAGCTATTGATTCAAGCTTAGTGTAAGGTCAAGATTGGTATAATGGAAGAATGTATCTTGGTAAATGTGTGGTTTTGCGAATTAGTAAAATCAGGGAAGCAAGGATATAGAGCTTTCTTCCATCATTCAGTAGACAATAATTGGTTATAAGGGTGAGGACATATGAGTACTGTATGAACTCCTTTATATCGATGAAGCTTTTCAGCAGCTACCGCAGGGACTTTGTGATAGCAGAATTGAGCCTTGAATCAGTTGTAATATCAATTCTTCCAAATTCTTTATAGAAAATAGAAGAAATTATAAATAGATTGGAGAAATTAAACAGAACAAAACTCTATTGAAGCAATATAATCTTCTAATAGTAAATTTTCTTGCAAATTCAAGCAATCTCAATTCCCAAAATGCTTGTGCTGTTTGTCACAAATACATTTGTTTTGTCATTACAGAAATCAATAATAACTTTGCATTGTCAGAAGCGTGGCATCTGGAGTTTATAAAAAAAAGAAAATCCAGCAATATTTTATGTTGAAGCAGATATTTTACACACTTGGAGTGGCATCTGAGGTAAAAAAATATGTGGGAAAGAAATAGATCAACTATGTAAATATTTAGTTAGCTTTATTTACAGCTATATTACAGTATGAGAACTATTACTGATCCTCTCTGAGTAGTATTGACACTAAATCACTTAGGAAGTAACAAGCAAAGTGGCAGTGTAATTTTCTAACATGCCTAAGTCTGCACAATCACTGATGTAAATTATGCAGGACTCCACATTTGTCCAAATGCAAGGATCTTTTGAAATAATGCTGGAGAGAGATCATTTTGCAGAGCAAGGACTTTGCTTTTACTTATTAAAAGAAATTTTCAAGAGCCCCATTGACAGTAGTAGGGCAAGTGTTCAGCCCTTGCAGATGATTTTGTTGAAAAGGACGTGCAAACGGAGACTTGGAAAACATTCTTCTTTCTTTAAAGGCGGCAGATGCCTTTTATTGTCATATATAAAAGCAGTAGCAAACCTTCATATTTTAGCTTTCTTTCAGCTTGATAACTCAATTTAAACGGCATATATAATTGGTATTTTCATTGTTTGTTTAATGTTAAGTCAAATTAAAAAAATCAGACTAGTGTATAACATTGGCTTTACAGAAGAACAGCCTGCAAACATTCTTGTAGTACAGCAAGAACCTAGTCAGAACAAATGACCAGATTTGTGCCTTGCAAGCATGTCTCTGTTTCATCCCCAAAGCCTCAATCAATATACCTGCCATTTCAATGATCACCAGGCTGCATTCAACTTGATCTGAGATCTAATCTTTAAAAAAATCACTGTGATGGTTTTGATTAGTTCTAGGTCCTATCTGAATTAGTTTGCACTGTTAGTAATCACCTTCATTTGTTATTTTTCTTCTGATTGTAACTGTCTAAAATTTCTTATTAATCTTGTACTTTTTCTTTGACTTCTGCTTTTATTTTCTTCTTCTTTGATTATACCTCTTTCTGCAACCCCATCTTGCAACGTACTTTCTCTTCCCTCTCCATTTTTCTCAAGCTACAGTAACATTGCTTCACTCTTCTCTGTCATTTCCAGTTACTTTACTGAGCCTAGTTAACACTTCTGGATATTTCCTGCTAACATTATCACGTAGTGTCACTGCACAACTCACTCTGTTCAGTGCTGAACTACCCTCACTGTGAAAAAATGTCTATGTTTAATCAGAATTTCCTGCATTGCAAATTGTGTCCATTGCCTTTCTTCCTTTCAATATGTATCTCTGATACCTATTGAGAAAAGCCTGGCACGATCTTTTCCATATCCGCCTGCTGAGTAGCTGAAGAGAGATTTGTTCAAAATTAACCAATGCTGGTTGCAATGAATATTTTCAAAGAACTGCTTGTGAGAAACTTGCAGAAGTGCTTTGGGGAATATTTTTAGCAATAAAGTATATATAGAAGTAATCTTACCATTTCTTGAATATATTTTTCCCCTAATGTTTGGAGAAATGTATTTGAATGTTTTGTTTAAATGATTTGCTCTCTACATTTTGTAAGCATTTCTGTAGGATTGCTGCTTTTATAGCAGGAAGAGATCATATGTTAACAGCTTGCAGCTGCTGAATGTTAGTGCTCATCCTAAACACAATTTTAGAATTTCAACATTGAAACAAAAACAAAGTTTATGAAGTGAAATGTAAGTGACAAGTAGTCCTTTGGATATATGTATCACAACTTAAACAGCTTGCAATACTTAGCTTTGAAACAGAATGAATTGCAAACTTGTTTTACATCATTTGTGTTCTTCCTCCTCCTCCTCTAGCGCATAGCTTCTCGGTTTCACCAAGGTGAACACTGGTTTAGAGCCTCCAGGAATGTTGCTCCATAGGTCCATTGTAGAGAGTAGTGGCCCTGTGAAGTATAAAGCTTACCAGTGAGGAATATGTTCCTATCTGAAAGAAAATAAAACATTTTTTCTTGAACAGCCAGTATCACTTTAGTTAATTCATTAAGGGATGTGTCTGAAGTTTGCGTGTTGCTCTCTCTTTTTCCCCAAGTAAGCACAATATGTCTTATGACATACTGTCCCATGTAACGGACACCTTACACTTCTCTGTGCAGTAATCAGGAGTAACAACAATTACTCTAGAGATTTAAACAAACTACAAAGTTTCTTAAAACTCATCAGAACTACAAAAGATAGAGGCTTGGCAAAGGTTATAACAACACTTAAAACTCAGTGGAATCACGAGAGACAATGGCCTAGCAAAAATTGTGACAAGTTTACCTTAATGTCCTGAAAATGAAGTTAGAGATGAAAAGAGAGGAAGAGAGAGGAGAGGAGAAGAGATATCACCATCCTGGGTCCAGCGGTCTTCTCTGCTTGTAGTTTTGGTCCTCAGGTGACAGACATGCGCACCAAAAGCTTGTGTTTCCCCTTTTTATAACCCAAAGTGCCCAGCTCATAGGTGGGGGTTTGTCATCACTGAGCAGTCATAGTATGCACTCAGGAATGTTCCAGAAATGAGTCGGTGGGTTATGGGGGTCTCACTGTCTCCCCCCACTTCGGGGCTGAGTGAGTTACGGCCCCTCACAAGCACGCACAGGAGGTAGATGGGCTTTCTCAGGGTGTTTCAGGGAGAGGGAAAGGGGCTCACAAGATGGTATCCTGCCTCCTTCAGGCTCTGTCCTTGGTCGAGACAGATGTTTGCCACATTCCTTCATTATCAGTTCATCCCTGCTTGTGTCAAGACGGATGTTTGGGACGTTCACTTGTTATCGGAGCCTTACACATATGACAATATGTCTTGAAACTTTCTTAAAGGCTGTCCACAGCTTTAGATTAGACTTGCTTTTGGATGGTGGAATTTGTTCACATTTAGGAACGGAGCTAGGCTGAGTTTTGCCACAGTAACATAGAAAAAGTATTAAAATGTGTTTTCAGTTATGAAGAAGATAATTTAAAGAAATTATGGTCATGATTTCCTTGTCATTCACCATATGGAGAAATTTGTATATGTAAAACATAAATATAACATCTAGTAGATCATACTAGTTTTATTTTTGCTCAAGTAAAATGATGTTACTAGATGAGCATGTTTCCAATGAAGCTGATTTTATTTAGGTCCATAATCTTGTCACTTGCATTTTCTTGACATCTTCTATACTGTGGTCGCTAATTTAAGCAGTCCTAATTTGTACAGAAATTAATTTTCATTTTGTTTCACACATACAAAGGTTAACATTAGACTGTTAATATCATGCAGTCATTTAAGTCGAGAGAGTTATCCAGCTTTCTAGATTACTGTGAGACAGGTCTTAGTCTTTCCCGGTGTATTCTTTGCATTTTAATATCTGTTGCTCTTGCTTTATTTCTCTTAAATCTTTATATGGCTCTTATCATAGGAATACTTGTGAATGAATATGTACAGTGTCTCCCATTATGCATTTTTTTCCTTCTAACTTTGCAGTTTTTAAGATTGTTTCTGAAATGTTTCCGATTCAGTAGATTCTCCACACCACATCATAGTTATGCTGAGCACTGGAAGCCATTACAGGCATGAAAAATCTCATGTGAACAATATTATAAATAAGTTACTTTGTTTAAAACACAATAGAGAAAATAGATTTGTTTACCAAGAAGTAACTTGATTAGATGATAATTGCCCCTGCTTTACTGTGTCAGCTAGAGGGAAGAGAATGTACCTGGAGACAGCTGGGAACAAGAAATCTGACAGTGCAAAAGTTGCTACAGTACCAGATAGCCTCTCTGAGGCACTTCTGATCTGGCTAGGTAAACTATGTCAGGGAAGATTGCATTTTGATTCAGTGTTTATGTTGTCATGGTCCAAAATTTTAGCAATGCATTATCTTGGAGGTTGTGGCATTATCCTAGGGTACAAGAAGAATCGTTGATGAGAGAGATGACCAAATATGTCTCCTTTAAGGTATATCACAGAATCACAGAACAGTTGAGGTTGGAAGGGACCTTCGGAGGTCACCTGGTCCAGCCTTACTGCTCAAGCAGGACCACCTGGAGTCAGTTTCCCAGGTGTGTCCAGACAGTTTTTGATTATCTCAAAGGAGGGAGATTCCACAACCTCTCTGGGCAACATAGTCCAGTATTCAGTCACCCTCACAGTAAAAAAAAAAAAAAGTTTCCTGATGTTCAGAGGGAACTTCCTGTGTTTCAGTCTGCCCATTGCTTCTTGTCTTGCCACTGAGCACCACTGAAAAAAGCCTGGCTCCATCCTCTTTGCAGTTTCCCTTCAGGTATTTATATACATTGATAGGATTTCCCTTGAACCTTCTCTATTTTTTCCCCTGCTGTGAGTTAGCAGATACCTAAAATATTGGTTACATTAACAGCAGTAGTTTTATTATCTTCCTTTTTTTTTTTTTTTTAAGGTTCAGCTTAATAATTCTTTCTGTGTTAGTCACTACACAACTGCAGACTGACAGGGAAAAGTGAAATACCTCCCAGTAATGATCATATGACTGATGTCTATGTCTTCTGCTGTTTACCTGAAAGTGCTAATGATGATTGAACTTCATTGCTATGCTGAGTCTTGTATCTGAACTCCTGAATGCTCAGAAGCTAGGTGGTTTGGCATTTTTACAATGAATATGTAATTATCAAAATAATGCAAAGTTGATTAGTAACAATACTAGGCAGCCTGGGTTTGTGAGTTCTACATGGATATTGAATTTTCTTTTAAATGTAAGCTTCATTGATAACAGCAATAGTGCAATTTACCACTTCCACTTCTGTAAACTGTTTGTTTTGCTACTGCATGATATTTTGATTAAAAAGCCAGATGATACAAAATCAATAGAACAGTTCATATTGATTAAGCACTGCCTTTCTTACTGATGTTTGTGAGGTCTTTAAGGATCAGTTCTTGACCTTTAGCTATTTAATATTGTTATCAATGACTTGGAGAAAAAATGAAACTGCTATTTATTGAATTTATAGCATATGCACACACACACACACGTAATGGAATGTCAAAGAAGTAGCATTCAGCAGGGAAATGTAGGTTGTTTGGTAAGTATAATATATATATGTGTGTGTATATATATATATATATAAATATACAGTTTGCAATTCAGTGTTGTCAAGTCACAGTTTGGTTCTAGTGAAGTCTGAACAGAAGCCACAGTTTGAGACTACAAATGCTGTCTTGAAGAGCAGCTGCTCTTAAAAAGATGCAAGTAGTCACACCAAACATGAACACTCAGTACAATTACACATGGAAAAGGCAAATGTGAGGCATAAACATGAGAATATTGAGTAGAAATGAATTACGTTGCTTCTATAATTCTCCCTATGTGGCTGTTACTTCCATTTCTAAAATCCAAAATTCAGAAAGGTTGTTGATAAATTGGAGACGATTAAGGCAAAGCCAGGAGAATTATTAAAGGACTGTGACTCAAGGAGCTCAAACTATAAATTTAGGAAAGGAAAGGTTAAGAACTATGTCTATAGCACTCATAGCTCTTCATAGGTTGATGCTCATCAGAGTAAGGCCTTTGTGCTCTCAAGCTTTCCTGCTCTGTAAAAGAATGTCCTGCCAATTCTCTGTCCTCTCTAAAATACTTGGTGCAGGAATTGGGGTCCCCTTCCAGATGTGGCACCTCATAGCTGAGCTGCCCTTGTTTCCAGAATCATCACTTACCACCTTAATTATACCTTTCCCATACTTGTTTTTTACATGGATTTGAAATAACCAACATATGTTGCCAACAGGCTAGCAGAGTTTTAGGCAGAATCATTTTGCTTTAGGTACAACACAGAATATCAGTTCTTGGCAAAACATTAAAAATCAAGTGGGTGGGGGTTTTTTTTAGTGTGTTTGGTTGGTTTTTTTTAAATATTATTTCCTAACCTTTTTCAGAGTTCATTTGCAGTTGGCCAGTGTACCTATAATCTCTTTTGAACATAGGATGTATCTCCTAAAATGTGCTGTCTTGTTCATGTTTTTTGACTGTGTGTGGTGTCCTTCTGCTCATTCCCTTCTACTTTAGTATGGCGGACCTGTATCTCTTCTTGCTCTGCCTGCTGTTTGGGAGTGATTTGGAGTGTTGCAAGGAGGGAAATGCAAACTCTGGATGTATCTTTAAACTTTTCATGCACACAGCCTTTAATTCCCCCTAGCAAAAACAGGCAAAGACAATGGAGAGGTGGCAGGAACATAGAGCAATGCAAGGGTTCACTGATGCCCTATGGCACCTATGTGCAGCCAATGCCAAACACAAAACAAAACATGGATTTACATACATTGCCTCTCCCAGCAATGGGATTCTTAATTTTTTTTCTTCCTTTGCCTACTCTTGGGCCCAGCAGGCTACTCTGGAATCCAACACTGTTGTGGGGTTCCTGTGGGGGGCCCTTTGGAGGTCTGGTGTCTCACAGTAGCTCCCTGCACAAACCCAACCCTCATGGATGCTGCTGCCACTCATCCATCCTGGGGCAGCCCTGTCCATCCCTTCATGCTGTCCCTGGTTCTTTGGGTTGTCCCAGCCAATTGGAATAAGTCTGACTAATTGTTGGACGTTGTTTCTAGGCAGATGTTAGGTGGCTTTTCCTCAGTGTTGTCTATACAATAAGACTATTTTGTCACATTCAGTCATGTGTTGTTGACAAGCTGGCTGTCCTTCCAACAGTGTTGGGACAAGACCTGTCCACAATGAGAATGCAATATTTAAAAATAATAATTTGCTGAAACTGATTTATAAGATCAACAGACATTTTTGATGAGTTGATCTGTTGTGAATTTGACAGTTTGCACAGATTACTCTCAGTTTCTGCTCCATTAGTTAGTTTCCACTCTAAAAATAACCTTTTTCCTAATTTGTTTGTTTTAGTTCTGTGTCATTCCCCCTCCGAATTCCTCCTCAAAATGGAGGCATAAAGATAGCAGAGAAAAGCAGAAAAGCCCAATAATGACGTGAAATTTGTGCAAACATAAAGATTCCACAGAAAAAAAGAAAGGCAATTCATGAGCTATACATCAATTCCCCCACTTGTTAAGTGTGATTTGATTGCAGTTGATAGGAAATAATATAAGAAATAAAAAATTATTGAGAGTATTCTGAAATCTAATAGAAAATTGCATAATGAATTATAGCATATGGAAGTTGTAGATAGATGTATTCAGATTAGAAAAAAATCACATTTTAAAATATTAGAACAATTTATATTCCAGTTCAGCCACAGCAGTTAATTCAAGGAAGTTGTATGGCCTATGTAATAGAAGCAGTCAGAAGATGTGACCATAATAGTCCCTCCTCTGGCCTGAAAAGTCCATGAATCTATTAAATAAATGAAGGCAATATTGGATTTTTTTGTCATTTTCTCTGTTTCATCAATAATGTCAAGTACAATTTACCCGCAATTGATATTTTACTAACCCTAGTGTCAGCAGAAATGAACCATCACCACAGTTACCTACCCACTGCTTTCCTTCCCTCTCCAATTTGCATTCATAATCCCTGAGATCTGTAAATGGAACAATTCAGTTTTGAAAAGATAATGAGATTAAATCACCTACATGTAATCAATATAAATTTAATTCAAAAAAGTAAAATAACTTTTCTTTGCTATTAAAAAAGTATCTGTAAGTATGTTAGAATTATTTGCATTGGTTTTCGCCCTATTTCTTATACATGTATGTTGAAAAGACCTTTATTCAGAAAATAGAGGCCAAAATGCAAAAGTGTGATGATACTTTAATTAAAAGGAACAAGAATACATTAGCAAGCACACAAACTAAGCTCCAAGTCATGCATTATACTGACCATAATGAAGAGGTTTTTTAACTCTGCAGCCCTTTTGTAGGTTCATAGTGTTCTGTGGGGTTGGTTTGGCTAACAAATGTGATATCAGTCCCTTCGTATATTTAACAAGTGGGAATTATGATCTCTGGTTCTATCTGTATCTGGTTTTATTTAGTCAAACATTTTAATAATTTTAAAGGTTTTTGAGTTTTCTCATGTTTATTGCAGAGCAAAATCATCCTCACTCTTTTCATTATGCACATCATATCCCCATTTTAAAGAGACCAAAGGAAACCATCCCCAGCTTCTGCAGAGTAGATTCTCTATGACTGTATTATTCTGGGAAATTGTTGTCCTCAATTGGGCTTTTGATTGAAAGCCCATAACTCCCTTCACCCAAGTGCTCTAGGGCCTCACTGACCTTACCATTGAAAATTGCACTAAGTTTAGCTTTGCAGATCCTACATAATCTCATTTTGGTTCTATTCTCCATGAATATGGAAAAGAGATTATTCTTCCCCTCTTCACAACAGCCTTTTATGTATACAGAGATTGTTATCTCCCTCTTCACTCTGTCTTTTATTAGACTAACCAATCACTATTCATTAATTTTTATTTATAGGTCATATTTTGCACATCTCTGACTTTTATTATTACACCCACTTGGGCTTTTTTTAGGTGGCCTATGTCTTCTTGGAAGTGACATGAGCAGTGCGGAAGGTTTATACTCATGTCTATATATCGCATTAGTGAATCACAGCTGCTTTAATTCTTGTGCAAAATGTATTAAAGCCAATGAAGCACTTGCATTTTCTTTTATAAATGATTAAAAGCTGCTATAGAATGCTTGTTCTGTAAAAAGAATCATGGAATCATAGAATGGTTTGAGTTGGAAGGGACCTGAAAGATCATCTAGTTCCAACCCCCCGGCCATGGGCAGGGACACCCTCCACTAGACCAGGCTGCCCAAAGCTCCATCTAACCTGGCCTTGAACACTTCCAGGGATGGGACATCCACAGTTTGTCTGAGCAATCTCTTCCAGTGTCTTGTCCCCTTCATAATGAAAAATATCTTCCTAATATCTAATAAAAATCTACCTCCTTAGCTTAAGGCCATTACACCTTGTCCTATCACTACAGGCCTTTGTAAAAAGTCCTTTAGACTTTTATTCCCAAGGGAACACAGGAAAAGAAACTCAGTTTTATTGAACTTTATGGTAAAATAGGTTTCAGTATCTTGAGGCGTACATTGTCTTGCACAATACTCTAGTGAAATATTTACAGCAAGTAACTAATTGTGACTTTAATACTTTGTATCATTCAAGCTAGAGCTATTAAAAATGCAGATTGCTCTGTTCCTAGGTGAATTGTCTTTTTCCTGTAAGATTTCTATTCTGATTAGAACAAATTAAACTGTTCTATATCCTCATGAATTCAAAGAAAAAATCAGATAGGCATGTAGAATTGTGATAATTTTTTGCATACAACTTAACAAATATTGTGTTAAAAAGAGTATTTCATTCTGACTTTACTTGTATTACTCCTAGCATTTTATACATCCTTCATGACATGAGTCATTAGGAGTATACTGCAACATGAAAAAATAGGTTGGTCTAAATACTGTATTTTATTTCTGTGTTAAATTAAAGGAATCTACAATTTACTATTCTTCCAAACTTCTCACGTTCTCAGAGCTTCCCCTCTTTTTTTTTTTTTATAATGAAAAAATTTGACAGGCTGAAAGCAATGAAGTTTATCATCCTGTGGTTTTGACATCATGTCACAGTAATATTGAAGTATACTATAAAACTGAAAAAAAAATATAAAGTGAAATGTCATTGACAACCTTTTTAAAGAAAAATAATTCTTTTACAGAAACTGCTCCAGATCTCTAACACATTTCCATTTCTCACTCATAGAACTCTTACTTTTAAAAGACAATCTTGCTCACCTCAACCTTACTTCTAAAACATCTGCTCCTTCCCTTGGGGTTTCACAATTGTTCAGGGCAACTAGGCTCACAGCTCTAAAACTTTGAAGTCAGCACTTGCTCAGTTTACTGAATTCCTTGTGCTGAGCTGCAGGACCTCCCCACACTCATGTGAGAAACAGCAACAGCAGGAAGGAGGGTCTTCCTTTGACAAAATATTTGTCTGTTTTATGCTATGGTTTGGCTTTTCTTTTGTCAAAAGCAAGAGCCACTCATCCATGTCTTTGATATGGGATCCAAGAACTGAAGAGATGCTGCAGTAGCGCTCTAGAAATAAATGCTGCTCTAGAAAGCAAGTGCAAACAGGTATCTGTTAAAGAAATCTCATACAGAAAGCAAGAGAACTGACAAATTTCCCTTCTGCCATACAAAGCTTTCAGTTTTGTTTGTCTTCAGCTGCAGAATGATTGGCAATAGCTCCTTTGCTGTATTAAAACATCTTTGTTTCCCCTGTCAACAGTAAGTAAACTACAACAGGTGGTTTTTTCCCTTAAGCTTTTTCAATGGAAAAACATGTTTTAGGGATAGGAATCAGTTAAGTGTTTAGAGCTATTAAGAGTTCCTTCAGTAAAAGGCTTAAATAAATGCTTAACATCTGGTAGACATTTTAGTTAGAAATAACAAAAAAATAAATTTCAAAATAGATTTTATAGCTTGATAAAGGGATATACAGAGAATTCATATTTTTTCTTAAAATTATTTAACTTTACTCATAAGTTAATTTAATATTGATATAAAGGAAGTATGTAGTAAAACCAAAGCATGTAATAAAATCAGTGAAGATCCTTTTCTTACTCAGTTAAAATAAATTAAAGGCATTTTTTTTCTTTCATTTTAAAGTTTCCGTGAGGGATAAACTAATCACTCAGTCCCTCAAATCTCATTGCTGCCAATAGAATCAAGACTTTAGACCTTTATTTTGTAAATGTATTCCAGGAAACATCTAGAAGTTAGAAACTTAAGCATGCCTATATAATTAAAATACTTCCTACCACTTTCAATTTTTCACACAATAAAATAAAGGATCTAACCTTTTCTAATTTTCAACCTGCTTGCAGGGCACACATTGATTTAAATCTGTGTTCTGGTTGCTCTTGCTTTCCAAATCTCAATAGGAATCATTTTAGTCAATTGTTAAGAATGATTAAATCGTAGAATCTTAGCATACTGAAATGTGTTAAATTAGAAAGAAGAACAAAGATGTCGTTGTTAAACAGGTAACCTGTGAGCAGTGTGGCACTCTTTTATTTATGGACTTTGTTGCTCACAGTATGATTCTCTACAGTACAAAAAGGGTTTTCTCTAAAGACTAAATTTCAAAGACTTATGTATCTGTGACTGAAGAAAAGCATTTCTTCTCTCCAGGTACACATTCCTGAGAAAGATTAATAAAGCCAGAGAAAAGATCCTCTTCATAAGAGATCATACTCGAGGCATCCTATGGGTACATCACAATGCTGTGCATCAGAGGAACGGGAAGGAAGTAAAATCCTGTCCCTGGAAATCAATGTATAAACAGTGGTCCAAAGTCTCAAGAAGTATAAATAAATGTGCTTATCTTTGCTGGAGTTAGTGGCACTCTGCCTGTTGTGACCCAATGTGGATCAGATCCCATAGCATTAAAATAACACAGCTCCAGTTGCTAAAGTTAAGATAAGTTTAAAGAACCATCCACAGAAAATATTTCTTTAATCCCTACATGTAGCTCACATTAATGTCTTCTGCAGCTCTGTGAAAACTGTTTATGATGTTTGAGTATCCTGATTTTTTAACGTATATATTTCGTATTATCTTTTGATGTATCAGAGTCAAAGATCATTTGACACATCAAGTAACAAAACCTCAACAACACTAAATCAGAAACTCTGTGAAAGAAATGCCAGAAAATACATTTTGTATATAAGCTGATGCTTCTAACCTCATAACATTTCACTGAAAAGATCATTAAAATATGCTTTTATGCTCTATTTTTTGAAAGTATTCTTGCTGTTTGGTAGCATCCCACATCAATAATCACCTGGGGTACTGCACTATTTTGTATGTGTATGCACTTGGAGTTTTTTCTAGGATCTTCCCCCC
>VWZZ01002376.1:17349-70540 GCA_013399095.1 Psophia crepitans | reverse complement strand
CCCCCCCTCATTTTAGGCTTAGGTCAAGAAGTAGCAAATTTGGTTTTGTTTGGTTTTTTCAGCTGTTTGTTTGCTTTACCAGAACTCATGCCATTGAGTAAGCATCATAGCTGTTAAGAATTTTTTTAAAAAACAACACAATAAAGCAAATATTTTAAAAATAGTTATGTCTGTAGATAAATATTATTTATCTAAAAAGGGATTTAGGAAAAATACACGGACATAAACTTCTGATCCTGCTTTTCATATGCTGCCTAGTTGTGAAGCTTTTCAGATCCCATGGAGGCCTTGGCTCTTTTTATTCATTGCTCCAGAAATAACTAAGCTGCGCTATTAATATGTTTGGAGCTACACATGTACTGTCAGGGCTAAGGCACTTGCTGTAAATCTCTGAATCAGAATCCATAAACCAAGTATCCTTCAGTACGCATTCCCCGCGAGAGCTGATCCAGCCAGCAGTCTCAGGGCACGCTCTTGCCACACATCAGTAGAAGTTGGAGAGGATGCCTTGCCACATAAAATGAGTGGTGGGCTGCTTTCTTTTCAAACTAGGTTATTGTATTTCCTCTCTGCACAGTAGCTAGCAATGGTTTGTCAAGAAAGTAGGTAACCAGAACCCAGACAAGGGTGAGGGCAGAGAACAAGTCAGTTGCTTACTGAAAATACTATTTACCAGTTTTCACATTCTGTGGAACACCTGTAAGAGTCCACAAATGCCTTAATTATTATGCAGTAACATCTCAACATTGTTAAAATTGTGCAACATTAATAATAATATCATATTATTACTGCTACTATAATTGATGGACAACTTAAGGCATTGGAAATCTTGTCTTTTTTTTTTTCTCTCTGTTTAGCGTTACTCAGTACTGACTGAGGATGATATGATTCAGTCTATTTTCACAGACAGAACCTTAATCCCAGTTTACACTGCATGGGCGTATGTATGTGTTTGTGTGCTCTGTGTGTGCATTTTTTCCAGTCGTATTGTTGAGTAGGCCATGCTCCTGGAAATGTACATGACAAAGGGGAAACGAAGAAAGAATGAAAATGGAACACTACTGCAAATTGCAGCACTGACCTAGAGAAGCTCTGAGTCATGCTGAACAGTTTCACACAGTGAAAACTCAATGTAAAATAAAACCCACCAGGAATAGAACCGAGAGTCCTATCCCCTTAGGTGCACTTTTTTACTGACTCAGAGAACTTGAAATACCTTTCTGCACCGAGGTACAGCTTTTGAAGAAAGGAGGCTGTGTTTCACTCTGCCTCCTTTGGCTTTGCAGCTGCCAAGCTCCTTGTTTCAGAATGGTTCCCACTAATGGAGGATTTTTAAAAGGTGTGGATGACGCTGTGCAAAGAAGAACCTTTTCTATGAACCAGTGGCAGGTGGGTAATGCTCAGGGAACAGTTATGTATTCAACAGCTCTAGTTATTCTCAGTTTAAACAGAGGTGATCTATTTTGCACTGACTTTATGACATTTCAACTGTGGTGGCAGAAATGCATAACTAGGAGGAGTAGTAAGCTTCCAGGATTGCCAATTTCTTAAATGACTGAAGCTGTATGTGGAAAAGAGCCTTTGATAGCATTCCCGTGGTCCAACAAGGAAATCAGGGAATGTGATCAAAAGATAAATCAACTGACACTTTCTTCAAACACATGTACATCCACAGCTAATAACATTCACAGTCACAATTTCTTCACTTAATGCCTTGACTATGTCAGTTACGTCTGCACTGTTTAAGGATAGGAGGATATAAAGATGATACAAAACGTACCCTTAGCCAACATATTGGATGTGTTTTAAATGAGTTTTACAACTTGCAACAGATTTTTTGGGTAGGATTTTGTCATTTGTGCCATTTATATTAAAGAGACAATAACTACTTCTTGCTCTCACATTTCTTGCAGTCTGTACTTTGAAGTGTTTATTGTTTTCAGCCTGACTGCTGACCTCTTCATCCTCACCAACACATCAGCTGATGGACAGGCATGTGAGCAGTTAAAATCACATCAGGCTGCATGCAATCCATCTGCTTCCATACACAGACTATCTACAGGGCAATCTCTCTTCAAGGCATCTTAGACAAGCTTACCTGGGAGGATATGTAGCCTCACAGAGTGTTGTGGCTGGCCATGAGTTTGCTGCGTGGTCAACTGGGCTGATTTTGAAAGACCGCAAGTTATTTCTCCCTGTGTAGTATTGCTGTATCTTCCAGCATGAGTGTGGTGACCTGACACATAACAAACTTCTATAATGCAGTCTATTAAGGAAACAGTTAAAGCTGTCAATCCACTTAAATGGAAAACACATCAAAATAGCTAAGGCGACTTTAGTAGCAAGCCATATAACAGTAATTTTCTCATTTTTGTCATTTTCTGTCATTTCATTCTGTAATTCTCCAGTAAGCTTTATCAGAGCAGCAGAGCACTGCATTAAGACATCAGTTCAGCAACATGTTTGAGGTATGATTAACATGGATAGGAATCACTCAGTACTAAAGACTATACTTGAAGGTAAGGAAGTGCTTTGCTTGAAGACCTAAAATTTTGAAGTGTCGCTTGGCAGGTACTTTGGCTTTTTCTGTTTCGGTCATCTGATCTTTCGAACCTAAACTAAATGTTTATCAAGAGATACATGCAGAACCAACTGCAGACTCTTTAGGCCAAAGGCCTTCAAAAGGTGTGGTAGTAAAGGGTAGACAGGCTTTGTACTGACTCCCTACAGCAGGGTGAAATTCAGACACATTCAGTAAAGCTTAGGAGAGGAGAGTGTTTAAATAAAAGCACTTGATTGCAGAGGCACTGTTAGTCTATCATTGAAGCCACAGGAGAACAATCTCTCTCTGCATAGTGGGAAGAGAATGGGAAGATCACCATATAAATACCATACCGTTATCTGATGCTATTATCCAGACCCTTCCATCTCGTGGTGCTCTCCCTAGGTGTCAGGTCAGCTTACGTGCTTTGAATGTATTTAAGGCCTTTACAAGTATTATCAGAGTTTTCTTCAAATTTTACTCATGCAGCTGGCCATGTAAATTTATTCCTAAAGTCCATGAAGAGTTAATAAGCACCTAAGTTCATAAAAAAGAAAGAACACTTTTTTCCAAAATGATTCCTCATTGCCTCTCAGTGTTTGTGAACCAAAACTGCGACAATTTGCTCCTTAGTACAGTTGATTACATCTAGCTTAAGAACGCTTTTGTTCCAGCTTTTCCTGAAGTTTTTTTTACACTAAAGATGATAAAAAGTCATATGAAATAATTTAGTCAAAGAACTTGTCTCAAATGAATTTACCAGGACAGTTACACTGAAACTGTACAAGTTTCACTAGGATGACCAGGTTTTTCTGCAATATTTGGGTAGAGCTTGTTAAAAAATTACTGCTCGAGCTAATCACATTGAAGAAAAGATGCAATAACACTAAGATAGCTGAGAAGACAGATGAGATGTTGCTTCTAAGTTTATCTAAGATAGGGCAGGATTTTTTTATGTCTTGTTTAAGCTATGGTCCCACCCAAGGTCAATTTCTCAACTAATAAAATTAAGATGCTTGAATTTCAGAGTGGCTAAACATTGACACACACAGCATTTATCTTTGTCTAGGAGACTGGGTATACAATGTTTCTTGTGTAATATAAGCCCATCTAATATCAATAAGAACTGAACTTCATTGCTGTTTGATGACAATGTGATAGTTTAATGTGTATGTTATTGTCTGGGTACCAAAAAGATCAGCCATGTACTTGTTTGCTATTTTAGTGAAGAAATTAAAGACTGAATGGATAACTTCAATGACTAAAGTTTCTTACTCCAAGTCAAAATCAACTAAATCCGGCAGAACTGGTGTATTGAGTTTATGTGGCAGGGTTTTGGTAGCAGAGGGGCTGCAGGGCTGGCTTCTGTGAAAAAAAAAACAGGAGCTACCCCATGTCAGACAAAGCCAATGACATCCAACTCCAAGATGGACCTGCCACTGGCCAAAACTGAGCCCACCAGTGATGCTGGTGACCCCCCTGTGGTAACATATCTAGGCAAGCATAAAAAAACCACTGTGCAGCAGCTGTGAGGGAGGAGTTACTGAGTGTAACCCCCATTCCCCATCCTCCTGTGCCACTCAGTGGGGATAGGAGGCAGTAGACCTGGGAAGAAGGGCGGTTTGGAGGAAGGTGGTTTTAGTCTTGGTTTTGTTTCTCACTATCCTACCCTGGTTTTAAATGGCATTAAATTAGATGAATTTCCCTAGTTGAATCTCCTTTGCCTGTGACAGTAAATGGTGAATGATCTCCCTGTCCTTATCTTACCCATGAGTTTTTTCATTTTATTTTCTCCCCAGTCCTGCTGAGGAGCACGAGTGAGATAGTGGCTTCGTGGGCATCTGGTGCCCTGAGGTTAACACACCACTGCTAGTGTCAGGAGTTTTGCCTATATTCTAAATCTTTTTTACATAGTAGACCTTACACTTCAAGAATCTATCACAAGATTTTGCACGCACACACACACATACATGTGTATGTGTGTGGATATATAAAGTGTCAGAGAGTGATATAAATCCAGCAATTTGAAAAGGTTAGAAATACTTTGGTGCAATCACACAAAATTAGTATACCCCAGGATGACAGAAAAATTCCTGACAGCATATTGTGTCTCACTATTCAAATGTTATGTCAAGTCACACGAGGCATACGAAGGACTGTAACACCTCCTGGTTAATGTGTCAAGACTTGTGTCAACACACACCATGTTATTTCCAAAAGCAATGAACTTATTAAAAAGAAAAAGATATCACGGTGCTGTGACAGGCTTGATCCTTTGCTAGTGCCCTTCCAGTGATCTCTGAATTACTGCAGCACTGAATTGTACTCAGCATTGGAAATATCCCCTGTTCAGCTCTACTCAACGGCATTTTTAACATCAAAACACTTTCATTTTGAGGTACCAGACATCTCTGCAGCTGGTTGAAAGGGGAAATGGAGATTTTGGCATGAAGGAAGTTATGAGAAACAGTTTGCAATTTTGAAGTCAGATGGCAATTGTGATACTTACTAATGGGGGCAGAAGCAAACTCTAATACCGACATTGACAAAGCTGAAAAAGAAACTTAAATATTTGACTCAAGCTAGAATTCTTCCTTTTAAGTCAAGTGCTACAGAATGCTAATGTGCTGTCCACCACTACCTTACAAATGAGCAGCTGTATAGTTTTACAAAATGAGCCATAAATGATTGGTGATGATCTCAATTTTAGCAGAATGGAAATTCTGACTCTGTGTAACACTGTTGTGGGATTATCTCGTGACTTCCTAAGGTTGTTCATATCTGTGCATTTGGTAACTAACCGTGATAACATTTTAACAAGAAAAAACAGAAGCGTATGCTGGCACTCTAATTTGACTTCCTGAAGTCATTAGAAATATTCACTCTGCGTAACATGATTTTCTTTACCTTCGCTGAAAAATGGTAGGGATAACAGTTTGTCCCTTTTCTTTCACTGCAGTTATCTAAATGGCTTTCCTAGGAAATGGTGGCCATGCATTACTGCGCTATGAAGGCACAGGCTTATCCTTCTTTGCTCCAAGACAATGTTTATCCTGTCATATCTACATACAGACAGCTTCAGGTTTGGTTGTTGTTTTTTTTTTAACATTGGATAATGCCATACTCTAGTCACCTCCAACAAGTGATGCCTGTTGGTCTTGGAAGAATCTGTCCCAAAACCAATTTCATTCTCCTTCAGCTTGTCTTTAGGATCTGTCATACAACATGAAACATCCTCTACATGTTGTACCTTCAAGAATTCATGCTGCTCCCATCAATACCAGGCTAAGCCACATATCCATACCACAGATCATCTGTTTGTCAGGCGCAAATATATAGTTTTTCCCCTGCCGTTCCTTAAAAACCAAAGTTGCCCAAACATTGGCTATGGTCTTTTCTAAGTTAATCACCTTGTTTCTCTCTGTAGGCCACATGAGGATGAGACTTTTCTTGAAGCCAATTAATCCAAACTCTCTTGCACACTTGTCTTAGACAAGGACAATGCTCCATCTTGCCTCTCCATTGATTATATGGGTACTTAGTTGATTGGTTTAAACCAGGTGTATGTCTTTTAATTATCTTGAGCTCAGTGACAGGGATCTTGCCTTAAATAAGAAGACAACCAGTGTAAACTGTTAAAGAAGTTATCCTGGCACAGTCTGCTGCATCAGTGTATTTCCTGTCAGCAATTTTATTAGTAAAGCCATTTACAGATTTATTTTTTTTTAATTCTGATTCTCACAAACACTCAATATTCCAGAACTATGACGGATGTGTATATCTGTGGTGCTACAATTTGCTTTTCTTTCCTTACAACAATGCACACTTAAGAAAATGGCCAGGTTACTAGTCACAAAGAGATACTTTACATAATCACATCTTTATCACAGTAAGCAGTCAACATTTTGAAAACCATCTTGTCAAATGTTTAAATGAACTGATTATTTGATGTGGCAGTGCTCTGAGTGGGAAGAGTGCATTGTGACTGCTCAGTCCCACTTGTTTAGTCTTTAGCTGTAAGTGATCTCAGTGAAGTACCTTCCTGCAATTTAATGAGGCACAGGTAATCACATAAAGGGGGTTATTTTTTATTTACTTGCTTCAGTGAAAATGTGACCTTGTCTTTAATTATGTTTTCATTCCTTCTCAAATTTTCTTCTTAAAAATTAATGATAGAAGAAATTAGACGTTCTCTTCGGTCCTGGAGATGACAAGTGTGGCTTTTTAGAAAAAGATTATTTTTCATTATGATTTATTTCCACAGGGTTTTATAAGGGTAAGATTAACCTGCGCCCTTTCCCCACAGCAGCTAACTGCTGACATCCTCTGCTGCCATGCCTGTGCCAGGCTCAAGGGGAATGTTGGGGGCGATGCTTGCACTAGTAGCTGAAAGAGTGGCAGAAGTATTTGGCAGAAATGTTGCACAATAAGATACAGTATGATTTCTAGCATTTTCCCTCTTCTTATTTTTAATTAATCAAGCAACAAAACCAGCCTCATGCTTAGACTGTGTTTTGCTCTATTTCGTAGAGACTAATGGCACACTCTGCTCCCAAGAAGCTGTCTCCTGAAGGGGAGAGAGGAAGCAAAAGAGCAAATGAGCTGGTAACAACAGCAGCTGGCTGGGTGATGAATGGGAGTTTCCTGTCTTTTATCAGAGGCATCGGCAGGCATTCATTCTGATCCAGATTTCAAAAATGCTGTGAATAACACTCAGTAACTTCCTACAGATGCCTGGAAACAACATTTCTCTCATACACGCGCACGTGCACACACACACACGCACACGCACATGCACACACACATGGAGTGTGTAATAACGACTTCGTCAACGATTCACTGTAACTGAGTTCTCAAGCTTCTCTTTTTTTCATGGAACACAAAATATAATTTACCAATTTTAGTTTCACAGGGGTGTTTTGATGAGTTCTCCTGTCTCAAGGACACCACCTGTTCTAGCTTTTCAAAGTCAGTATTCACTGCTGAAGGGTGACTGTTGCTTGTGTGGTTGCAGATTATTCCTCTCTTGCCTACAAATGGGCCTGTTCTTGAGGTGCAAGGGTGAGCAGTCCTCATGCTGTCCCACACACTGACAGACATTGCTGTCCAGACATTGCTCCTGATTCACTGGTATTGCTGTACAAAATAGCAACAAGATGTGTTAGGTGGTGCAGTGGGAGAGGAATCACTTTGCTTGGATTAAAAAACTGTATTATTAGAGCTACTTTTGTTATTGGCTTCGAGTTGTTTTCCCTTTGCCAGTGATCACGGAGGAAATAAACCAGATGATTTGGGAGATGCAGTTGAATTCTGATAGAAAAACAGAACTGCTTTTACAGCTAAATTGTAAGTGCAGCATTATCATCAAGAGAAGAGGAAAGGAGATTCATGCTTCCGCCACATGTTTTCCTCCCAGCAATGCAGTGGCTCTAAAATACTGGTACTAATCATGAAATGTGAAGAGTGGCTTAAATTTTGTTTTGCCTAATTCTGGAATATACTTTTTCACGTTTAGTTGATATATGTTATAACGATTCTAAACTCACAAAAACTTGTTATAAGGCTTCATGCTTTTCTGTCCTATGAAATTAAACCATGAAGTTAGAGTTCCTAAATTATGTTTATCTATATTTGCAAATTATCTCCAAACTAGCTGTTTTGCATTGGAAACCTGGGGAAAGGTTATGTTCCCTTCATCTCTTGATTATAAATCCATCTTTAGTTGATAAACTAGTTCATCTAAGGGTCTGGGACCTGTAAATAAAGAATATCATATAAAACTCACACGTTACTCTCATTATAGTTTTAGGTGCATGACATAAATGGGTGCAATGGTAATTTGTTTAACAAAGAGACAGCCTCCACAAACTCACTGACTATCTAGGATTCACTCATGAAACTTGTCAGTCTTCCCATAACTCCTAGTGTTAGTGCATGTTTTTATAAATGGCCAAAAGACCAGTGTAGGTTCATGTTGAGAGTCCTGAATAAGATTAACAGTAGTGATAGAGTATTTATAATGGCACTTGTATATGGTTTTACAGCAGCTCTATCTTTAAAACAAATTCATTTAAAGTTTCCCAAGTTAACAGAGAATTGCAACCTTTCTTCCACACATATGTAAAACTTTTTTCTGTTATAGTTCTAGACTTTGTAATTCTAGAGTGAACTTTGCTTTAATGTTATGGCAACAAGTGTTTTAAATCTGCTTAGAGAAATTAGATTACTTGAGCAAGAGCTGAAACCATCTTAAGATTCTTTCTTACCTTTCTTCTTCACCAACTTTCACTTGCTGTGAAAAACAAGTATCTGGATGTCCTTTTGAAGCGTTTGGGTTTTTTTTGGTTTTTTTTTTTTTTTTTTTTTGTTGGGGTTTTTTTTCCCTGATCTTACAGATTTCATTGCTACAGTGGGGAAAAAATAGCATTCTTTTTTCTATAAAATTAGAGGTATCAGCCTCTACCTAATTGAATGAAATCATGTGATATGCACAAGTACGGTTCTCAGTTTTCTTTTACTAGTTAATTTTAAGATGGCTATGGTACAATATGTTACAACCTATAGTTTAATGTGTAGAAAACATATTCCTTTAGTGTTTCATTTTTGTTCTAACACATCTATTCTTTGTGGTGCATGGCACGCCTAGTCTTCTACTACTCATATTCTTCAGAGTTCATTCAAGTGTGTGCTTAAAATCTGTGGCAAATAGAAAAAGACAGCCTATGATCTTGCCTGTACTGAAAATTCAGTCTCCCAGTCCTTTTTCAGTACATAGTTCAATCGGTTTGGACAAATATCCACAACTTAAATAAATGTGGTGCACTGATTACTTAATAAAACTCTTACTATTTCATGTGTATAAACAGGACAAGTTCTGTGCCAGAGCTTTGCTACTGGTTTCATTGTAATGAGTCCTAAACTTTTGTTACACACAAATTTTATGAACTTTGGTAAATGGAAAACATCTAACCTACACATGATAGAAGGCTTTTGTCAAAAGAGGAACAATGTAATTCATTAGCATGAAAGTTTGCACAACTGACTAAAGTAACACACTTCTGAACATCAAAGGTACTTGTCTGGGAAGTTTTCTAGTAGAGAAGGGGAAGTGAAAAGTATTTTCACTAAGATACTGAGCTGACAATGAAACACACATGGAATAATCTTTTTCTTCTAGGTAGCAGAGGGAGAAAAGTTAATTCAGGACAGCTGCATTTGCATGGATTTGCATTTATACATAGTTCTGAATATTTTTTTATGCTTTCATTGGTATTTTTCTATGTTTCCATTATATATATGACAACAGATTATGATTGTAACTGTGTTTATGAAAAGATGCCAGGATTGTGCGTGAGTCATATTCTCACTTTACAGTTTGTGCACTGATTTGCAGAAGAAAATTGCAGTTATTAAAAAAATAAAAAATAAAATAAAAAAAAAGGAACATAGAGAGCAAGCTTTTTATCCCAAGGAGGAAAGACTCTGTCAAAAGGTCCTTCCTGTTTTCCTCTATCTTCACATGGTTGATTCTGACCTTTGTTTCAGTGCAAACATGACTTCACATCAGGGATTCTTTTGAACTACTGTGACACAGAAATTACTTCATAACAAGGTGTAAGGGCTTGCAGCCTCTGGCTACAGGTGTACTACACAAGAAATAACATAATTGTCAACTTAGCTAGCTGCTCATTTTCATCCTAAACTGTGTGAGCACTCCTTTATCCACTTCAGTCTAAATAGGCAACTACAAGAGATCTTCTGTTTAAGCTAAGCTAGTACAGGCAAGCAGCTGAAGACACTTGGAGTTAATAATTTCTGCAATCACAATGTACATGTGTGCATACGGACATATGCATTTAAGGAGCAGACCATCATTCTCAAGCAGTTATGAGCAAACCTCACTCATGTTTAATAAAATTGATGTGCTAATTTGTTTCCTACTTTCTATTCCAGCTAAAACATAGTCGGGAGTTCCCAAAGACTGTTTTGTTTTGTTTTGTTTTTTTCTGGAAAACGGAAAGGACTGCCTGTGAAATTGGTTGAAGTGAAAAAATACTTCTTTTAAAAAAACAGAACAAGGGGTATTTTCTATTTATTTTAGAAAAGAATGTCCAGAGTGAGGACTTTGGCTGCATTTACTGTCATTGGGAAGTCCTGGAAGTGTCACACTGAAAACAAGTCTTCCCTGTTTCAGCAGTGAATATAGTGGCATGACAGGGTATCAGGAGATGATGACATAGGTGGTCTAAGATAAAGCCAGATAAGAAATATAAGAAAGGCTATAGTAATCTTTTACCTCATTTGCTTGAGTTTTAAGGTTCCAAGAAATCTAGGGTGAAAATAGGCATGTATCAATGGAGGTAGTCTATAGTTTGTTAATTTTTGCCTTGTCAGCTAGCAGTACCATTTCTGCTGTGAAGCACTTGGGACACTACTGAAGAAAAATCAGAATCCCTACCCCTCCAAATCAATGCCCTTCACATTCGTCGAGTTGGAGCAGCTGGCCCAGAATCGAGCGTACATTTGTAAGAGCGATGTCGATAAGGTAATGTTGCTTCAATATGAAGGGGCCATACTGAAGCAGCTGTGCTAAAGTCTTAGAGTGGACAGGGTGGTATCCAACAGCGGGCACTACAGTACTCAGAGAAAAAGATGTTGAGCTGCTGGGCAGTTGTCAGTTGAAGAAACAAGAGATTTTAATCAATAATACATTAATATGTATGCTATTTAAAGGAAACATATTCTAATATTTTGCAAAACTGAAAATGGGCACACCCAGGAATCATACTATGAAACAATAGAGTGTTCATTATCCTTTTGTTGCAACAATAAGTAGCAGTGACTTAGAAGGAAAGTCTTATGATAGAATTTGTCTTTGATGGGACAGAGGTGGCCAAAGGCATTTGATATCTGTGTGACATGGGCCCCTTAAAAACTGACTTGTATTTTTATGTGGGGAATTGCAGCAGAACTATGTAGCAGAGCAGGATTTGGGCAGTATTGTCCCACGGTTTCTATTTCCCACAGCAGGGGAAAAAAGAAGTTGATTTATCATCCCCAGATTGTGTATTTTGTCAGCAAGCAGTCAGTATAGACATTCTGTACCTCATCCAAAAATTATACTGAAAGTTGCATTATTAATACTCTCAGACAAAATATGGCATTGTTATCTTGCTGAAATGTACTTTGCCCTCTTGGTTTCTAAAGCTGTTAAAATGAGGATTAAGACTATCACATTTTACAAATACTTCTCCATTTTCCTGGATATAACTATTTCAATTTGGAATCTTGCATTGAGATAAATGCACTGATTGCAATTCAGATGTCAATTATAAGAAGACTTGTAGACATAATACATCAGACATTTATACTACGTTTCACACAAGCATCAACAGAAGAATTTAACACTACCACAAATCAAATCAGTGACCTTCCTCCAATGTATAATAAAGAAATCAAAAGTGCTTTCAGCCTCAAATGGCCAAAAGAAAATCAACAAGCAATTACTGCAAACATCCCAATAGTTGTATGACTCAGTGGTTCATTCAGATTCCGGCCAAGGAGACACACAATAATACCCATCTGCTCCAAAATATCATGTAGATCAAATTTAAATTACAGTTTTGCTAGTATAGGAAGCAGCTTTCTCTGATACTGTGTAGATTACAGTGTGAAATGATACCAATAGCCAAGAAAGAGAGATTAAGACACGTAAATTTTAAGATAATGAAATGGTACTTTTCAGTTACATAGATTTGCAAGACCATATTGTAAAATAAGACTCACAGTTAAAAAAAGACAAGACATGAAAGCTGTAGTGGTTTCACCTTGGCTAAATGCCAAGTGTCCACCAAACAGGTGTCCACCAGCAGGGCAGAGAGGGGAGGGGAAAAAAAAAGATTGAAAAGACAACTCCAAAATCATGGGTTTAGATAAAGGCAGTTTTAATATAGCGAAAAGCAAGGCTGCGCGCGGAAGCAAAGCAAAGAAAAAACAAAAGATTATTCTCTACTTCCCATTAGCAGGTGATGTTCAGCCACTTCCTGGGAAGCAGGGCTTCCAAAAGTGTAGTGGTTACCCCGGAAGACAAAACGTTGAAAAAAACGAATGCCTTCCGTTCCTCCCCCTCTCCCTCAGCTTCCCATTGCTGAGCAGATGTCATATGGTATGGAATATCCGTTTGGCCAGTCTGGGTCAGCTGCCCTGGCTGTGTCCCCTCCCAGGATCTTGCCCACCCCCAGCCTACTGCTGAGGGAGTGGAAGAAGGGTTGGAGACACAGCCTTGATGTGTGCCGGCACTGCTCGGCAGTAGCCACAACACTGGTGTGTTATCAGCACCTTGCTGCTACCAATGCACAGCACTGTAAGGGCTGCTACAGGGAAATTAACTCCAGCTTAGACTGACCCAGTACAAAAGGGAAATTGATAATTATTTTTGAAGATGACAGAAAAAGAAACTAAATGACTACATTGAGGACTGGAGTGGCAAATAGAATTGAGAAAGTTCAAACCAGTAGGTTCAGAGGTAAATTTAGCATCCTACCTAAATTAAACTTTATGAAATTAAGTTATGAAACAGATGAAGCTGTAGCTGTATCTAAGCTGTAACTGAAAGGTAAAGGAAGTATAACAGATAAAAAACTATTTCTGCAAGTTTTGACTCCAGGGACAGCCACTCTATACCAGGTTCTAGACTTAGTCGTGACTGATTTTTCTTTTGGAATTACATTCTACTTCTGTTCCAAATTGCAATTTTTTTAGCAAATTTAAGCACCACCTTCCTCTCAGTCTCCTGTTGGTTGACACTCACCTGGACATGAGCCGGCAGTGTGCCCAGCTGGCCAAGAAGGCCAACAGCATCCTGGCTTGTATCAGGAATAGTGTAGCCAGCAGGAGCAGAGAGGTGATCGTCCCCCTGTACTCAGCCCTGGTGAGGCCGCACCTCGAGTAGTGTGTCCAGTTTTGGGCCCCTCACCACAAGAAAGACATCGAGACCCTGGAGCGTGTCCAGAGAAGGGCAACGAAACTGGTGAAGGGACTGGAGCACAGGTCTTATGAGGAGTGGCTGAGGGTACTGGGACTGTTTAGTCTGGAGGAGACTCAGGGGAAGCCTTATCGCCCTCTACAACTACCTGAAAGGAAGTCGTGGTGAGCTGGGGGTCAGCCTCTTCTCACAGATAACTAGTGACAGGACAAGGGGGAACGGCTGGAAGTTGCGCCAGGGGGGGTTCAGGTTGGAGCTTAGGAAAAATTTCTTCTCTGAAAGGGTGGTTGGGCATTGGAACGGGTTGCCCAGTGGAGCAACGGGTGGTGGAGTCACCGTCCCTAGGTGTGTTTAAAGAAAGGTTGGATCTGGTACTTAAGGATGTGATTTACTGGGTAGTAGGTGGTGGGGGGGCAGTGAGACTAGATGATCCTTGAAGTCTCTTCCAACCTTAATGATTCTATGATTCTATGATTCTATGAGCTTTCCATGTGTCTTCTTGGATTTGGCCTAAATTGGTATTTCTTCATTTATACATACATACATACATTTATATAGTTCACTATATATATATATTTTATAGGCTGCTTTTAATTGTCATTATTGGTGAAGTGTTCCACATGTGTGATATCTTCATTCCTCCTTACTTTGGCACGTAGATCTGCCATCTGGAAGTTAAATAGTCAATGCTAACTTTTAATGTATTTAGGCATTTACCTGCCATTAAATTCTAATATGAATAAATGTGTAAGCATGTTTGTTAAGAAGTGTGAAAGCATTCTTTGCAAAGTACAATTGCAATAGGTACTAGAAATGAAATATAAAGATAAGACAATGTAGTGAATTCTTATTCTAAAGAGCAAAATCATGTAATATGTAGCATATATTCTTTTAAAAAAATTATATTTTAACATCCATTTTTGAACTGGTAGAGCTTTATTCTCTGTTTTGGAACCCTTAGAAGTCCATCCTCTATTTCTGGAGGGTTTATTCACCCCTATGAATCAAGGCCAACATGCAATGCCATCCATTATTTTTGTTTTGGTTTGTGGATGGGTTTTTTTTGTTGTTTTTGTCTTGTTTTCAATGGTCCTTTTACTGTTCTATGACTGTAAAGTGAAAGAGTAGAATGAAGGTATTTTCGTGTCTCTATTTCTCTCTGTCTGTTTGTATTCAAAATTTATGTTTCCTTCTTTGTCTATAGTAAGGATGTAGATAAGTGAAAGATGAGGCCTAAACCCTAATCCACAGTTACGTATAATTTATAGCATTTACTAGCCCTGACTATAAAATAAATTGCAAATTATCAGGCTAACTCTAAATGACAGAAAGGAAAGTCATATTCACTCCTGCCTACAGAATAAAACAACTAAAAGTTATTATGAAGTTATGAGACGCAACATACTAAAATAACTAGAAGCTCATTCAAAAAGGGCAACAAAGTTGGTGGAGGGTCTAGAGGGGAAGATGTATTAGGAGAGGCTGAAGTCCCTTGGTTTGTTCAGCCTGGAGAAGAGGAGACTGAGGGGAGACCTCATCGCTGCCTACAGTTTCCTCACGAGGGGGAGCGAAGAGGCAGGCACTGATCTCCTCTCTCTGGTGACCAGCAATAGAACCTGAGGGAACAGCATGAAGCTGTGACAGGGGAGGGTTAGGTTGGATATCAGGAAAAGGTTCTTCATGGAGAGAGTGGTCAGGCACTGGAACAGGTTCCCCAGGGAACTGATCACTGCACCGAGCTTGACTGAGTTCAAGAAGCGTCTGGCCAACGCTCTCAGTGATCTACTCTGATTGGACTGGTCCTGTGTGGAGCCAGGAGTTGGACTCAATGATCCTTATGGGTCCCTTCCAACTAGGCATATTCTATGATTCTATGAACATTCAAAAACTGTGAAATTGTATTTACATCCTGGCCCTATGGTGTCTTCAAAACCTCTTTCTAATTAGTTCAGTTTAATTACCTGTTGGGAGATCGGTCTCAAAGATATGGTGACTGGGAGAGGGGAAGATGCAAGACATGGAATCTTTTGGAGTGATTTCTCTCTTTCCTCTTTGGTCTCCTGTCCTCCATACTCACCTGCAAAGGGTAACTTCTTCCCATCTGATGAACTCAGAGGTAATGTCTACCCTGTATGGCAAACAGCTCACATTAAGTGATGCAGACCTTGTCCCTCACTTGTTTGACTGGGATGTCACTTAAGTCTAAAACTGCCTGTCAGCCTGCACATTTGCGTATTTTTGCATGTTAACTGATGTACCGAGTCTGTTGTGTCCTGGAGATCAGCCCAGATAGAAAAACTGGCAGTTTAAGCATAGATATTCTCATGAGTAATGTCTGCTACAAAACCCAACTTTTTTGAATTTCCTCATCTAGATTTATGAACCTTCCACCAAAAGGCAGCTTTTTCTTGAGAAACACCTGCTGAAACACTCATCTCTCTCCTTCTTTGTAATGTACATTTTGTTCTAGTACACAAGTGGAAAATTTTTTTTTAGAAAACCTATGAGTTGTCAGTATTACTCATTTCTCCTTTGAGGTTACCTGGAACATGTATTTTTCCTTCAAGAGATAGAAATAAGAGAACAGAAAACTGCTGTATTATTAAAAAATATTATAAAATAAATCACTGGGGAAATTTTTACAGGTATAATTGAAGCTACTAACTGCTGACCATAGGTAGGAGGAACTTGTGGTAATCTTTACATGTCTGTAAAAATAAAACAGCATTGTAGTCCAAATTGGTCAACCAAAAAGTTACATTTTAAAAGAAGTTTTCTAAGTGTTCTGGGTTTGGCTAGAGTAGAATTAATTTCATTGGAAGCTGGGATGGGACATAGTCGGAACAGGTGACCCAGACCGGCCAGGGGAGGTATTCCATACCATGCGACGTCATGCTTGGTTTATAAGGGGCTTGGGAGGAAGAAGAAGGGGGGAGGCAGCGGCGTTCAGAGTGATGGCGTTTGTCTTCCCAAGTCACCATTACACGTGACGGAGCCCTGCTGTCCTGGGGATGGCTGAACCCCTGCCTGCCATGGGGAGCGGTGAATTAATTCCTTGTTTTGCTTTGCTTGTGCACGCGGCTTTTGCTTCACTTATTAAACTCTTGTGTCTGAACCCACGAGTTTTCTCACTTTCGCTCTTCTGATTCTTTCCCCCTTTTCCAATGAGGGGGACTGAGCGCATGTTTATGTGGTGCCCAGCCAACGGCTGGAGTAAAACCACGACACTAAGACTTTTTACTTCATTTCTTTTCTTTATTCTGTGCTTCCTCCAACAAGATCAGGTTTAAGCCTACCTAGACTATCTATTGAATGGGCTAGCATCCACAGCATGCACTCTCTTATCTTACCGGATTTGACTCTCTCTTTCTGTGTTTCTAATCAAACTGATCTGCTTTAGCAGGCGTATTTTCAAGTATTCCTTGAATTTCTAGGAAACAGTAAAAATAATCTGTGCTACTATGTTCTGTCTCTGATAGAGACTTCATCTTAATCGCACTTATTACCATTATTAATCATTATGAACTCTGCTGAACCACTGAAATATATTAGAAATCTAAAATTTGCATGTTACTTCACTTGTGAAGCAATTCATTGAAACTACCACCTAACAAAATATTCCAAAAATTAAAGACACTTTGGCATATCTACTGTTACTGGTTTTAAAATTGAATTTAGCTGCATCCAAATTGCGGCTAGACTTAAAACAATCCATGAAGAGTAGAGTAAGAGATTTTCTCAAATTTTAATTTTGCCTGGAGTGAGTTTTAAAAGGTTGCATCATGTGTGTTCATCCTGTAAGTGTAATATAGTCAGGAATACTAGGAAAGAAATCAAAGATATGCTTATATTGTGATGGGAGCTTGAGAAATAAATAGGAAATATTACATTATTGATTAGTTTGAAATGGATCCAATCCTATTGTTGTCATTATTTCATTTAAGACTGAGAAAATAACATAATATTTAATGTAAAATCAGTGCATTCTGTGGTAGAATAGAAGTATACTCATCTCCAAACCACTTTCCTACAGTGTGCAAAGCCTATGCTTTTGCCATGATAACAAGCTGTCAACGTTCAATAGAAGACTCTTGCTACTACTTACCACAGATTTTTTTTGCTGGTGAGAGTCCAGATAGCAAACACTGCTTTGCACAACTCCAGATGTGGACAATTCTTGTCTTAGCGAAGGTAACTTTGAAATTTCTGTATTAAGTCCTACATAGTCTGGTTACATATCCCTGAGGTTTGCTTCGTAAAGTTTAGGAACTGATGCATCGTGCCAACTCCTCTGTGGAAGCCGTTCCTTTTGGGCAAACTAGATCTGATGACAGTCCCTGAAAGTTACCAGCAAATTTGTAATGTTTGCGGATAGTGTTGTAGGGCATACAACTGATGCTGCTGTATACTGATTGTCAGCTTGCTGTCTCCTGTATGTGGAAAAAGTTGAAACTCAGGCTCTGTGATCTGCAGAAAATATTCAAGGTGATTGCTGTAAGCAGAGATGCATCCTGCAGGCTGAAGTGCAGTGCCAGGAGAAAGCAAAGTCCTTGAAAGGACACTACAATGAAATGAAGTATATTAAGTTCCTCATCAGCTGCCAGGCAACTTCTTCCTGTTTGGAGGAGCCAGACTATTTCTTCCAAGCAGTTCAATCCAAGATCCTCTGACTGCTGGCTGCAGCAAGCTATGGTGTGCCTTTATACTGTGTATTTTGGAAGCTGGAATGAAATTAAATATCCCTGAGATGTCTGAGATACCCTGAAAGGGATATTTGAGAGGGAATACCTCTTCTGTTGTTACTGAATATATGTGTGGATATATATATGTATACAAATTATATAAGCACATTATACACACACATTTACAAATAAATTATATTTACATATATGTATATTATATATGCATATGTCTATGTATCAGGAAATTGGAAATTACTGTTAGGGAGTGTTTGAAAGATTAATGAGTCAGACCACTTTCAACAGATCAACACTTGACTGACAGTCATTAATGTCACACTGCTAATAGTTAGCTCTTAATCACTTTCATTCATTATCAATACATATTCAAAGCAGTCAGTCCTTAACATTTATAGCCTGAATTATATATTCAATTAGAATCTGTGAATATACAGTACCAGGGAGCTGACACTGAGTAGTCAGTGTTGATGGTCATTGCTACCTTGGCCAAGGCAATCAGGTTTCAAAGGTCCTCAACAAGAGAAGACAGAAATGAAACAGGCTATTGCCCTTCTTCCTCATCTTTCTTCTCTCACTGTTGGTGCTTTATGCTCCTTGTTGCCTCCCCAGAAGAAAAGCAGATGATCTCATCTGGCCTTGACATAGTGCATCTTATTTTTGAGGACAGAACTTGCTGTTATTTTGCCAGACATTGTTATTGATTACTCTGCAGGATCATTCTGGTTCCATCAGACAAGTCTCCTGCTCTTTCTGGAGGATTATTTTGGGTTTCATCACATATATTTCTTGCCTGCTGTAAATTCTTAACTATTACCAGATTTTACTGCTTGAATATATTTTTCTGCACCCTAGTTGTATAGTTATACCACAAATCTTCATTTGCCCCTTTGTGACTATGTATTGTTTATATATTTATGTTTAGCTGTGTTACAAAATTCTGTTAGTACTTGTACAATGTTAGAGAGTCCTTATATACAGTCACAGATTACCCTGCTTTGGTGTGCTTATGTCTGGGTTCAAGACAAACATGCTTACTATACCTAGATTGGTTTCAAACTCTATGGGTGCCACAGGCTTCTACTATATTATCCTGGGAGAAACTCTGTTTTGTATTAAATTTGGGGTTCTATCTTAGAAATGTAGTAAGCCCTGCAGGGTTTAGCTGGACAAGATGTTTGTTTGTAACTGATTTTAAATGTCAATGAACAAGGCTTTGTTTGTTTTGCCTTAATTTAACCTTTACTTTGCAGCATTGTGAGACCAAACATAATGGTGTTGTATTAGCAGGCAGGAATCATAAAGGAAATCAGTCACACATGAGTGATATTTACTTCTGTAGCTTCAGGGGGTTGTTCTGAATACAGAACAAGACACAGACAGTATAAGTTCTGGTAAGTAAATTCAGTTCAAGGACTTGCAAATAAAGATGTACAGTAAAATTTATTGCACATGCAAAGGAACAGAAAAAATTGTTTACAACCTAATTTTTTTAACAAAATAGTCGAAGGAAATTATATTCCATTTTGTAGGTGGATACCTGAAGTGCATGCTGACTTTGGGTAGTTACTGAAAGTGACTGACGAATTTGGTTACTGAATTTGTTTTGCTGATTTTAAGTTATTGGGTATTACTCCTTGGTGTATGGACTTGTACTTAACATGGCACAACCAAAAGTAAGCTATATGCCCCAAAATATAATTCAGAGTGATAAATTAGGTACTCCCACTTTCTATAGAGTGAGCAAAGAAAGTCAGTTGCCTAAGAAAGGGGTAAAACTTATCAACATAGATGGCAAGAGTCAATAGACTATCAGGGGAGAGAAAGGTGATGCTGCCTGGCCTCAGGCACTTAATTGGAGGCATAGCATGGCTTATCTGAGACACTCGTGTTCAGAGCCCGCTTCCCAAGCTGAGGTGCCTAAGGGAAGAGTGGTGTCCCAGCCTTTTGCCAAGAAGCCTGGACTGGAGCACCCACACAAAATCAGAGAAAAGAAAAACAGGTTCCTGGCTCTGCTTTGCTCCACGGTTCTCTTGAACAATGGTTTAAACAGCAGGCAAAGACTGAGTTGGTGGAAAGGGGAAGAAAGTGATGAATGGAAACACTTCCTGTGCTGTGGTCAAAGGTAGCCAGTTATGCTGGATCTAGACCAGGAATCTAGATAATGAATGAGCTAAAGAGCCACCTGTCTCTTCACTCCGGTACTTAAACTACTTAAGGTCTAGAGGCAAGCCCTAGCATAGCATCTGTTGTTTTCTCGGGTTGCTAGTTCATAGAATTACTTCTGGTGTTTACCTAACGAGTGTAATACACATAATACATAAATAATTCAGGGAAACCAGGACTCCTAAAGTTCAGTGGAGGAGTGGTCTACTTGGTTATGCAGCAAGACTAAGTAACAGCCAAATGATTTGCAGTTTCTAAACCCAAAAAGTTTACAGTAAAAATAAACCAAACAAATAAATAGAAGTAATTCAGCAGAGCGTGCTGTTATGTATTTTAGCCTCAGATGAGATGTCACTATATAGACATTTGAATACCCTGTCTTTGAGTGATGAAGAGGGCATATAGCCATTTACAGCATTGCTGTGATTAACCTAGTAGTCCCTGATGTGAGGTGCCTATTTGAAATTAAGCACAATGATCCCTGAGTGTGCTTCAGGGCTCCCAGAGTGATGATAGCTCCCCTTCAGTGACTGAGTATCACAGATTACAGACATGACAGCCTCTGCTCTCTCTTTGACCGATTCAGAAACATTATCATATCCGCTTCAACTTCAGCTTGTTCCCATTCATATGCCAGTATACACTTCTACCATGATGGAAACTCACTTGGTTTTGGTGTGGATGAATGACAAGATTCTCTCTTATCAAGCCTTGCTGTTAAACTCTCTGGGTTTCAGTGTGGGGGCAGGTAGTAAGAGCTGCATATGCTCTAAGCGCTCTGATTTTCCTCCTCAGTCAGCTGCTCTGAATGGGATTTGCGGAGAGAACGATTGAAAAGAGTAAAAGAAAAACTGTGTGGTGATAGTTTTTGACCTAAAACAATTATTATGTCATCATACTTATCCCAGAATGTTTTAGGCAAAAAGGATATAATGTTTAAATACCAAAGAAAAATTCATTGTCTTTTCCCCAATGTGGCTTTGCCTTCATTCAGGTTCTGCACTGAGGAAATTTGCTTGTGGTTTTCAAAGCCTCACAGTTTAACTAAAGGCTCAGGAGAGAAAGGTCAGTAACTCTGTTCAGCTCAGATAAGCACTGTAAAGCCTAACTTCCTATGTAAACCTGATTAAGATGTTTCAGGCATTCAGAAATCCACTTTGTGCCTTTGGTATCTCATGTTTCTTTGCTCTTCCTGACACCTGAGCAAGCTTCTGGCACAACGCAGTCCTCCTTCTGTCCTTTCCCTTGACTACTCATTGCACACAACCCCACAAACCTGCAGTTGTTCCCTGCCAGTGACAGACTGTTCTCCAAATAACTTTTATTTGTAGAAAAGTTGTTGGGTTTCATTGGCTGTAACAACTTCAGCACTTGTCTTAAGTGTTTACATTTCAGATTTGATTAATGACTGAAAATTGTTCTAACTCGAATGCATTAAACTTAGTGCATTAATTCACCCTGCATGGAGGATACCCATTCTCAGCCATATGTGATTCCTTTGAGATTTTAGTTCAGGCACCGTCTCTCAAAGTCAGCAAATAGGTTAAAATTAGTCCCTCTAAAACGTGTCGCAATGTCATTGTTTCCTGTGGATACTGTTTGTGACTATTGATTAATTTGTCAGTTAAGAAGTCCTGTTTGCATGTTTCATAATTATATCTATTTAGCTGTTTTAGCTAACATACATCATAGCACTAAAAAGAGTTTCCATCTGCCTCTTTATCTCATGTTACAGTTTGATGATTAATTTACTGAATAATACTGAGTGCTTCCAGGAGCAAATGGACTGCTAGCTTCTATCCGACTTACTTCTCTGTTGGTTGATCTCTCTCTTATCTTACTGAAGACATACATGGAAGGGTAACCTGTAAGAATGGGTGAAATCAAGACAGTCCTTTAGCAAACATCTCAACTTTACAATATCCTTCAGTAGAAAAACTCACATGCTACATCATAACAGAGGGTGCATGACAGCATGATGTGTACACATACTGTATTGTCCAATGATTATGAGTTTCATTACAGAAAAGCTAAGGTGCAGCACTGCAGCGTTGTTATTTCATCCAGAGGAGCTCCTTTCAGGGCAGATCCTGCTACAATGATTTCTCCTCACATGTTGCAATGCAACATGCTTAGTTTCTGTTCTGTCCTCACCTCCTTTTCTCTCTCTCTCTCAGTTTGGGACCTCTTACGCAAAATAAAAACACCAGCTGTTTCTGGCACATGGGGTCATATATCAAGAGAAGGTGTGCTGCTAGATCATGATATACATATACATATACCATGGGGAGGTAGGAGACATGAGATGCATTCAGTGAAATTAATCAGTCTCAGATTTTCTGTGGACATCTTACTGCTACTAACCACTGACCCTTAATTCTAATGTATAAGAAGCTGTCATATTTGTTGCTGGAGAAATATGTTCAAGTTAAAAGGAAAAAAAAAAGGCAAAAATACCCATGAATTTAAGGCCAGTTTTGTATTGCATTTCTAAATAAACAAAGCAATAACAGAATCAGAATCTGGCTTGCATATTTGAAGACTGGACTGAGTGACAAAATTCGTCTTTTTCAGTGGTTCATGGACCGAATAAGTAGATAAATAATAGAATCTGCCAAATAATAAGTGGATAAATAATAGAATCTTCAAAAACAAGACTGTGCGTAACAAAGAAGCAGCAGCATACAAAAAATGCGTGTGTCCAATCCGTTATTATATGTAGACTTGACATCAGTCTTGCATTTAAAAAATTGTGATCAATAGAGCTACTTAGAAATACAGCAAAAATGTTTGTAATGTTCAGTATCTTTATTAATTGTCATGCACTTGTCATCCTGTTTATATCTTTTACTTTATATTTATTTTATTTGTAGATTTTAAAAAAATGATATGACTAGAATGAAGATATTAAAACAACAATACCATCAAAGGACTCAATTTTTCTATTTTAGTCATAACAATTAGTAACTTATCCCATGGTTAATCCATTTACTTTAAATCATGGTTATCAAGAAGTTAAATGCTATGCAGGATTTATAATCAGGATACAGATTTGAAGGGGCCCTTTCAAAGCAAAAAATTATCAGCTTTATTTCCATAGATAGGAAAATGCAAATATAAGCATACATCTATNCCACCCCACCCCCCATGTAATTTAACAATTCATAATGAACACCCATTATTTTTTGCAGATTTCATAGACTGACTTCTGCTTCTGCTGGACCGGCAGTATTCCATCTGACTACAGTAGGGTTTGAATCAAGTGCCCTTACCCAATTTAGACCTAAGGATTTTACTTCTATTGTATAAATACAACCCAGATCTAAAATATCCTTCCGTCTTAAAATTAGAGGAGAGAAAATGCAAAGAATGGAGTTTTATAAATAAATAAGGATACTACTACTACTGCTAGTATTGGGAGCGAATCTAATTTTTCAGCCTTGAAAAAAAAGAAATAACTGAGTTACAGTGTGAAACATTAGAAAAGTGGTTTGAAATGACAGTTAAGGTATCTCTCAGCTTTGAGATAAATTAGTCTGTCTATGTAAGATGGTTTTGGTAAAGACTCTTTTTCCTATGTTACAATATCTCTGGAGGAATTGAGGCCGTTTTTAACCATGATTATAGAAATCTTAAGATGTACAGTTTCAAAATGTCCTTTCATTTTCTTTTTTTAAGAGTGTAATTTTGTTTTCAATGGTATAATTTTAAACTACAAGATCTGTGTGATCTCTGTTTAGCAGCATGTATGTGTTACACACAAGATCTTTGCAAATGACATGGACAGAGGGATCGAGTGCACCCTCAGCAAGTTTCCTGATAACACCAAGCTGTGTGCTGCGGTCTACATGCTGGAGGGAAGGGATNNNNAGCCAGAGATGCATGTCTGTAGCCCACAAAGCCACCTGTATCCTGGGCTGCATTAAAAGACGCATGACCAGCAGGCTGAGGGAGGTGATTCTCTCCCTCTACTCTGCTTTCATGAGACCCCACCTGGAGCACTGTGTCCAGATCTGGGGTCCCCAGTACAAGATAGGCATGGAGCTGTTGGAGTGAGTCCAGAGGAAGGCCACAAAGATGATCAGAGGGCTGGAGCAGCTCTGCTATGAAGAGAGCTTGAGGGCATTGGGCTTGTTCAGCCTGGAGAAGAGAAGGCTCTGGGGAAATCTTACAGCAGCCTTCCAGTACCTAAAGGGGGCCTAGAAGAAATCTAGAGTGGGACTCTTGTGACACGACAAGGGGTAACAGCTTCAAGCTGAAAGAGGGTAGATTTAGATATTAGGAATATTTTTCTATGATGAGGGTGGTGAGGCACTGGAACAGGCTGCCCAGAGAAGCTGTGGATACCCCTTCCCTGACAGTGTTACAGTATCAGGTTGTATGAGGCTTTGGGCAACCTCGTCTAGTGGAGGGTGTCACTGCTCATGGCAGGGTGGGGTTGGAACTAGGTTGCCTTTATGTCCCTTCCAACCCAAACCATGCTATGATTCTATGATTTTATGATCCTATGATTCTATGAAATGTAGAAGGCTATTTTGTTTTTGATGAAGGAAAGCTTTTTGTAGCAGATTATTTCTGAAAATGTTACATACAGTATTATTATAATATGACTTGTATAACACATAGATCTAAATTTAAAATCACTTTTGAGTTTAGCATTGCAGTAGTGAACCAAAACTGGGGACTTGCTTCACTGATGAATATATAAGTAACAGACTAGTCTATATCCAAAACATCGCGGGCCCTGTTCTAAGTACTCAGCCGCTTCCTAAGTACACTCTATTGGAATTAAGGACTGAGACTCCTTCAGTCTAGATAAACACCCACACTATAAAAATATAAAACTGACAGAGGTAAGAAAGAAATAAAAGGAACTGACTTGCCCAGAGTAGTGAAGAAAATGAAAAACGGGCCTCTCTCTCAATGCACTATCTGATAATTGCCTTCCTGACAGGTAAGAATTTCTCCTTGGAAAGGCAGTGAAAAGACTGTAAGGAGAGGAGGCAAGATTTATACTGCTCACTTCTGAATGCTTCATGGAGACATTCAAATTAATTTGCTAGTTTTCCTACTTTTTTTTTTTCTGTTTAGTATGTACTGTGTTTCATGGAATCTAATTCTAAGTAGAGGACTAAACTTTTCATTGTTGTCTGACTAGGCTCTAGAGCTGATGAAAGCAGTCTTGTGACTGGCTTGGAGACAAGGATTTATATTCTCAACCTGCTGAAATCAATGAGTATGAGATAATATGTACCATAGTTAGACATTTTGTGCATGAATTCTGAGTATCTTTTGAATAACATATGCCACATTCATGGCCACGATTATTACTGAGAGTCAGTTAAAGATTTGCAGAGACCTTCCCACTATCCTGAACAGGAGTTCTTCTCACATGAAATCAACGGGTAACACTATTCAGACCTGAACATGGAAAAATGTAAACAAAATTCTTTAACAGACAATGTGCCAATTTCCTTATAGCAAGGTAATGAGGTGGTGTGGGGCGGGTGGTGGTGGTGGGGGAAGACTGTCCCTTGTTTTTAGCTTCTACAGATTAGAAAGATCCCTAGATAATCTGAGAGCAAAGCCTCTTCCTCTGGTGTTTGGAATCCTTGAACTGAAGCAGTAAGAGGAATATAAAACACAAACACATTTACACATTTGGTAATTTTTCAAGCAGAGCAGCATAAATGCATTTCCAGCTAAAATGAACCAGTCGGTCAGGTGGAAAAAGCTTTTGGGTAGAAATTGACAGAAATGTCAGAAACCTGTTAATGTATTTGCCTACTAACTCTTCCCTCATGAGCTGATAATGATAACTGAAAGAGAGTAAAACCAACAGGAAGTGAAGTCCCACGGATGGTGATTTTACTTTTTATCTGACGGCAACTGTGCAGATTACTCTCCTAAAAAAAAAAAGAGAAGAAAAAATTGGAGGAATTGGTAGAGTAGCCAAAAACACAAACAGAAACAGTCACCGGACTTCTTCACAAAGTGACATTTAGGACCTTGCTGCTTTTTAACAAGGGTACCACTTTGGGTATGTAGGCTCCAGTTGTGCTTCAGAGTGTCCGGAATTCACCCAGACCAGTAAGCAAAGTGGGGCACCGTTAATGCTAAGAATCACAGTCTATAGCTGTTCCTCAAAGGTATAGCATGCCGTATCCAAAATAGGTGCATAGTTCTCATAAGGATTTATAACCATACCAGTCTGCAAGCCTAAAGAATCAAAAAACAGAAACAAAGCAGAATAGCCCACTGTATGACCTAACCTAGAACATATGTCATGAAGGAGGCATATGTTCAAAGTGACTGTAAGCACAGTAGTGAGAAGATTAAATCATCCAATGACATCCACCCAGTTTCTGAGATGAATTTAAGGAAGCAAGAAATGAGGAATGCCAGCAAAAGCCAGTGAGGGACCTATTAATGGTAGCTGTTTTTGTGAGGAGTGGAAAGATTGAGTGCTATCTTGTAGATGAACTTAAAATAACATATCATGTCCCTCATGTCAGTGAAAAAAAAAAATTAAAAAAATTTGTATATTTATTCCTGTTAGAAAAAAATCAAGACGATCTATTCCAAGGATATGGGAAATCCTCTCTGCAGTCCTGATTGAAATTTAGAGGTTCCAGTTCCAATCCAGTTTTTAAAATGCAGGATTTAAAAGTTGCCCTCTTTAGTAGTTCTTCTGTCTTTTACTGGCTGTGTAGCTTGTTGGAAACGTACCAATGTCAAGACAAGAGGGTTTTTTGGTATACTCCACAACGATGGCTAAGTGCATTACCAAGACTTTGGGAGCATGTATGTCAAAGTTAACTGGCTAAAAGTTATATGCAGCAGTGCTTAGGTACTGTTATGGGTGTACCTTGAGGTTTAAGGCACAGAGCAGCATAACATTCTGAGATCTATTCTTGACCAAGGTTATAATCAACTGCCTGGGTTGGGAGAGTATGTCATTTTACTTTATAGGTTTTCAGAGATATTTCCTGGACTTGCTTTGTTCAATTCTGGTTTTTATTATTGTTCAGCACCACTCTGATCTTTATTGGACCATTCTGTTAAATTGTCTTTCTCAATTCCCTAGCTCTTAACAAACAACTGCCCTTCTTAAAATATTTTCCCAGTGTTGTGGATATTGCATCTTCTCCCTGCTGTGTTGTATTGAATTGCTTTTTTGATTTACTAATGGTTTACATTAATTCAAAAACTCCCTTTGGTGTTAGTGTCTGGAATGAAGCAGCACACCAGCTGAGATATATCATTGTATATATACATACATATATATATGTTTGAAATCCAGACTTCAAATCAATAAGGAGGCAGTAGAACTAAAGATGATGGTTATATAACTTAGTACTGCACCACGAGAAAAATAAAAACGTTTATTCCAATGCCAATCTATGATCCGAAGATGGCTGTTTATTACTAACAGTACCTGATTACTCGCTGTGCAGAAAGTACCTAAACAGATGGGGCTTACTAGTATTAACAAGCAGAATTTGTCTCAAAGTCCAGTCTGTAATTATCGCTAATTCACATCTGCAAATAACTCTGATATCGGTGTCCTAGAAAGAAGAGGAGGGGAAAAATGTGGCTTCCTCTTTCTCCTCCCTGTTTGTTAAAACCAAAATGCTGGTTGACCATATGGACCTGACTCATTTACTGTACAGATTAATGCCATGGAAATCTTACAGCAGGTTTGCACCTGGGGCCCTTTTTTCAGGGCTGTGCATAGGCACAGCATCTTCCTTCATGGAGTGTCTCCCCAGGGCAGAGGAATAGTCTGCTCTGATGGGCAGAAAAATGAACAAGCCTGGCAAAAACCTTGCATGACTCACCATGAACCCCCTGACTGTGCACAAACACAAAAAGGAAGTATATAAAAGGTGAAAGGCAGGAGAAGCTATCCAGAAAGAATACAGATATATTGCCTGGGCATGCAGTTATGGGACTGTGAAAAACATAGCTCAGATGGGCATCATACTAGTGAATAAAGTGCATGGCAACAAAAAAGGGATTTTGGGGTATATTGGTAGCAAATGTGTGGATGTACTCAAGAATAAGGACAAAGAAAATTTTAAGGTGGAGGGATTATTTTCGGGGTTTTTTTTTGCCTTTCTCTTTACAGTCAGGTTTTGTTCTCAGGTTCCTTGGTCCCTATGTTTAAGGACAGAGCCACCTCCCTTAGGGGTGGAATGGAGAGTGCTACCCAGGCTATGAGGAGATTGATTAAGGACCATATAGGCAAACTGAGCATAGAGGACTGGATGGAATGGATACATTGAAGGGCGCAGAGGGAGCTTACCAACAACATTGTGAGGCCTTCCTCTGCCATTTTTGAAAAGTAGAGACAGAAGTCACCATGAATTCATTAAAGATAAACGATGCATGACCAACAAGATAGCCACCTGTGGTGAAATTACTAGTTCAATAGAAGAGAAGAATATTGGGTGTCATTTTGCCTGACTTCAGCAAGGTGTTTGACTCCCATAGCATCTCCCATAGCATCCCTGTAGCCAAGTTGGGCAGGTAAGGACTGGGTAAATGGATTGCAAGTTAATTTCAAAACTGGCCAGACCATTGGGCTCAATTGTCTGTGGTTAGCAGTTTGAAGTCCCACTGTAGCCAGTTAAGAGTAATTTTTTTCACGATTTAATGCAGTGGCCACTATCTTTTACTGTTGTTAATTTGGATGATGGGAAGCAGTGCAATCTTTGCAAATTCACAGACAATATCAAACTGGAGGGTGAATTAGCAGCTGATGTACACGAGGGCAGGGACACAATTCAAAATACCCTCGACAGGCTGCAGAAATTTGCTGATGGAAACTTTTGTGAAGATCAACAAAGGCAAATCAAAAGTCCTCATCTGGACTGGAATAACCCCATGCCTGAGTAAAGGCTGAGGGGCAACTGAATAGAAGGCAGTTTTGCAGAAAAGGACTTGAGTGTCTTGGTGTATGGCAAGGTGAATATGAGCCAGCAGTGTGCCCTTTATTACTGTGTTACTAAGAAAATGGCCGAAAGTTCAAGGGAAAGTACTAATCCCCTATACCTGGCATCCTGAGTACTATGTTCAGTTCAGGCCTCCCCAGTGCAGGAGAGATGATTACAAAGCGGAGCAAGTCCAGTGGAGGGCGATAGAGATGCCTGGGGGATGGAGCACATGGTGTTCAAATGAACACTGGGAGAGCTGGGCTTGTTCAGCCCAAGATGGCTGAGAGGGACATTGCTGCTGCCTTAGCTGCCTAGTGGATTGTTACAGCAAAGATGAAGCCAGACACTTCCCAGGGATTCCCAGAGGTTCACAAGAGCTGAGAGACACAAACTGATCATGGGAAATTCCAAGTAGATATGAGGAAACATTTTTTACTGTGAGGCACAAGGTGCTCAGAGATGCTGTGAGGTCTCTGTCACTGTATATTCAGAAATCAGAAAGATGACCTAGACCAACCTGCTCTGAATTTGGAGTTGACCCTGTTTTGAGAAGAATGCAGGAGTAGATGACTTACAGAGGTCCCTTCCGATCTAAATTACTCAATGATTTTCATAGAATGATTTGGCTTGAAAAGGACTTTAAAGACCATCTAGTTCCAATCCCCCTGCCATGGGCGTGGACAACTTCTACTAGACCAGCCTCATCTAACCAGGCATTGAACACTGTCAGGGGTGGGGCATCCACAGCTTCTCTGGGCAACCTGTTACAGTGCCTCACCACCCTCATCATAAAAAAAAATAAAATTTCTTCCTAATATCTAATCTAAACCACCCACCTTCAGTTTAAGGCCATTACACCTTGTACACTACATGCCTTTGTAAACAGTCCCATTCTAGATTTCTTGTAGGCCCCTTTAAGTACTGGAAGGCTACTATAAGGTTTCCCCAGAGCCTTCTCTTCTCCAGGCTGAACAAGCCCAATGCCCTCAAGCTCTCTTCATAGCAGAGCTGTTCCAGCCCTCTGATCATCTTTGTGGCCTTCCTCTGGACTCACTCCAACAGCTCCATGCCTATCTTGTACTGGGGACCCCAGATCTGAACACAGTGCTCCAGGTGGGGTCTCATGAAACCAGAGTATAGGGAGAGAATCACCTCCCTCAGCCTGCTGGTCATGCGTCTTTTAATGCAGCCCAGGATACAGGTGGCTTTGTGGGCTGCAGACATGCATCTCTGGCTCATGTTAAGTTTTTCATCAATCAACACTGCCAAGTCCTTCTCCTCAAGGCCGCTCTCCATCCATTCTCCACCCAGCCTGTAGTTTGTGCTTGGGATTGTGCCGACCCACGTGGAGGACCTTGCACTTGGCCTTGTTGAGCTTCGTGCAGTTCGCACGGGCCCACTTCTCAAGCCTGTCAAGGTCCCTCTGGATGGCATCCCTTCCCTCCAGCGTGTTGACCGCAGCACACAGCTTGGTGTTATCAGGAAACTCGCTGAGGGTGCACTCAGTTAATCAGTGATGGTCCCAAGACTGATCCCTGACAAAAACCACTAATCACTGATGTCCACTTTGACATTGAGCTGTTGACTGCAACTCTTTGCATGTGACCACCCAGCCAGTTTCTTATCCATCGAGTGATCTATTTATCAAATCCATGTCTCTCCAATTTAGAGACAGGGATGTCATGTGGGACACTGTCAAATGCTTTGCATGAGTCAAGGTATATGATGTCAGTTGCTCTTTTGTTATCCAACAACTCTGTAACTCTATCATAGAAGGCCCCCAAATTTGTCAGGCATGGTTTGCCCTTAGTGAAGCCACGTTGGCTGTCCCCAGTCACCTTCTTATTTTTTATGTGCCTGAGCGCAGTTTGCAGGAGGATCTGCTTCATGATCTTGCCAGGCACAGGGGTGAGACTGTCAGGCCATTTGTCCTGTGAATTTTAAGACATCATCCCTTATGTTCATTCCTACTGAACGACTCTGTCCTGGTTTCAGCTGAGACAGAGTTAATTTCCTTCACAGCAGCCAGTATGGGGCTGGGTTTGGGTTTGTGCTGGAAGCAGCGCTGATAGTGGAGAGATGTTTTTGCTGTTGCTGAGCGATGCTCACACAGAGCCAAGGCCTTTGCTGCTTCTCGCACCGCCCTGCCGGCGGGATGGCTGGGGGTGCGTAGGGAGTTGGGAGGGGACAGACAGGGCAGCTGACCCCAACTGACCAAAGGGATATTCCATACCATATGGCGTCATGCTCGGTTTATAAGGGGCTGGGGAGGGAAGAGGAAGGGGGGGCAGCGGCATTCGGAGTGATGGCGTTTGTCTTCCCAAGTAACCATTACGCGTGACGGAGCCCTGCTGTCCTGGGGATGGCTGAACCCCTGCCTGCCGTGAGCAGTGGGGAATGAATTCCTTGTTTTGCTTTGCTTGTGTACGTGGCTTTTGCTTCACTTATTAAATTCTTGCATCTGAACCCACGAGTTTTTCTCACTTTCACTCATCTGATTCTCTCCCCCTTCCTGATGAGGGGGATGGAGCGAGCGTTTATGTGGTGCCCAGCCAACGGCTGGAGTAAAACCATGACAGACTCTCCTGAAGATGCATTTGCATTTTACAAGAATCTGTAATTATAACGTAGGAGTCATATCTGAAATGGATTTATGTTTTGAAAGATATCAGACACAGGATTTTTACTATCCAGGCAAGAATCCTGGTTTCTCGCTGATCTGAAGCAATATTTCATCAATCATTTTGAAAGTGAATAAGTTTTCAGGCAAGAATTAAAGCTTTATTGGCCTATAGATGAGATCAGAATAATTTATAAGGAGATTTGAGACCCACCTCTTTGTCACGAGCTGCTTTTGCATTTTAACTTAGCAGTCATTTAATAAGACACATTAAGCAAAAGTTTTTCTGAGGCAAGGCTTGGAAAAACTTAAGAGTCTAAAGTAATAGCCTTAATTAGTGTGGCAATGTGCTCTTTCGCTGTCTTTTCAGATATGTCTCTTTCTTCACTGTTTTATTTTGCTAGTTCTAGATCTCTGTCTCTTCTTCATTTTGATTTCTCTCTGCCATATCAGAGAGCACAACTCTATCGAGACTTTACACTGATGGAAATAACTTAAACCCAAGCTCTGGATCTGCTGCAGAAGTCAGACTCCTCAAAAATCCAAAATAATCCACAATTTTATATAATTCTCAGTCTTGTAACATCTTAGAGACTATTTGTAAATATAACTGTTGAGCTTTAATTCAATCTTCAATGAATGAATGAATTATATAATTTATTGTAGTTGAAGTTACTTGAGGATTTTTTTTTCCCCCAGAATGGTTGACCATAACAGCCCAATTATAACTCCACAAAAATTACAAAAATCAGAGAAATTAATGTTCTTTTGGTGCAATTTTAAATTAATTTTGATGTAATTTTGTCCATTCCACATAACCATAGCTGAGAATGTAAAATGTGAATAAAAAGGTCAACTTTTATTTTTCATTATGAAAATAGAGAAACCCATCCCTCATACAGGTTAGAAGCTGCTATATCAGCCTATATTTTAGTTAACTATCTTTTTTAATAAAGATAACTTGTTGAAGTAAAAATACTCTTTTGTTATTGAGGAGATGCCCCATGATCCTAAAAACTATTTCAACATGCTTTAATCTTGAAAATTTTGCAGAGATGCTTTTTCTAGGAAAGCACTAAAGCAAATTTAAACTTGCTATTGCAACAGAACATTGGGGGTATATGATATGAATTAGCACATTCTGGTACACTGTTGCTCCACTGTAATGTAAGAAAAAGACACAACTATATTGCAAAATTGTTTTATTAAAAGAACTGATTGCATAATGGTATAGTACATCATAATATTTTTTTGCCTTTATGCTTGAATAAATACAAATTAGATGATAACACTTTATTTTAATGATACACTGATTAATACCAAATTACAATAAAGCCTCTATGAAAGTGCATATGACATTTCCATTAATAGCAATTGAATTTGTTATTATTACTGTTATTATAATGAACAGCAAATCAAATTACTAGTGATAGAACACTTAAATTATATTGCTTGCTGTTTCAGGAAAAAATCTAATTTTAGCTCTCAAAACTTGCCCTATTCCCACCCCAGAAACCATTTTTGTATGAATTATTATGCATAAATAACCATAAATATTAAAACAAAAATGTTTTATGATCATGATATCCTTTAATCCTTAATTTTAAGTAGCCACTTACATAATTTTATCAAAACAATTTCATCATACTAATTGGTGAATGCAGAGAATTATGATAAAGTCCATAAAATATTTTTGTAAAATATAACCTCTGACTGGTGAGATATTTGACCAGCAACAAAATCTGTTTCAAAGACTTCTCTACAGTTAATGCTTTTAATTGTGATTATTGCAAATGGCAGACAAGGTATGAGATAAAGTAAAAAAGTTTGGTCTGCTCAGAATTCAAACTTGACTAAACCATTTAGAAATATCTTATATTAAAAATTTCTTTGAGCTATCTATGCCATGCACATTTCTAGTAATGAACTCCTTAGTATCCCTTGGTGATACTCTGAATGCCCTTTTCATGATACATATCAGAAATTTGCTCATTATTCTTTTCATTTACTGGTACCACTGGTATTGGTAGGAGATTATTTCCATATTCTAACCCAGATTTAATTCAAGCAGTCGTAGATATTCAGATTAAGTTTTCATCTCATCCCATAACTCCATATGCAAAGTACAAATAAATAGCTTCTCTTTCAAATATGTTTTGCAGGGAGGAAACTTAACTATACAGTGTTGTTGCAATATGTTAATATATCTGTGCCAAAATGCATTTGCTAACTTATTTGATACATAAACATCTGGGATGTTGTATTCAGTCTAAGAAAATAGAAGGCAGCTTTATAGTAATGCTTAGATTCTGAAAATTGGCTTGACAGACTTACCACATAAACTCTAATATTCTGAAAATAGGGACTCATGCATGAAGTCTTTTAAAATTAAGATTTATATACATCTCCTTGAGTCTTAGACCAAGGTGCTCTTAAAAAAGCCAAAATTTGATAGATTTTACATGCTTAGAGGCACTTTTTGCAGCATTTTATTCAAATGGCATTTATCTACTTGTCTGAATGTGAAACTCAAACTAAACAAACAGTTGAATGACAGTCATTCATTTCAAATGCAAAAGAATTTCAAAAGCCCATTTCAAGGATTAGCCAGTGGAGAACGCACAGCAGTTTGCCCCTTCCCTGAAATGGAATGTTTCTTTTATAAGTCACCCAGTAGGCACAAGTTTTGATTAAAATACTCTCTAAGTAATATTCTGCAGACATTACTTGCATCAATTGCAATCACTTCAGATTGTGAAGCAGTGGGGAAACATGTTCATCTCACCACTGTACAATCTGCAGAGACTTCATTTGGAAGGACTCCCATCAAGGTGGTTGTGTTTCCTTTCTTTAATAGCCACATGAGGCAAAGACAAGCAATGTCTGTTCAACACTGGCCCATCAGCAGAAAGCAAGTCTGATTTGAGGGGTGAGACTTCTCCAAAGAAGTTGGAGCTGGATTGATCATATCTCCAGTTAAACTTCCTACCAATCAAGCATAGAAGGAACTGAATGTTTTGCTTTAGTTTACTGACACAACACACATTTTTCACTTTGCTAAACATACAAACAATTTGTGCATGACATTGTGAGAGAAGGAGTTAAGGGGGTCTTAGGTTTTTAGAAGAAATGTTGCTTAATAATTATCCAGATGATCAGGAACGAAAGCTAAGAGAATCTTAGTAGATGAGATATTGTTTAATGATTATCTAGGTTGTGGTATACCCCAAAGAATTGAATTAGTAGATGTTGCTTAATGATTTGCTAACTGGAGCAGAAAGTCTTGAGACTCCTCACAATGGACAGTTCCTGATGGATTCAGAGACCCGTCCTAAGAACCAGATGAAACCAGCTTTGCAGTTTGAACAGAAGCCAGGGAGCAACTTGACCTGCGTAAAGATGAGAGGTCACTGGCGGTGACGAAGAGGAGCCACCAGCCTTCATCCCCACGACCCCCGACCACCACCTCAAGGAGGCACTGCGCAAGCGCAGCTGGGAGGAGTCTATGGAAATGACTCTTGAAGCTAATTTTAATATGAAGCGGGAATAGGTTATGCATATGTATAGGCACATTATGCAAATGCAACACTTAACTGTATAAGTTTGAAGCAAGTTGCCACATTGGAGCGCGCACGGCTTTGGTAGGACTACCCCCCGTGCCGCCCAGCGCTGAATAAACATACCTACTTTACAATCTTACAGATTGTGGTGTCTGTTTTCCGCACGTCAATTGCAAAGCTAAATTGAAAACTATTATAGAGAAACTAAAATACAGAGGTCTCAAATAAACTTTTTTAAAACAAACAGCTGAAAATATGCCCACACATTCCTAAATCAAATAATAAGCGCACATCATATTCATTTTCAGAAGAAACAACAACATACTGTTTATCCCCAGTCCTTCAGAGAGAGGACTGTTGCATACTTATAGCATACTTCCAGATTACAATTAGCACTTGCTCAGTGACTGAACGTGATCTTGCAAGATTATGAAGTGATCCAAATTGAAGAGAAATGTCTATAGGAAAAACATTTATTAAAACTTACAATTTTAAAGGATACTTTAAGGAATTATATACTTGCCTTACTGCTGATCTCTGTCTCTCTTTGGACCATCCTCTTCACAGTTTTCCTATTTATAAAAGAAGAATGATGGCTTTGAACACCCTTCTGCCAACTGTTGCAGTTTAACAGTGAAAGATGTTTAATAAGTCTTGGGAATTGTTGTGCGTTATTGCTGATAGTTGTGAAAAACATCTCAGACCAGTTCCAGTCATGAATGCTTTTGCTGTATAGCATTTTTGTTTATATTGGAAGATTTTTTCTTGTTTTTTGCTTTTCCTCAATGAAGACAAGGTAGACTGACTGAATTTGATTGCCAAAAAGGAAGTTCTTAGAAAAAAAAAAAATCACAGAATAAAACTGTGTAGGAAAAAACCCAACATGAACAGACTCCTTGTTATGTTATAAACAAAGTTCATGGCAATAAAGAATTTAATCTTTAGATGTTATCTGTCTACTGATATTATTGACACGAACTTTTAATACACCAAGTGCAGTTTGTGTTTTCAGCACTAAAATAATTTCTATGTGTGAATAGTGACATTTTCTCTTCATTGATAATCATCATGAGAAAATCATGTCAAGATGAAGTTCATTGCAAAATGTAGGCTTTAGGCACACACATGACTTCAAAAAAGTTAAAAAACCTGAAATATCTCCAGATTAACATCTTCTGAGTCTTTATTAAATTGAAAGAATACTCGCCAGTAATAACAAAGACATAATTTGTTAGGGTTTTTTTTTTTCCTAGTAAAGGAAATATTTCCTGGTCTTTCATTAAAAAGTCTTTGATAACAGTGATATATTTCCTTTTACAGGACTTTGAGTTACCTGCAGAGCAGATAACATAATTCTACAGCTGAATAAAAAAACCTGCATTGGAAAACTGACATTGAAGGTAAAGGTTTATTAAACAATATGAGGCCAAATTGGAATGTTTATTGTCACTATATACATCTGAAGTTCATGAGTGCTATTTTTCAAACAGTAGTTTTCTGTTTTATTATTCACCAGTTGTAACCAATGAATCAAAGTTACCAAGACAAGACAATACAATATTTAAAGGTATGTATTTCAAGCATAATATGGTCACTTTCAGACTTCTTCGATGTAGACTCTGAAAATGCAGTTTAAACATGCCATATACGCATATCATTGTGTAGTATATATCAGTTCATTTCCTTCATCCTTTTTCATAAAACCCATGAAGTATTGTCTAAGCTCTATAGCTCTTGAATAAGAGCGAAAATTATGTATGAAAAGTTCTACTGAGTATATCATGTAGAATTTTCCAAGTAAACCACCAAAACAGATAATAAGAAAAATAAGATATGCCCTTAGATTAGCAGAAAGCAAGCATAAAAATATTCTTTTTCAAGCCTCATGACAGAAATTAAAAGTATTACATCAACATAAGAAATCACCTACTATCGCAAAGCAAGATCAACTATAATTCTGCCATTCCTGACAGTTACTTCTTCAACTTCCAATAGGGAAGTTTCTATAATTTCCATCAAAACACATACCTGTGCTTCAGGACTGTAGCAAGTTTGCACTGATAATGAAAACTAAACAGCTCTACATGTGATGCTGACACAGGCCGTTCAACCAAAAGTTTATTAAGGGAAGATTTTCTTTCCACTGTGTTTTTCTGACTTTTTTCAATACATGTAACTGTTATAGACTGTATGTTCTCTCTGTCTCCTCTTTAACTTGTCTTCCTAAGTCAGTTTTTCACAGGTCTATAATTTCCAATATTCTTCTCCGAACCCTGTCGACCTGGGTTGCATCCTTCTTGAACTGTGGCAAATTCTGCGTGGCAGAGTTCATGCCAATGCTGAATAGAATTAAACAACGTGTCATATGCCTCATGGACAATAATCTAGTTTACATTTTCCAGAATGTGTTTCCCTTTCTGGTAATTATGTGACACTGTTGATTCATGTTCAGTTTGTGATCCATTAAATGCCTGAGTTCTTTTCAATAGTGATGACGTCTAATCATTTGTTTCTCATCTTGTATTTATGGCAGTTGATTGTTTCTGCTGTGTGCATAGCTTGTCATTTGTCTTTATTGAAGTGCAGTTTTGCTCTCCAAATTGTATCTCCAATTGGCTGTGATCATGTCAAATTCTAAGCCTGCCCTCTGTCATGCTTGTAAATACTCCCAGCCTGGTATCAATTGCAATTTTGCCTTCTCATTCTTAATTTTTTATCAAAATTGTAAAAAAACCAAAATTTTAAAAAAAAAAAAGTTTAAAACCAGACTCAGTATAGAACTGCATTCACACATTTTCATTTAACAGGGAAAAGAAAATCTTTTCAGTTATTGTTCTCCAGTTAGGTAGGTATTTAGCAGACATTCTATCTCAACCAAGTTTCCTTAGCATGTTAGAAGTTTTAGTAATGCCAAAGTATTGACAAATTCTCCACAACCCCCTAGGTCAGTTTCCTTGTTGTAGAAGCAATTAGATTATCTTCATGAACCTAGGTCATGATAAACCCATACTGGTCTGCATTGATCTCTTTGTTATCTTCCAGGTGGTTATAAAGCACTTGGTTTGTTCCAACATTTTTCTGGGAACAGAAGTGAAGCTGACTGAACAATAATTTCCTTTTTCTTTCTTCTTTCCTTCTTCTTGCACTCCCACTTTGATAGTGGACACTCTCTTTACACTTCTTTAGTCTTCTAGATTTCTCTATTTTCTGTAAGCTCTCGAAGACAAGTGCAAATGGCTCTGGGATTACTCCAGCCAGTTGTCAGACTGTGATATAGTGAATTTCATCACACCCAGCCAACTTGAAAACATCTGTCTCACCTACTCTTTAATACACTCTATTTCTACTGAAAGAAAATTCTTAGTCTATGTCATTGCAATGGACTGTTTTAAGCGTCTAATAACAATGAACCTAGAAGCAAAAAAGGCTTTAATCAGTTCTGTCTTCTTGGCATCAACAAGTTCCATTACCAAGCAGGAGATGAAGTCTTTTGTCTTCCTTTTGTAAGTCTTTCTTTTATTAGCCAAGTAATTACAGAGAATGGTTTTAATAACACCTAATTTATAGTATTCATAGATACTTAAAACATAAATGTTTAATCTATAGATTTTGGTCATCTGGACACCCTCTGCAGCTAGGAGAAAAGGGTGATTATCTCTTCATAAGAAAGGTGAGCAGAGTTGTTTTCTAGAGGTATTCTTCCTTAGCTATTGTCATCCAGTTCTAATTAGACTTTTTAATCTCGGATAGATAAATCTTGGTAAGATATATCCCACACAGAATGTTTCATATTTCTTTTCCCTTGTATCTTTTGTTGTCCTTTGAGTATACCGACTTTTGTCCCTATAGATTTGTGCTGGTATTCTTCATAATAAACCTCATGTTTTAATTTTGTGTGCGTCTTTCTTGTTTTTGAGGGCATTGAAGTACTCATAATTAAGATTACATAATTTCCTATTATGATTTATCTCGTCATGGCCTTATCATGATGACATGGCTTCTTTTTTTTCTTTTTTACGTAGAAATAATCCACACTTCTGCCATTACAATTTTCTGAACTGCATTTTTGTAGTCTACTTGCCAGTTCTCTGAGCTCATTAATGGCTTTAAAAAAAATTAAAATTGTCTCCATTTCTCTCCTTCCTTCCTCCCTTCCTCCCTCCCACCCTCCTTTCCTTCCTCCCTCCTTTTCTTTCTTCTCTCCTTACTTCTTCCCTCTCTCCCTCCCTCCTCCTTCACTTCCTTCCTTCCTTGTATTTTTTCTTGGTTTTCTTTCATAGCTGAACTGTCCCAAGTTCCCTTCCACCATCATATTCCCAAACTTTTCCCAGTTACTGAAAATTGAAACTTGTAGCACCTTCCTCATCTAACTACATTGGTAACAACTCTGTTCCCAGTACATTCCAAAGATGTGCTCACCATTTATTTTTTCTAGAAAAAGTTTCTTTCCTAGTAGTTGACAGGAGTCACAGTTGTGCTATGTTTAGTACCCCACAAGTGATCACAGTGGCTCCAGGTCAATATTACTACGAGTCCAGAACCTTCTTGCAGTGTTGAAGATTTTATTTCTATGGGTTTGACTTTCACAAAAAGAAAATCATCTACTGAACTATATCTTAAATATGAGTATCTTCAAACTGGTGAATGTGCTTGGCATCTGCTGTTGGGTCACTAGTAGACTGTTACTAATGTATCTGTTTCGGACTTTCCTTCATTTCTTAAATCTCCATTTTCTTCTGGTTCGTATGACATCAGAAGTAAAAAGAAGGAGGAAAAAAACAAACAAATAAACAAAACCCCAAAGAAACAAAAAGAAACAAAACCCCTTAAAACAACAAACTTCCCCAAACCAGATTCTTCTTGCTTAGAAAAAGAATTATCACAGAACAGGAACTGTGGAAATGTTTCAAGAATTTTAATGGCAAAGCAGGTTAGTGAAACTGTGATTAGCTATGACTGATTCCACATACATTACGACACCATTGCCTGAAGCCAAGCGATACTAAGTGTGTGTTTCCTTACTCCTGTCATCTTTAAAAACAGAATCAAATCTAAATTGATATTTACAGGATGAAATTACACAAAGGGCAAACCAAAGAACATACTGACTAAATGTTTTCTTGCAAAATTAATAGGGATTTTGGAATGGGAATTTTTTATATTTATTTCAATGGTAGTTATAAATATACTTCACAGAATCCTGTAAGCCTCTAGCAATGACTGTGTAAGAGAATGAGCTCCTATTTATTGCAGAGTTCTTCATGAAGACTTAATGGTTGTAAAAAGAAACATTCATCAAAAGCAATTAGAGGAATCCTTTCCATGCTATTTTATCAGCCTTTCAAGAGTCTGTAAAACATCTTAAAAACATATTTGGAAACTAGATTGCTGAATAATTACCAAAGACACTTGTTGTTTGTTTTTTTTTTTAAAAAAGAGAAAACGAAGAAGAAGAAAAAGTTGTATATTATTCTATCAACTTCTTTCCTGTAGAAACAGATGTACCACAAACTGCAGTTTTTCAAAAAAGCATGTTTCTACAGTTAATTTACTACTATATTATTTATATTTCTAAATAAGGCTTTGATCTTAGCTAACTAAATAGTAAACTTTTTTTTTCTTTTTTTTTTTTTTTTAAATTAGAAGAGAAAAACCCTTAAAAGGCCAGTTTGGCTCAGATGAAAAATATGTTTTTGTTCCTTTCCAAAACAATGAGTGATTTTAATACCTAAAGAAGAAAGAAATGAACAAGTTAAATAGTCAAACAAAATATTATGACTTTTGCCAGTTTTAGAAATATATATTGCCATATTTAGAAATAAATGTCTAAGATAAATATTTTTAAGAAAAATCATAACTAAAAGCTTCAAACTTCTCAAATATTTTCCCTTCTTGATTAAATTTTTTTTAAGATTTTCACCTTTGAAGTGAGTAAGACATCAGAATTAATACAGATTTTCGTTAATGACGATGTGCATCTTTCACCAAATTGGACTCCATGATAAAACTTTGGGCCACATGAAATTCTCACATCAGTGCTTACAATCAGCTCTAGTGCCCTGTCTGTTCTCCTTGCAGTGCTTAGTTCAGTAGATAAGCTTGTTGAAATCCCAACCCTAGATAAAACAGAAATAGTCCAGCACTGTTACTTATGCCTCACTCCTGGGTAGAAAACTCTGCTGTGCCAGGCTTAGATCCAGTTTCTTTTTTGATTGAGATCAAAGACTTTATCTGTGCTTTCCCCAGCTTAATAGAGCACCTTAATCTCTTGGATGTCAAGTATCCCAAGATACAGCATTTTCAGTCATGTCTGTTTAAGAGTTCCAGTTTGCACCCATAAAAGAGACTGATACGTCATTGCTGTGGTCATGTACTTACCTGTGGTGAAAAATTGCTTCTGGTCTGAATTTGGTAGAAGACTGCAAGTCTTATGCCTGTAGTATAGTGTTGTGTAAAGGGAAAGTAAATATTATAATTTTGGTGGTTTGTGGTTGAGGGTTTTTTTTCTTTCTTTCTTTTCTTGCCTGAGAAAGGCTGACTTGACTGACATGTATTGTTTGGCCCATGACTAGCTTTCTGACTGTGATGCCTTCCTGGTGGTGTGCGATCTCTAAGTTCCTGAAGACAGACATAGGGACATTTGGTTTAAGGTATACCTTTGAAAAAGCAACCTTTTGCTCAGTGAAACCAAAATTTCTTTTAATTCTGTTCAGGGAAGCTACTGCTCCCCATAAGGGTGGGTAGGGGGTGAAAGGAAAATGAATGGATGGTAAATTTCCGCACTGCAAGGATGTGAAAAACCTAGTTTCTTCAGTGTTAATTCCTTCCTTACTCACTCTGTTCAGCTTCAGGCATTTCTATTTGACTCTTAAACTTGTAAGGGTATTTACGTGTATGTGTTTTCTCAAGTAAACTGTTCAGCAACATTTTCAGTGGGTTTCTTTGGTTGGTTGTTCTTTTGTATTTGTTTTGTTCTGTGGCTGTGGGTTTTTTGGATATATTTTTGTTTGTTGTTTTGTGGACAATTTCTTTTTTTTTTGGTCAGTAGTGATATAGTAAACATTTTTAAAATACTTCTTCTACAGCTACACTATGAATAGCCATCAGAAACCCACAGACAGTTCTTCAGGGCCAGAAAGGGCTCTGTAGATAACTGCTGAGTAATCAGATACCTGGTCAGCAGTAGTGACAAAAATGAGTTTTTTCCACTTTATATGCTTACAAAAATGTGCAGTGCCAAACTCACTCACAGACAGATAAAGGCTTTCTTAAGTGTTCATTACCTTTACTACCACAGATGTATCCATCCTTTTGTTTCAAGATGTTTTTTGAACTAACTCTTTCAGAGTGCTTTCAAAAATTTTCTTGACCCTTAGCTGGATGTCTCTGAACCATGAAGAAAGTTTTCAAGGAAAACCAGAGAGCTATGATTGTACTGGAGGGATGACAGTAGAAAGAAAAAGAATGAGACTGAATGGATTTTAGATACTGAACATTATTGTACAATACCCTTTAATCAAATGCAGCTATTTCAGATTAATGATGTTCTTAAAATTTCCTGTACAACACCAGCAGACTCTGTTTAACATTGCTGACCTGTAAAACAGCTATTTCACAAAATCCATTTGCTTCTGACAATTTCATTCCTCTCTGTCCTGTTTTGGTTTGGTTTGTTGGTTTTTTTTTGTTGGGTTTTTTTTTTTTTTTTGGTTTGTTTTTTCTTTTTTAGAATAGAAAAGAGGAGGAATAGATGGTGGGAAGGAAAATATGAAAATAGGAGAGGAAAAAGACAGAAATGAATGTAGATATAACAAGGAAGGAAGCAGATGGAAGAGGAAAATTGCTATTTTTTTACAAGACATTGCATGCAGTCATTACATGCTTCTTTGGATAAAAAATGTAAGAGCAATAAGATAGAGAAAGATGTTTGCTTGTGCAATTTTTAATGATGAGAATGACGTTTTGGGAGTTTACTTACCTACCCTTTCAGTAAGTGATCATGGTAAACATTAATATAAATCATATTTAGCAAACTAGTATGAAAATTCTGCTTCCATGTAATGCCAACAGTAAGAAAAAGGAAAGGATAGTAGTCAAACACAGCAGTTAACAGAGTAAACACAAATCTGTTATTTTCAAGGATAAAATTTATGTGACCTGTAGCCCTGTATCTCACTTCTTCCAGACGAAAATTCAAAAATTATAGTTTATTCATAAAGAAAGCAATCAGTTCCTCATTAAGGCACCAAAAGTGAAGAAGAAAGAAAATAGAGGCTGATAGCTGATTCAAAGGCAAAAAAAAATAAATAAATTGGTCTTCAGTCACCTTTTTCTGTGATTCTTGGAATTCCTTTTGTATAGTGGTCATACAGTGGATATCAAAAATATTAATATATCCTACACTGGCGTTGAAGATATACTGTTTGGCTCACAAGCAGGGGAATATGTTGAATACAGAGGTTAAAAATGTTTTAAACATTGCTTTACCAACAATTTAATTCAGAAAACAGTAATTTGGAGATAAACATGAAAGATGATGGCCAAGAAGACCAATGGCATCCTGGCTTGTATCAGGAATAGTGTAGCCAGCAAGAGCAGGAAGGTGATCATCCCCCTGTACTCGGCCCTGGTGAGGCCGCACCTTGAGTACTGTGTCCAGTTTTGGGCCCCTCACCACAAGAAAGACATTGAGGCCCTGGAGCGTGTCCAGAGAAGGGCAACAAAACTGGTGAAGGGGCTGGAGCACAGGTCTTATGAGGAGTGGCTGAGGGAACTAGGACTGTTTAGTCTGGAGAAGAGGAGGCTCAGGGGAGACCTTATTGCCCTCTACAACTACCTGAAAGGAAGTTGTGGCAAGCTGGGGGTCAGCCTCTTCTTGCAGATAACTAGTGACAGGACAAGGGGGAACAGCTACAAGTTGCACCATGGGGAGGTTTAGGTTGGATCTTAGGAAAAAATTCGTCACCGAAGGGTTGTCAATCATTGGAGCAGTCGTCCCAGGGAAGTGGTTTGGTCACCATCGCTGAACGTATTTAAGAGATGCATAGATGTGGCACTTAGGGACATGGTTTAGTGGTAGACTTTGCAGTGCGAGGCTAATGATTGGACTTGATGATCTTAAGGGTATTTTCCAACCCAAACAATTCTATGTGCTTCTTGAGACTTGAGGTCTCATTTTTATAGCTTTGGTCCCTTGGCTGCTGAAACTTTCTAACTTTCCCCACACAGTATTTTTTCTTTAATTACGGCTTACAATATATGAAATTTTTTTGAAAGAAACCAGCCCACCTTTTATTACTGTCCTTGACTATGTCTTCTGGTACCACAAGGTGACATAACCATATGGGATACTGCCAGAATTTATTCCTTTTTTTACATTTTTACGTTCTTTTGGTATCATCTCTAGGGGTGACGTTGACTCCCTTCAGTAGAAATAATATCCAATCAAAATGGAAGAGATTTTTTTTGGGAAATGGAATGTCAACCTGTGCTTTAAAAAAATTTTGCTTCTGGGTCAGCTTCAAGTATACAATGGACTCTGCGCTTGAAATGGAAGCGACTGCACACACACTTTAGAGGCAGGAGTAATAGTAACAGAGAAATGACAGAAAACAGTAAAAGATAGAATCAGAGAGTTAGCTGTGACCAAAAAAAACCACCAAAAAACCAAAAACAAACCAAACCAAAACCCAACAAAACAACACAGAGAAAGATAGATATGAAACCACGTACTTGACTTCAAACTCCTGCAGGCAATTCTGTTGTAACATGCTTTTCTTCACTTATAATGTCTGACTTTATGATGTTACAATGGGTTCACATTTCAAGGATAAACAGTATGTTGTTGTTTCTTCTGCAAATGAATATGAAGGGCTCTTATTATTTTCCATCCCCAGTCAGAAACTAGTTTTTAAATTTATGTTTTCTGTACGGTAAAAATCTCCTACAAAATCGAAACTGAAATGTCTTGCTGCTAGCAACTGAATATACTCACTTTCATACACAGTTATCCCTCACTCCTCTTACTTTCCATGTTTTTCTTTCTTTTGCTTGCTTAGATATTGGGAATTTAGAAATTTTTCTGTTTATTAAAACTAGTCCAGAAAGAAAAGCCAAAATACCCGTTCTCTCTCCAAACTATCACAAGATACCCAGTGGCTTGCTCCAAACCCTTCTTACTCTTTTTATCTATAACCTTGTAATATTCGCTACAGACATTAAGTTGTTGAAAGAAGGAAAAGATGAATACAACTTTCTGGGGTGAAGCTTTGTGTTGGGTAGTGATGGAAAACCAAGGGAAGATCATGAAGCATAGACCTTCACTTTTAAAAGCAAACCAGGGAAAGTGAATCAAGAGCTCTCCAGAATTCAATTCTCTCACCTGAGTGAACAGACAGCTGCTGCCACACCATGCTGAACTGGCAAGCACTTTCTTAATTACTCAGTCCTTCCAGAAGGCTACACTTCAGTGGTGATGAAGAGGCACAATTTCCAGAGCTCCAGTGGGAATTTCTTTCAGCTCCCTAGAAGATTTATAGAAGTGTTCTATCAACATTAGACTATATATAAGAAACATTTTCCTGTCTAAATGCATGCTGAACCATTAAAAAGTCAAGTTTCCCACTTTCATCTCACTATTGCTACAAATTAGTTCTCTCAGAAGTGTATGGAGTACATGGAATAATGTACACTGCTTGTACTCTTGCAGATTTCTGTATGACAAACTTTAATCCTACAAATACTAGGTTGATTTCTCTTGACCACCTTGCATAGAAGACGCCTAAAGGCTTTAAGCTGCTTGAAGTCCACAGAGTGCGCAAAAAAAAAAATCTTAGTTGCTTAAATAAGCAATTTGAAATGTTATTTTTATCCAGATTTAGACAGTTTTGTGTACAGACATAAGTCATTCATTGACAAAATTAAACAAACCTCTTCATGTAGACCTTTGGGGGAAATATAAGAAGACATCATCTCTTCCACTTACATTCAGCTGCCATCCACAATAAAATGTCAGTTTCCAACTCTGTCTGCCGTGAGGAAGTTTGGGAATCTGCTTGAAAGATTTCCAGTGCTGACCCCCTCAGAATTTAAGTAACATCACTTTAAGAAAGGGATTGTCTTTTAATATCTGATGGTGATAAAGCTTTTTATAAATACTAGCAAAAAACAAACCAAACCAAACCAACTTATTTTTGGAGGAAGGAGAGCAACTGATTTTCCTCATTCTTTTTGGATTGCTGTGAAAAAGCAAGTGCTGGAATAAGTGCCTATCCTAAATATTAAAGACATACATTTCTTATCCACAATACTTAATATGCCAGTTTGTTAACTGAGCCCACTGTTATTTCTACCTCTGAGTCACTGAAAAAAAAAAAAAGTAAGTCTTCCTTTGTAGAAATGGATAACTTTAAATTCTTCCTGTACAAGAATTTTCTAAACCTGTTTTAGGAAAAAACAAAAAAAAAAGGAAAACATCTACATCTCCTAAAATTCAGTGAACAATCTTTTTTTTTTCCCTTAATTTTAGGGAGAAGCAAGGATAGTCAACTTGGAAGGTAATCCTATAATATTTATCTTTTTCTTTTACTTATTTTTATGATTGATTTCTTTTAATTACTTAGATAAAAGAAATACAAACAAATAGTCTATCAAGTAATTTTCTAAAGAATTCATCAACATTTTTCATTCTTTTGCTTCTTTCATTATTATAATGAAATAATATTATTATGATAATATAATTATTGTATTAGTCTCATTAATATTAAATCTTACTTTTCAATTGGCCTAGTGACTAGATACCATGAAATTCCAGTTATTTCTATGTTTTTAACATTTGAAATGGAAGGAAGCCACTGTCCACTCCAAAAAGCAGTGCATTAATTATCCATATGAAAAATTTGTTATAATGTTGTGTATAATTTATTGTTGGCTTTATAGTAAGAGAAATGGAGGAATACAAACTCATTCCTCAATTTGTGAAACAAAGGAAATCGTGCAGAAACTGAATTTACATAAATCGAATTTTGTTGCCTCAATTGATAAGAAATTTCCTACTAAGATTAAGGGAAACATTTTGGTGTGTATTACATCACCCTGAATGAGAATTTAACTACTGCTGAAATTAATAGCCTCATCAATTTTGAATACTGGGGATAAAGTTGGTTAGGAAAGGAAAAGAGAAATGTAGCCTGAGTCTGCAGAAGCAGGAATTAAAATATTTTACCAATATTTAAGAAAGCAAAAAAAGAGCCTGACCAATAGCCTAATGCACTCTACATGACTTTTATATTTTAGACTCAGTAATGTTCTTGTTTCATCATTTTTCTTAGCTCTCTTCTGTTCTTTCAGTTGTGTGGATACAGCTGAGTAGATACAAATGTGTTTATAGTGAAATCATACCTATCCCCATCTTTTCCTCTGTGATTGCTCACATCTTTTCATGCTCTGCCTGAAGACTTTGTATCCCACTTATATGCTCCAAAAATGAATCCCATTCAACCTCCTTGTTTATTTTCATTGCTTTCATTCATTCATTCTGTCTGTGGTCTTTATATGTATTATATTGTATTTTTATGCTACGGCATAATCAGTAAATCAGTGGTTCATTTCTATTGTAAAGATTTCCTCTTTCCTAACACAAGAAAGATAAGCTACTGTAACTACTTGTCACTTAAATATCTTGGAATAACATCAATTTCTAGCAAATGAACAAAGTACATTACCATATTGTTTTTTCCTTTAATGTACTGCTTAAATTTGGGATACCAATTAGTGCAGTCCCTTTTATAATACATTACAGTACCTCACTGTGTTTTTTTGTGGTTTTTTTTTCTTTTCCTTTTTTTTTGTATACATAAGAATATATTTGAACCATCTTCAACCAAATTTAGACTGGAAAAAAAACATGCAAAAGTAATTATATAGTAGTCCACTGTCATCAAACCCGCTAACAATTTCTTAATATTCTTCTGTACATATAAACAATGCACATACATCTACTGATGAATTTATATTATCATTAGAAACTGTAAAACAATAAATACAAAAGCAAACACTTATGATTCAGTGAGCTGTAAATACCACAGATTTTCTAAATAACAAAGAAAAATCCACCCCACCAGAAAACCCAACAACATCTTTTAATGTTTCAAATGAAAATTGTTAATGATTTTTTAGTGTGGAGAAATTTTAATAGAGGCAGAATCCATTTATAAAATTGTGTAATATTTATTCTGGCCTCTTGTTCAAACAGTGTTGCAGATTATGTTTTGCTGAAAAAAAATATTGAATTGTATACAGAGTGACACGTAAATGCATCTATTTTATTATTTATAGTATGTAAGAAATGGTTTGGATTTTCAGCCACCTTGTTTCCACAAGAACATGTTTGTACCATCTTTTTAGTTTGGGCTCCTCAAATTCATCTTATATCCTCTTCCAAAAAGGTACCTGAATCTCAAAAATAATCACTTAGAAAAGTAAACACAATTAAAAGAAATAATTATTTGACTGTGATTGGAGGTTTAGATGTTGAAGCTACAGTTTACAGTGAGGATAGGAACCAAACTCAAGAATATATTTTAATGTAGTTTTATATAGTGGAAGTTCCACTTGCACCATATGCATCTACATGACTGGGGCAGACAACAGCTTGCTGTAGTTCTGACATAATATGTCAGCATGACACTGAGCTCAATACTGTGCAAGCAGAGCTGTGCAGCTAAATACAGCTGTTTATTGTTTTACAGCATAGGCAAAGGGTCTCAGAAGAACCTGCAGCAAGCTGTGAAGACCTGGCCTAAATCTACAGTCCTCAATGGACAAATTGTGAATAACCTAGTGAAATGAGGTTAAAAACCCAAAAGTTTAAAATGTCTAAATGCTTGGGAAAATAGACATTTGATAGCTCAGTTGATGACACATCATCCACCTCTATCAAAAACTCAAACAATACATAATAGCTGATGACTTCAGTGATGGGAAGAAGATGTAAGTTTCAATAAATGTAACGTGAGGTGAAACCTAACTATCGCCACAGCCTAGAGGTACTTTCTGGTTAAACTAACTAACAAAAGATTTGCTGATATTGAAGAAATTTTACAAAATCACCTACACTTAAACTCTTGTGTGATCATAGAATGTTCTATAGACTAAAAAAGCAACCAACCAAACAAAACAAACAAACAAAAAACCAACCAAAAAAAAACCACAAAAAACCCCTCTTAAATGCTATATATATTTAAACAAATAGATGAAGTACTGTCTAAGCAAAGGGTTTGATGCACCAGTTGCTTGTTATGTAACACAAATTCAAAAGTGGTTAGTGGCTTAGTCTGTTGCTTAGACTGCTTTAAGGTAGGTACATACACAGTTTGTTGTCTTTTCTGTGGATGCTGCAACTAAAATTGCCAAAGAATCACAATGGCCTGACAAAATCTTTTCAGTCAATTTCAAGAAGAAGCAACACAGTGGGGACCGCTTAGAATGAAGCTTTTTACCACACTGAAAAAAAATTTATTATTTGAATTTCTCTTCAGATGTCAAAATGACTTCAAAAGGAATTTAATGCAGGGCCATTTGCTTTTAGTAATTACATAATTACATTATCATTTAAAAGGTTAACCCTGTAGAAAATCTCAGTGAAGTACTGATTTCCCAGGACTTCTTATCACAAACATAATACATAATGGAAAGATAGAGCCAAAAACCCCTGCTGTGTATCCCATGTGATTCACAATTATAAATTACTCGATATTGCAACCGGAGCTGTATCTCTTGCCTACAAAGTAGGAAATACCTGCCTAATATAATATTTCCACAAGATTAAGCTAAGTCTGGCCTTGGTCTACTGTAGTCAACCTGCTATTTGTCAGAAGGCATTATATAGACAATTAAGTGAATTTCTGGTATTATCTTCCAATTGAATAATGTAGTTATGAGAACTGGCAACAAAGAGAGCCAAGAGAACATCCCAAAAGTCCTTTCTACACTACTTGCAAGTTCCCAGTAGAGCATTGGCTTAGAACAAAAAGGAAATATTAGACATAGTTTGTGCTTTGTGTGTATATTTTTCAAGGGTAAAGGATGGCTGACTTGCCTGTCTGCTTTCTAAGATGAAATAACAAGACCTGTGGATGAGGGGAGAGCACTGGGTATTGCCTGTCTTTACTTCAAAAGGCTTTTGACATGGTCTCCTACAGCATCCTTGCTGCATGCAGACTGGCACATTGTGATCTAGACAGGTGACCTACTAGATGGACAAGAAACAAGTTGGGTGGTCAGTCTCAAAGCCTGATGTTTAATGATTCTTTCTCTGGCTCAAGGCCACTTACAGGTAGAATTTCTTCAGGATACACACTGGGATCTATCCTATTTAGCATCTTTATCAATGACCTAGAGGGGGAGAGGGACTACACTCACATTCAGTTTATGGATGATACCTGGGTAGGGAACAGCCTGACAGGAATGTCTTGAAAATTCCCACTACTGGGATGAACTAGCCCCTGCAACAATATGGGCTGGAGTCTGAATGGGTGGGGAGCAACTGTGCTGAAAAAGACTGCAGGGTCTGGGATGATGGCAAGCTGAGTGTAACCTAGCAGTGTGTCCTGGCAGCAAAAGATGGTCAACAATGTCCTGGCCCATATGAACAAGGGCACACTTGATAGATCAAAGGAAGTGATTTTTTTCTTCTTTACACAGCACTCATCAGACTACATATGAATCACTGCATCCAGGTCAGACCTTCCCAGTACGAGAGAGACACTGAGAAACTGGCGCAAGTTCAGTGGAGGGCCACCAAGCTGTTCAGGGGCTGAAGAGCAAGACATTGGGAGAGAGGTTTGTTTAGCCTAGATGAGAGGCAGCTTCAGGGGGACCTAACAGCTGCCTGTGGGGAGGTCGTAGAGAAGACAAAGCCAGGCTCTTTACTGAGGAATGTATCATGTGGATTAGGGACAGTGGATATGAATTGAGAAAAAGAAATTCAGTTTGGATACAACAAAAAACTTTTTCCCTTTGAACACAGTCAAGCAGAGGAGAAGGTTGCCAGAGAGGTTGTGCAGACTTGATCTCTGGAAGCTTTTACAACCCATCTGGGCAAAGCCCTGAATGGCCTGCTCTGATTCCAGACCTGGCCCTGCTTTTGGCATGAGGTTGGGCAAGATTACCTCTTGAGATTCCTTCCAATCTGAATTACTTGATGATTCTATATTAACAAAGACTATTGTGCCCAGGTGACCTTGGCCAGCAGTTAAACCCCCGCACAGCTGCTAGTTCACTCTCCCCTCACCTTAGGGTAGAGGAAGAGAATCGGAAGAGTGAGAAAATAAAAGGAGTGCATGAAAACTCATGGACTGAGATAAAGACAGATTAATAAGTGAAGTAAAACTGTGCACACAAGCAAAACAAAGATGGAATTCATTCACTGCTTTCCATTGACAGGCCGGTGTCTAACTGCTACCTGGAAAGCAGGGCCTCAGCACGCCTAATGGTTACTTGGGAAAACTAATGCCATAACAATGAATATACTTCCTTATCCTTTTCTTGAGCTGTATTGCTGAGCATGATACTTTTGGTTAGTTTGGGTCTGTTGTCCTGACTGTGTCTCTTCCCAACACCTCCAGTCTATTTACTGGGGGACAGAGTGGGAGAAACGGAAGGGCCTAGAGGCTGTGCAATGAATGCTCAGCAACAGTCAAAATGTCAGTGTGTTATCAATGCTGTTTTAGTCACAAGTCTAAAACACAGCATCATACGGGCTACTGTGAAAAAAAAAAAAAAAATCATTGTTCCAGGCAGACTCAGTACAAATATCTGCAAAAAATCAAAGCAAAATGCTGAGGCACCCCATAGTCTCAGTGTGTATCATAATTACGAACATCCCTGAAAACTGTGAGTTATTAGTATCTTGTCCAACATATCATTATTACTTCCACTGAACAAAGTTTTATGCAATGCGTAGGTGTCCTGGAAGTTCACATGAAAACTTTTGTCACATAAGAGAATCCTTAAAGTCTGCAAGCTATCTTCTGCCTATAAAGTAAACTTATGGAAGTTAATCATACAGAGTAAGAGCAGTAATTTTACAGGTTAAGAATTACTGACTTTGCTTCCTAGATTTCTTACTTCAGCAAAATGTCAGTATACCTAAATTGATAGAAACCTCTGAGTTCTACCTCAGAATCATTAATATCTCAGAGGAAAGCAATTTACAACTATTGGCTTCAAATATTACCCTAAAAGAAGATGTAGTGGCATTGACTGTCTGAGAGTGGATGATTTCCTTAGCTTCTTATCCATTATGTTACCTGGTTAAAAAGAATCACCAGACATGCAAATCAAGATTTCTCATTAAACCTGTCAATATAACCAGCAAGTAAGTATACTGAAGTAGAACCAATAAATTTGGAAAATTTTACACAGATCAAGTTGCTATAGGCAAACATAATAATAAATATATAGTCTTGTAGTATTGAGTGAAATGTATTTTACTGCAATGGGTGGACCAATTTCCTGGCCAAAAGCATTTCTGTTTTGCAAAGAATAGATTAAGGATTTGCTCTAGTGGCAAAGTTATGAGAGGAAGTAGAAAGGTTAAGGAGCATCAGGGAGTCTGAGAAAGACCAGTGGAGTCATGCTCTGCCCTCCCTGAGACAGAAACAAGAACAGCTACTGGGGGGGG
>VWZZ01002376.1:0-17323 GCA_013399095.1 Psophia crepitans | reverse complement strand
GGGGGGGGGGGGGGGGGGAAGCAATCAAGGGGATTGAGGATGGAGGTAGTAACTGAAAGGAAATAAGTGGATGGAGGCAAGTCCGTACTCAGGGCAGCAGCAGGGGAAACACCTGCTTGCCCATCTCACCTTCCCAGGTGCCTCTGTGCAACAGGTATGAAGCTCTGGATGTCAAATGCCAGCCAATGGATTATGTGGATGGCAGTCCGTCAACACTGAGGTGTTGCCAAGGTCTGAAAGGCCTACCTCCCTGTATCACGACCACCTCCACGAGGAAGAAAAGATGAGTTATAGTTTTAGGTGACTCCCTTCTGAGGGGAACAGATGGTCCAATATACTGGACAGACACTCCTCTTAGGGAAGCCTGCTGGCCCCTCTGTGGTCTGGGTTAAAGACATCACTAGGAAACTTCCTAGCCTGGTACGGCCCTCAGACTGTTTGTTACTCACCACTGCTATTTTATGTGGGTGTCAGTGAAGCCGCAGCATGTAGTCCAAGGGGAATCAAAAGAGACTTCATGACCTTGGGATAGTCGGTAGGAGAATCTGGTACACAAATTGTTTTTTCCTCTCTCCTTTCAGTTGCACGTAACGACTTTGGAAGAAACGGATGGACACAGTCTATTAATACATGGCTCTGTGGCTGGTGTCACTGCCACAATTTTGGTTTTTTTGATAATGGGATGACCTACATGGCACCAGGCATGCTGGTGTGAGATGAGATGTCATCTATTTAGACTTCTGTCAAGCTTTTGACATGGTTCCCCACTATATCCTTCTCTCTAATTTGCAGAGACACGGATTTGATGGTTGGACTGTTCAGTGGACGAGGAATTGGTTGGATGGTCACATCCACAGGGTAGTGGTCAACAGCTCAATGTCCAGATGGAGACCAGTGACAAGTGGTGTCCCTCAGGGGTCCATCTTGTGACCAGTACTGTTCATTAATTTCATCAATGACAGACAGTGGGATCGAGTGCACCCTCAGCAAGTTTGCCAACAACACCAAACCGAGTGTTGTGGTAGACAAACCTGAGGGACAGGATGCCATTCAGAGGGACCTGGACAAGCTCAAGAAGTGGGCCAATGAAAATCTCATGAGGTTTAACAAGGCCAAGTGCAAGATCCTGCACATGGGTCAGGGAAACCTCTGATATCAATACAGCCCTGCTGAGAATGACTTGGGGCTTCTGGTGCATGACAATTTGGACGTGAGCTGGCAATGTGCACTTGCAGCCCAAAAAGCCAACCTTATCTTGGGCTGCATCAAAAGAAGCATGGCCAGCAGGTCAAGGGAGGTGATTCTTCCCCTCTACTCCACTCTGTTGAGAACCCACCTGGAGTACTGTGTTCAGCTCTGGAGTCCTCAGTACAGGAAACACTTGGACCTGTTGGAGTGGGTCCAGAGGAGGACCACGAAGACGATCAGAGGGCTGGAGCACCTCCCCTATGAAGACAGGCTGAGAGAATTGAGCTTGTTCATCCTGGAGAAGAGAAGGCTCCAGGGAGATCTTATTGCAGCCTTTCAGTAATTAAAGGGGGCTTATGAGAAAGAAGGGGACAGGCTTTTTAGTAGTTCATACAGCAATAGGACAAGGCGTAGTGGTTTTAACCTAAAGGGAGTAAATTCAGACCAGATATAAGGAAGATATCTTTTACAATGTGGGTGGTGAAACACTGGAACAGGTTGCCCAGAGAGGCGGTAGATGCCCCACCCCTAGAAGCATTCAAGGTCAGGTTGGACGGGCTCTGAGCAACTTCATCTAGTTGAGGATATCCCTGGTCATTACAAGGGAGTTGGACTAGATGATCCTTGGAAGCTTTTTCCAAGCCTAACAATTCTGTGATTCTATGATTCTAGAGAAGCAGAGTGCTTATTGTTTTTTCTTATAAATGTGAAGTTCAATGATATCAAGGCCTCAAGAAGTAGATGAAGATTATTTAAGTTTTGTAAAACTGAAAGTCATAATTAGAAATGTACTTTTGACTGAAATAGATTGATGGCTATTTAATGTCTGAATAATGGCTTGTACAAAAAGACCTAATATACTTCCTTTGTGGTTAACTGATATTATACCTTTGTTTCACCTTATCTATCCGGAACATTTTTGAAATGTCTATTTTTTTCTACTGTTTTAGGTTCTACTTTACAGAATCAAAATGCTAACATAAATCAAGAGTAGTTCACATACAAATAGGATGATAATGGACTGTGGTTTTTTTGTTTTGTTTGGGGTTTTTTATCTATTGTGTAATAAAAAATCTTGTTATAATGTAGAATCAGCTGCAATGTACAGAAAGTAAGTACTTCGTAGCAAGCTGTATTATAAGCTGTTGAAGCAGAAAAGTTTACATTTGCAAAGGTATTTGAAACACTGTCCTGTATGGTTGTTTTAATGGTCACTTACATATGACACGGCAATTTCCCATTTTTTTTAAAAATAATAATAAAAAAAATCACAAGTCAAAGTGTTCATCTGAGCATTTTTTTAATGTAGAGGAAAACCAGTTTAGCTTTAAAGTAAGGACAGAACTCAGATACAGTCTATAAATATGAGATTCAGCTGTGAGATTCTGGCTTTTGAAAAGAAAGTGTCTCAGATACATCCTCTAAAGAACTGAGATGGAAATAGAAGATAATTGAGGGACTTGGAGGTAACTTTCTCCTACTGTCTTTTTTTTTTTTTAAGTTTTTATTTTGATTTTGTTTTATGTAATACTTTAAATGAAAATGTACCTGTTTTAAGAGAGTTGATTTTTATGCTTTCTTTTTCCTGTGTACTTCAGGATAAAATTGTCAAGCCGCACAAAATGGTTTGCATGTTGTCAGATTCTTAGCAATAAAGGATTTCCGTGATATAGTCATGAACATAGAGGTGCAATACTGTGCTGTTCTCTCATTTGGAACTTAAACCTAAAACTTCTTTGCATACTCTCCTTATATTGCATCTCATCATACAGAGTGCTAGCCTGACCTTTGATATAAACAAGAAATTCTTGATTCTGCAGTGAATATTTCTGACAGTTCCAAGATTTTGGACTGTCTACTCTGCCTTTCTTCATAGTTCATAGAAGATGTAATCCGCTTTTAGAGAAAAACCCTTAACAGACACTAAGTTCACCATTCAACCACTGTGCCACTGTTTCTTACAGCATAACAGAGAGATATAAGTTAAAATCCCCAATTCATTCTATTTTACAATGAGAATTTGAAAGCTAGTTATGTTCCATTTCACCTCATGGGAACAATTACTATTTGAGAGTCTGGCTCTTAGCTTTCTCAATAAAATTCCACCAAATTATGGACATATACAGCAGTTAGTACATGACAACAATACAAAATAAGTAGTGAAAAAGTGAGACAATATGATAGTTACATTGAAGTCTGAAAGCCTGACATAGTTGTTCGTGTCACTTTTTTATCTAACTCAAATGGTACAGTTAATCTCTGACCCTGCAAAGTGGTCCATCTGGCTGGAAGGCACTGTGCCCTTGCAGAGCCCTGCTGAAGTCAATGGGGTTCACATGCCAGGAGCAGCTTGCAAGGCATGGCTAATTCTGTAAATTAATAACTGGGTTCCATTACACAAGCATCTGTGTCAGGTTTCCCTTAAGTAGTCCAATCCAGCTCCATTATTGTTTTAGCATTAAATGATCTTTTTCCAGCTGTAACAATTTGCACAAGCCCCAGAGTAGCACTTTCTGCACAGATCTGCAGAACACTACACTGAGACCATCTCCGAAATGTTTGTCATATGCATAAAGCATATGGCACAGTTCTATAATTATGTTATGAAGCAGGAACTTTGCAAATTTTCAAAGATCAGGAACAAGGGGACAGAATAACTTAAATATTGCAAACCCTTTAATACATAAGTGCTGTTCTCCCAGAAAACAAACAATAACATTAACAGAAATTAATGTCAACGTAATGTAACAGGGAAGATGAAGCAACCTTGCGCAATTAATTTTGAGGGTACTATTTTTCCTGAATTAAAGAAATGCAGTCTATAACACTTCATTTTATTCACCATTTTCCAGCATAGTGTTTATGTGATGTTTTCTGGCTGAACAAAATTAAAATCTATAGAAAATTCCTATGTTTACATTTACTATTAGGAATGAACACTATTTGTGTTACTGAAAATGCTGAACAGACCCAAGAGAATTTGGGATAACATTATTTGTTCATATTTATAAATAGACTGGGCTTCAGCTGCACTAATGCTAGAAGGGTGATTAATAGAATCACAGAATCATAGAATGGTTTGGGTTGGAAGGGACCACAAGGATCACCCAGTTACAACCTCCCTGGCATGGGCAGGGACACCCTCCACTAGACCAGGTTGCCCAAAGCCCCATCCAACCTGGCCTTGAAGACTGCCAGGGATGGGGCATCCACAGCTTCTCTGGGCAGCCTGTTCCAGTGCCTCACCACTCTCACAGGGAAGAATTTCTTCTTAATGCCCAATCTAAATCTCTCCTCTTCTTGTTTAAACCCATTCCCCCTTGTTCTGTCACTGCACTCCCTAATAAACAGCCCCTCACCAGCTTTCCTGTAGGTCCCCTTTAGGTATTGAAAGGCCGGGATTAGGTCTCCCCGGAGCCTTCTCTTCTCCAGGCTGAACAAGCCCAACTCCCTCAGCCTGTCCTTGTAGGAGAGGTGCTCCATCCCTCTGATCAGCTTCGTGACCCTCCTCTGGACTTCCTCCAGCAGCTCCGTGTCTTTCCTGTACTGAGGATTCCAGAGCTGATTCTGACTGTCTTGCCACCCAACAGCCTCAGGGTGGATCAGGCTAGATGAATAGAGTCTAGATCTATGGATCTTCACCTAAAATGACTCTTTTTCTTCATATTTGGTCTCTTCCCACTAACACTCACACCCTCACTCCCCACCTTTGGGTGGGACTGTTCTTTGGAGAACAGTCATTTCATCGCTATAACTGCAACTGTTATTTTTTGCGTAAAAAACAAGTAGGAATCTAGTTTTTCATTGCAAGGATACTCCAGGACTGTGGTATCAGAGGAAATTAGCAGCTTCATCAACAAGTGTTGACAAGAGAGGTACAGCTTTGCATCTTGTGAGAGTAAAGCTGTGGTACTCAGAAAACTGATTAACTGGCATATCTGTACCATGCTAAACACTGGAAGAATCGTGCAGAGCTTCTCTGTGTGCTGCATAGGTGACACAAATAGTTCACGCAGTTTTCTGTCACTGACAATAAGGAGGTGGAGAAGAAAGGAGAAAAAACAACCAAAGAATACAGCTTTTGTTGACACTGTCACAACAGACAGAGCTCTTCTCAGATTTACGTATCAACTCTGCTAAAAATACAGTATTTTCTGGCAGTACTATGGTATCAAGGTGATAAAACAAAGACCATGTGTGAAGCTGGAACTTATCATAAATAGTGATTAATTGATAAAATAATTGATAATATTTAACACAGAGAAATGTGGTGCTGCACACAGATTTGGAAAAAAGACCATACTGATTTTAAATATGTGTGTTATAATGGCTACCACTATTAAGAAAAGATACATGGCAATCATATTAGATAATTCTATGAAAATGTTGGCTCCACAGAAATTAGGAAAGCAAATCAAATGGTAAAGCTGCTATAAATGTGACAGGTAATGTCATTATGCCACTGAAGAGGTCTAGGATGTACTTGGATCTTCGTCCCCCTGCACTCGGCTCTGGTGAGGCTGCACCTTGAGTACTGTGTCCAGTTTTGGGCCCCTGAACACAAGAATGACATTGAGCTGCTGGAGCATGTCCAGAGAAGGGCAACAAAACTGGTGAAGGGACTGGAAAACAAATCTTATGAGGAGCGGCTGAGGGAACTGGTCTTGTTTCGTCTAGAGAAGAGGAGGCTGAGGGGAGACCTTATCACTCTCTACGACTACCTGAAAGAAGTTGTAGTGAGGAGGGTGTCGGTCTCTTCTCCCAAGTAACAAGCGACAGGACAAGAGGGAATGGCCTCAGGTTGTGTCAGGGGAGGTTTAGGTTGGATATTACGAAAAGTTTCTTCACAGAAAGAGTGATGAGGTGTTGGAAGAGACTGCCCAGAGAAGTGGTTGAGTTGCCATCCCTGGAGACATTCAAAAAACGTGTAGACGTGGCACTTCAGGACATGATCTAGTAGGCATGATGGTGTTAGGTTGATGGTTGGACTTGATGATCTCGGAGGTCCTTTCCAACCTTAGTGATTCTATGATTCCTGTGAATAGTTCTGCTCTTCATGTTCCCAAAAAGTGTGTGGTGACATCCTGTGTATCAAACTACATTAGTGCTCGCCTAAAGTGTCCTTCTTTGTAGCTGTAATTACCATAGCAGATAATTGCCTGCCTAAAGGGGAATGGACACCTTATTGGAGGCTACAGGAACATGCAGTATAGCTCTCATCTGCTCTACTCATTTGTAGAAAATCTTTATGACTGTAATGAGGGACAAAGCACTTTACTCATAGCTTTTATGGATATGTTAATCGATATCTTATATTGCCAAAAAAATTGTCTAGGCCCTAAGTGGAACATCATGAGTAAGAGAATCCGTGAAAGAATCCATGAATGGAGAATCTCATCTGCTTTCAGATCCATGGTCACAGTTTTAATCGTGTATCATTTAAAAACAGCACCTGTGATTTCTTTTTATTAACATGCAAGCAACAGTTGCTATTTGCATCTAGAAGGCATTTTAAGATGAGTATTTTCTAGTACAATTAAAACTGACTCACGTCATAAAATTATTTTTTAAGGTTCTTTTTCAAGAATATCAGGACTGCTAGCACCGTTACACATTGACTAAAAGCAATTTGCTGCTACTTAGGCATCAGTTACAAATTATAGTTGTTTGATCAGTCAAGAAACTGTTTTTTTCAGTCATCAATATCTTAGAGACAAGACATATAGCAAGATTTTTAAAAACCTCACATTTTCAAATTCAATGCTACATTTTCTTTTGCAGTATGCTCTTAGTTTCTAGACTGAAAAAAAAAAATGACTGAAAACACCAACTTCTCAGCATGTTTACTCTCACAGAAGTCTCTCCAGATGTAGGAGATAATATTCAATAGTAGTAATCTTGACTCCATGTAATTGCTATCAACAGAAGTGGTTTTGGCACTGCAATTTGAAATATTCTATCCTAAACTCTTTTTCTCAGATAACTTCTGCCTTATTACCTCCTGCTCTTTACATTCCACAATACTGTTCTTTTGCTTTTGCAAGTTGGTAATCATGTGTTTTAGTAGTTTCCACAAGACCTCATCCTAATCCTATCTTGTCCTACTCAAGCACTCTTTTTGATTAAAAAGATTTTGAAGGATTTAAACTGTACTGCTGAAATTATTTGAACCTCACAACTTCTGTCTTCACAGTTGTTTCTATTAAAAGAATTTTAAAACATGAGGTAGTTTCAAGTCAGCATTGCAGAAAAAGGAAAATTTGAGGTTATTAAAACTTTGAAATAAAATTATGTATAATATTTATTGTCTTAGAAACAGAAATAGAGGTTTATATGACTAATCTTAGGAAAAAAAAAATTTCATATAATATACTGAATCCCTGAGGAGAATCAAGGAAGCTGCAGTAAATGACACTGTAGAATCAACTAATGATGTGTTTCTTCTTGAGTCAATATTGTCCCAGTATGCTATCACAAAATTAGAATTATGTTGCTGGGATAGCACAGAAAATAATGGTGAAATTAATTGCTAATCTGAACAAAGTAAATAAAAAAAATGCAGACAAACTTTAACAGAGGAAAAATTTCTGTAAAGATTCAATATGTCTACTATAATTAAATTTATTATGTTTTAGCACCTTTCTGTCATTGCAAAACCTAGTTTGTACAGTTAGATTCTGCCTGCCTCTACTTAAAATTTCAGTAGTAATATGGGGACACATTCTTAAGCAAAATCACCAGGGTTTGTATAACATATCACAGATAGCTCCATTTACTGCAGAGAAATAACCGTAGCTGTACCTCAGCTAAAGAAAGGAGGTATCTTTTCTTTTATGACAAGTGTAGTGCAATTTATTTCCCTCTCTCTCTTTTTCCTATTTTGGGCACAAGCGCACGAGTGCACACACACAATTTTATGCATTTGAGAACAAATGTGTGAATAACTGTAGGAATTATTTATTTATCAATGTAATTATATTAAATGGCATAGCAATACCACCTCTGACTTCTCTGTGTAAAAACGTGAAAATTGTTAACAGGAAAGCATGCACTACTCTAAAGTACCTAGTCCTTCCTGTATTTGTCAAAAGTGAATAGCTTTATCTATTAAACACCAAACAGAAAAAAAGCTTGTAACAACACATACAAATGTGATTTCTAATCACAGTTTGATAAAATAAATAAATAGAGATTTCTTCCTTTCACTAAATGCAACATAAACTTAATTTCCCTTTTTCCACGTTAGCATATGTATTCTGTGATCCAATTATGGCACAACTCCTGTCTGGAAAGGACTGATACAAATTCACCATTCAATATTCTATTTATGCTAAAGTCAGCTATTATGTGATGAATCCATATACGAGGTTTTCAACATTGGCAGTACTAATGAATGTTCCAAAAATGTAATTTTATATTAATTTATAACAATCTTCTGCAGTTGACATCTGCCATAATTAATAAAAGCATTTGCAGTTCCAATACAATTCTCAGTATTTAATCTATTGTATGGAAAGTCATTGTTTATAGTACAGATGTTGTACAGCATGCAAGAGGGGGTAATGTTTTTTTTCATCTCTTGGAACAAGTAGAAAAAGAACAATTTGCTTTTTGACTAAAATGCCAAAATAGCAATAATTGTGGTATAAACATATCACTAGATTGATGTTAGCCAAATACAAGCCCATTCCTTCCTATGTTGGTAAATCTCTAGAAGCAGGTTTTTAAATATAGTCGGTCTACAAAACAGATATTTCAACTCATTACCTTTGCTTTTGAGAGTCAATATGTGTTTAGCAGACAGATCTTAACAATTTGTGTGAAAACCATGAAAATTTTTCATTGGGTCCTACACATTTTAGCATCACCACCACCACCATCTCAAGAAAAAAGTGCAACACAGCTGCTTATACTAAGGAGTCTGAATGGTTATTAACATTTAAAAAGAAAAACAAGGGACATACTTTCATGTCAGCCAAATGTCTGAGTGTTGTTTGGTATCCATTTCTGAGGGTTTTATCACATTCTGGTGCCATGTAAGTTATGTTCTGGCTCTCCCCTCTCAGAAAAAAATGCATTTTACTTTGGATTGTAGAATATTAATACTTTTAGCATAATGTGCCCTTTTCAGATTTTAAGTTTTTATTTCAAATTTGGAAAAAATACAGAATGTTTCAAATAAAAGGAAAAGATATGAAACATAAATTTCTTTTTTTTTTTTTTTTGCCTTTTCCACTACTTTTCGCATTTGCATCTTCCTACTTACTGTTTTTTCCCACTTCTTTTTAAACCTCTTTTCCTTCTCTTCTTTCCTACAGCAATTAGGTCTATTTTCAAAACCTTCTCTACCTTTTCCTCATTTCTATATTTGATTTTCTGTCTTTCATAGATTCATAGAATGCTTTGGGTTGGAAGGGACCCTAAAGACCATCTAGTCCAACTCCTCTGCCATGGGCAGGGACACCTTTCACTAGATCAGGTTTTTCAAAACTCTATCTGACCCAACTTTGAGCACTTCCAATGATGGGGCATCCACAATTTAGCTAGGCAAGACTTGCTCCAGTGTCTCACAACCCTTATAGAAAAGAATTTATTCCTTATCTATCATATCATATCATATCATATCATATCATATCATATCATATCATGCCATAGAATAGAATAGAATAGAATAGAATAGAATAGAATAGAATAGAATAGAAATTTGCCCTCTTTCAGATTAAAATCATTACCACATACCTACAGGCCCTGGTAAAAAGCCTCTCTCCGTCTTTCTCACAAAAGCCCATTTACAGTGGAAGGCCACAATAAGGTCTCCCTGGAGCCTTCTCTTCTCCAGGCTGAACAAGCCCAACCCTCTCAGCCTGTCCTCGTAGGAGAGGTGCTCCAACCTTCTCATCAGCTTTGTGGCCCTCCTCTGGACTCGCTCTAACAGCTCCATGTCCTTTTTGGGCTGGGGACCACAGATCTGAATGCAGTACTCCAGGTGGGGTCTCATGAGAGTACATATTGGTCATTACAGCCTTATGGCCCTCATAAAGGCGTTTGGAAGGCCTAATACCTTGACCATCTTGATAAGAAGCCATGTCACTGTCTGAAAGCAATGTAGAGGTCTAAAATGTACTCCACCCCCACAAGTACGTCCCTTTCCTTACAGCACCAAATGGGATGAATTCTCCCTCCAGATTTCATGAGACTTTCTGCACTGAGTCACCAGCCCAAAAAGCCAGTCTAGAAGTTTCTTGCCAGGAAACACAGGACATGGAATTTCCGAAGTGAAACTTCCCATATTAGTGGTCACTTTATACTTGCTAGTTACATTTATTTAGGATGCATATGATTAGGGCCTGACTCTGAAAATGTAGAGTAGTCTAAAAAAAAGCAAAATGTAGCTTTGCAGAAATCAAGAACAAAGTAACAAGGCCTTCCTTCCAAGCCCACTTTTCCACCCACCCTTTTTCCTCCACCATTACTTTTACTTTAGTCTGTGAGTGTCACCTGCGTATACCAAATAAAAACAGGTATGCTTATCATGTTATCTAATGAAATTATCGAAGGAAAACAAATACTATCTGACACTGATATCACTTTCAGACTGTTTATTTCAAGGGACTTCTTCAGAGACTGATTGTATACAAATCTTAATTCTGTGACAATATGTAGGAAGTAGACAGACCAGCAAAAGTTAGGGTATGTTCTCAGACTTTCCCTATCAGGAAATACTATATATAAAAAAGAATTACCTACTCAAGATTCTTCGCATGAGGTATATCAATGAATCTGTACTGCAACATATATGGCTGAACTTGTTTTCTGTTTTAACATGTTGTCATATCATATTTTCATAACTACTAGTAGATGGGAGTAAGTTGCTGTTCCCACTTTAAACATTTCCATTATAAATACTATTTTACAAGTGAATTAGTTATGGCAGACCACTTTAATAAGCACCAGACTGAACCTATGGGCCCTACTCATTTCAGTTACACAGCATGTAACTCATGTTCCCATTTGCTTTGAATAATAAAGCTACATAATCCAGCTATCCATTAGAGTACACAAGCGTGGTAGTCTCCCATCCAGGTAATTATGTGCAACTCAAATTACATTCCATTAACATGTTGGCTAGCTGATCAGAGGGAATGGAGTGTATTCAGCCAGAAAGGATAGGAGCAGTCCAAATGAACAATGTTAATATATTCAAAGACAAAGTAGAGCCAAGGCACTGAGGCTGGCACTTTAAAGTGAGTAATTTATAGTGTGAAAGCACAATTTTCCTCCTGAATTAACTTACTTCACTTCCCTACTACTTTTAGGGGTGAATGTAACTGAAGTTCAAAGAAATTACTTGTGCCAAAATTCAAACCTGTCAGGAGGTTACAGACACCTGCCAGTGGAGACACAGCCTAAGCCAGTGAGTGCGTGCAGCTTCTCAAACCAGTGCATCGTCACTCAGTCATGATTTTGAGATTCAAAACTGTTATCTCTTCAAGCATTTGTCATAAAAGCTGAGCAACTTGTGTGGTTTCCTCTCCGAGCAATATATCACTTCTGCAATACAAAGATCACTGATACAAATAAATGTTATGACAATTACTGTGGAGTCTTTATGACTCCAGTTAATTGCAACTAGGAGAGAAAAAAGATGTTGGAAAGCAGTCCTACAGGGCAATTCTTGGAAGAACATCTGGGAGGAAGCTTAGACAAAATTTTGGTGTGCTGTTGTTCTTAACTACCACTGAGTCATATCCTGCAGAGAAGGAAGTGTGCTGATATTAACTCAGGGTGCCTTCTGCTTGATGTGGACAGATCTTTCTCTTCCTATGCAGTTATGTAAATGTATGATTATATCCATTGTAATCTCAAGAACATCTTTGCTTGAAAGCCGAACTGTTCTTTTCCGGCTACTTTAGCTCATGGAAACCACTATACACTATCTACCACCTTTAATTCACTTATGCGTTATTACACCACCTGTGAAAGACTCAAAATTTCATGCCTCTATTACAAGTTACTGAGCTTTGAAATAGGTAGCAGTCAAACACCTCTTCTCTAAGAAGCCATTGACTACATGGAATATTTAGGGGTAGGCAAAGTATTTATGAGAAGATGGAGTGCAGCCATAGCCCATTCCAAATGAATACAAACATCATCATAGACAGCATTTCCTAATGTGGCCATCACATCTCTTGTGTAAAAGCATGATACAAATCTAGAAATCAACAGTGCTTAGAAATTAATACATGCATATTTAAATTCTCAAAGATGCAGAGAAAGGACTTGACCACATTTGAGCAAACAGAAACAGTTACGAGACATTATGCAATAGAAAAACAAGTCAGTATTTAGGTGGAGCAAAGGGATACCAAAGGGAGCACAATGAAATGAGGAATGAAAAGAAAGTTCTTGAGAGATGAGGAATAAGAATCATAGCAATAATCACTACATAACCAAAGATGTATTTTTCTTTAATGTCTAATGCCACAAGGAGGAAAACATGCAAAGATAACCCCATCCCCCCAAGCCAAAATATCTTTACATATGTCATTTGAGACCATTCTTCTTCCTGTGTAAAGTTTTCTTTGGTGTGTCATTGCAATACTACAGGTGAGTGGCTTCTCCACAAATTTCTCTTGTCTTTTTCAGCTGACTTGACCTTGTCTTCCTTCAACAGCTGTATTCTGTCGGCATCTGCTGGAGAGAAAAAAGATCTGAATGAAAAGGACCATTATAGATGCTCGATTTACAGCTTCTGTTGCATTATGAGGGGACTTCTAAGTTCACAGAGTGATGATGAAATGATGAATGTTGTACAGTTGACCAAAATGCAAAAGCATAAAATTCTGTATATAAGCCATCCTAATCTTATGAAATGTCTTGTACCTTGGAATTTAAAAAAAAATCCCTTTTATGACTAAATTAAGACAAAGACTTGGAGAATTTCTTTTTTGGGGTAAGAAGCTGTAGTACTTGGCGTCATAAAGAAATCTCAGATATACCAAAACCCAGAAGTGTTTAGCCAGAACAGATAGCAAATATGTGCAACAACAGGTAAAAGAAGAAAACAAGAAACATAATGAAACAGGAGGGCCTATGGGCGGCTTATGACCCCAAATCAGCTGAAGTTGAGGCTTTCCTAACCCACAAACCAAACTTCATGATAACAAAATGTGAGTGGGATTTTTACTGAAGTAAATACTTACTGGCAGCAGCCAGCCATACTGGCAATACATCATTAAGACATTTAAGAGGATGTCTTAAAATTATTATTACTTTTAGTTTTGGAAGATCTAGTTGGTTGTTGTATGTAACCACGTTCAGCTTTTTTTTTCTTTTTCCTTATGATGTTCTGCTTGCGAGTAGAGAGATGCAGTTCATTGAACGTTTAGCCTAATTTAATTTTCCTTTGTTTCTGATTTCTTTGTTTCTACTTGATCTTGCAGTATTTATGAATCCCAAAACTAGGCACAAGCTCTACTGTTCCAAATGAAGGTATGTTTAAGGATTGTCTACCCCAAGAAACCAGTTTCATTGATATTTTGAGTTCTCTTATTGTACAGCCTGTAAACTTACAAAAACTTGAGTAAACATAATGGTCATAATTGTAGTACCAGTAATTCTTCCCATGTTGATTTTCAAGGGTAAAATCCTCGATCTACTAAAATACTTTTCAAATTTTCTTTATTTCTACATGACAATATTTCTTTTAAAATGCTAATTAATTAAATAAACACTTCACTGCAGTTAACCCAACAATCACTTTTGCTACATTTATAATGAAGATGAACTTTATTTGCAAAACACTTTTATCTTTGTCTGAAATACATAAAAACTGTTAGCAAAGGAGGTGCAGATTCTCATATTTAATTTCACCGTCCATACACTAATAACCATAAAGAGAACCACAGATAGAGGTTTAACAAAAGGAAATGTAATTAATTTTAACATGTAGCTGATAATGTGAAAAATAAAATATATGCAGCAAAGAAATGAACAAACCCTTGGGTGGGATGATGGGATACAAAAGCTGATTTTGGAGATATTTTGTTGCAAGTTCTGGATATGTCATAACCTCATCATCAACATCTATGGAAACCCAAGCACAGAAGTTTTCCTTATAGACATCCACAGTTTTGATAAATGAGTATTGTCTGGCTGGAAATCAGTGCATGGAGCCCTTAAAAAATTTGCATAAAGTTTTTCTGATATGAAGACTGCAGTTGTAAGAAAGCTATGAAAACGCAATAGAGCAGAATGTATGAGCAACAAAAGAAACAAAGTGATCAGATAAAGATGAGACCCATATGAAGAATCAACAAAGCAGAGCTAGGGCATTATGGAATACAAGAAAATCAACCAGAAAAGTTTAATTTACATTTGTGCAAAATTCAAACACCAATAAATAAGACACAATAAAATTAACGAACAAGGAGCAAAGTGTGCAAGGATTCAGCCCTTGCTCTGAAGTTGTATGTGTATCCACATAACTGCAAATACAAGGACAAATTTTGATGTGCTTGAGGATAGGAACAAAAACCATCTGAAATGAGCAGACCCTCACTTGTCATAGATGCCACAATCAAGAAATATGTCCTTGAAAAAAACCTTACATGAAGAACCAGGTTTTGAGACTATTAGCAGATCTATTTCGAATCTGTTAACTTATTTAGTTTTCTTAATTTGTAATCGTGTTTCTGGTGTTATTATCATGCACTTTATTGCTTTGCAAGCATAAGGACTGTTGTTTTAACTTTGAACTTATCTGAAGAAGTAAAGCTGATAGGTACTAACCTCTATAGTGACAGACCTACATAAATGAATGTTGCAAACTAGCAACTTAGATGGACATTTGCAGTGCAAGACAAAATAAATTAGGAGGTGTTTCCCTCTACAGTGCAATATGAACAGTGCAACAGAATTCTCGGACTTACTTTGGTCCCAAACTTGCATACACAAGATCTTAGATAATGATGCCTAGTCCCATAAGGACTCAATGACAGTGAAATATTTCTTTTCCTCTACTTAATATCTAAAAAAAATACATTTCAGAATGTTGTGGGGAGGCAGGGAAGAAAGAATGGTACCCTTTAATTCATGGTACACTCCACACTTGTAAATTATATTGTAAATTACAGAAAACTCAGATAAAAATGTACTAAATTCTATAAATCCAGAACACCTTATTTAGATAAAAAGAAAAGATAAGTTGAAATCATAATTAAATTTTGCATAAAAGGTCAGAATGCTTTTGATCTGAAACGCAGTTTTGTTAAAATCAGTATATTTCGAAGGAATGTGTCAATTTGACAATGTCACAGAAGAAAAGCCAAAGCAAACTGTTTCAGATTTATCATTTCATCTTTATAAAGGAAAAGTACTGTTTTGTTTTTGCAATATCATTATATTAATTTTGTTCAGAATATGGAACCACAATTTTCTTCTTTTTATGTGAATGAATCAGGGTTCATTATGAACAGGGTATGTACACTGCCAAACCTCCAAATCCTGGCAGAATATAAAGGAGGAAAGAGCTCTTTGCCCTCCCTCAGTGATCCCTAGTAGCTTGCCTTTCTTACTCAAGGTCAGATTAATCTCATTTCACTTTAGCTGCCTAAAGTAAGGTGTTCAGCCTATGCTCATCTTTTATAGTCAACAGGATCTCCAATAATAATCATTCTAGTTACCTGAAGGCAGGTCAAAGCACAGCGCACTCTCTGAGATTATTTGTTTAAGGCTGTGGAGATATGTCTACCTCACAATTTACCTTCTTAGATCAATACAAAACTCCTATGCCACAATCCCAAACAGTAAGTTACATTGTTTGGGCATATTGTCTCAAAACTGTCTATCTATATGATTTCTAGCCTTCTGGTTAGCTCATCAATGAAAAGACAAGTAAAATCATTTAACAAAGAAATTCCTTAAGTAGAAAATAATTCATAAAAATATCAGAGAATTACTGACCTAGGCAAAACAATGTATTAAAAAATTCTGAATGTTATGCTTGTAGCTTGATCTTCCACCTACTGTGAATCCCCAATTTGATGCTTAAACGCATTTGATCCTCTTGCTATGTGTTTTTAAACTCTTTTTTACAGAAGCAATAATTCCCTTTTAAAATTTATTCTCTGAGCTAGTTTCCAGTATATGAGATATACTAGATTCCATCCAAATAGGATGGACACTTGACAACAGGAGACCAACATTTCAGAGAAGGAAGAAACATTAAATATTGAAGACTCATGTTTACTCTGTATCTATACAGTATTACTGTGAAAGTGTCACCAGATTGTTTTGCAGTAACAATTTATGAAACTGGTGTAATATGCGGTAGTGTAGGGTAATAGGGTAATCTAGGGTAATAAACTCTATACTTTACTCTTTACAACCTTGTCAATAAAGAACAATTTTTTCCTCTGGCCTATTACATGTCCCAAGAATATACTGTGGTTTAAAGTTTTAAAAGCAAAGTTCACTGTGGAAGAAATAGAATTATCACTACCTACTATAAGAAAAAATATAGATATCATAGCCATAAAAACTGTCGACTTCACATTTGGCAGATCTTATCCAATTTCTGACCATGTTTGAGCAAGCAAGCAAGCAGACTTATTTTCCATGTATAACATAGGTAGAGTTACTTCAGAGACTTTGGATTCCTTTAATCTTTATAAAACATTTCTGCTACCATGTTGAAGGTAGCAACATTTCTGCACGGCTTCCCAATCAAAGGTCTGGCACTTTATATTTTGTGGCAAAGATGTAAGTAAACTATAGGATGTCAGATAAAAAGCAGCTTTCTAGAAGTCTGAGGTTCTATAAAGTCATCAGTTTCCAGAAGGAAAAAGTTCTGCTTCAGAAGATTCAAGAGGTGAGCATTATTTTGAATCAACCTGTAAAATTTCTGAAGATTTTGTGTCTGATCTGTTCCGATTCAACCTTTTTGCTGTCTGTAAGTCAAACATTAAATGTACTTCTGATCTGAGAATCTGAGGTAACCTGGGAGAATTAATTACTGTCCAGATATCTGAAAACCCTAAATCTTCCAGTTTCTGTGATAAATTAGGTTGCAGATGGACTAAAACACACATTTATCAAAAAAATCCTATTCACGTAGTAATCATAGAATCATAGA
>VWZZ01002375.1:334815-368019 GCA_013399095.1 Psophia crepitans | reverse complement strand
GAGCTTATAGCCATCTATGGCAGAACTTCCCACCACGTTTCAGCGATGGCAACTAAGTCATAGTTTGCCTGTCGCACAAGGGCTTCCAGCTTCTCCTGTTTGTTGCCCATGCTGTGTGCATTAGTGTAGATGCACTTCAGCTGGGCCGTTGGTCTCACCCCCAAGCCTGGCACCATTCCCCCAGGTTCATCTCTAAATATCCTCCTTTCACCCCTGTCCCCCTTCATACCTTGAAGGTATGATCCTTGTGTTCCGTTCCAACCCTATCCATTCTATGATTCTAAGAAAATATAAGTTCTCTTGGTATTTCTTTAAATTAACTGCAGCAGGGATTTAGAACCAGAAATAAAAATGCAACATCACAGCATGTAATTATTAAATTGATGTTCTTACCTGCTTAGGTTGTCTTTTAACATTTCTAGAAGCAAAATGTCTGAAGAATTCAGCAGTCGTTTCTCTCTGGCATGGAGTGAGTAATTTAGAAAACCAGAGCGTGTTATAGGTGTGTTTTGGAGGGAAGAACACCATACGACATATTCAAATTTCAAAGTGATGTATAAAGCGAGTTTTTTCTTGGATACATCATCTTCCGTCTTCCAAAAAACCCAGAAAAAATAAGTAATTTTCTTGACTGAATTCTGGTAATGATATAGCGAATGATACATTCAGAGATTTAAGCATACTATGGTATTTTTTTTTTCCTATCTAACAAATATCTTGGTAAAGATGAAATATAAGTGTGCCCAAGAATGTACCTAATGTTCCATATTAATATATTTGAACAAACTTTCAGATTTTCATTCCATTTTTTCCCATTTTAAGAAAATAATGGAGACGATAGCAGTCAGAAGTTGGTTTCTAATTATTTTTTTTATTCTTAAGCCCTATAATGCTGTAGAAATTTCTTGAAGTAGGCTCCTTAGGATCAAGACTTTTAAAAAAAATTAAATTAAATGAAATACTAATTTATTTTCTCTTAATTTTTTCTTGTCTAGTCAGTCTCACTGAGGGTATTTTGTTGATGTTATTTTGCTTTGAGATCTGGACTGTCTCATGAGTATTGAAAATTTAAACTTTTTCTTCCTTATGGCTAAGACACTGATTCCTGTGATCACTGAATTAATTTTTTGCTTTCTGAAAAACTATTTAATTTATATTTCTTCTGATTAATCCAAAATAAAGCGTCCTTTATATGGGCTTTAAACTTTAATTTTAGTCTAGGAATAATTTAGTCTTCCTGTTTATGAAATTAGAACATCATCCAGGCCCTTGTAGTGTATTCTCCCCTCAAGTCTGCATACTCGAACAAAACTTCACTGGTGACTATGAGCTGACAGACTGAATTTAACTTTCTAGGAAGTATCACATTAACAAGTTTGTGGCACTGCCCAGAACAACTGTCCATAGCATATTAGAAGTTTCAGCACAGATGGAAATCAAGAGAAGCGACAGTATGCTGCTGGCCAAATCCTGAGTGGCAGGCAGTGCCTGCGGCCTCTTCCTGGGACTGCAGACAGGAGAGCCCCTGGGGCTGGAAGTTATCAGTTGAAGGATCTGTGGGAAGGGGTGAGACAACTTGTGTACCTTCAGGGGAAGTAAACAGATCAGCAGGATCTTTGCAGAGATGCTGCAGACTCAAGATCCCTAGCCCTGGAATGGAGAGTGAGTGAGGGACTGCGTTCAAAGCTTTAGTGAACAGATCAAGGCAGCTGTAAACCTGTGACTTCTGGCAACAGAAGCGAGGTTTCTTTTCCACCTGCAGATCTGAAATAGCAGGTCAGGTATAATGCCCTGAGAACAAGTGAGGACCAACGAGATCCACTAGGGGAGGGATTGGAACCCAGCTTAGCCTTAACCAATTAAGAGGAAAAGGAATATGTCTTCCGAGACACCCATGTACTGTGACTTGTTGCTTATGGAGATTTGCTGCTTGTGAAGGACTAAGGGTTGCTGCAGAGAGCTGTTACTGTCTTTCTCTTGTAGTGCCAAGAGCCTTTCCTATTTAGGATGATATTAAAACGTATGGAGCTGGCTGTTCAATCACAGCTACACAGCAACACTCAAGAATCATCACTAACGTATTTGAAACATTTCTTTGCCAAGTCTGAAGTGTTTGCATTCTTATTAGGAAGAAAAAAGAAGTCTTTAAATTTCTTAAAAATTTGGCTGTTACTGAAGTTTTACCAATGCAAACACATGCAGTCAGCACAAGTGCCTTATGTATATTACTGCAAGACTTGTTTTTCTTTTTAAACTAATATAGATACTTGGGAAGATGTAAATTATGCATCTAGGACAGTGACTCCCATAAGATTCCACTTCTGTTTTTCCTTTCTGTACCTATAGCACTGTATAGAGCCTGCTGATGTTCCGTTCTCACAGCTCTGCCTTCTTGCATTGGCTAATTTGCAGACAACAACTTCTTGAACCTTTCAGTTTAAATTGAGTTATAGATTCCGCCTAAAACAGAAAAAACAGAGAGCATTTGCCTTATCAGTCATGATTTACCTCCTCACTTTTAAGTGATATGCAGACTGGATTTAGTTGTGTTGAAGTAACTGTTGCTTGAAAGTAGTTTCACTTAATCCATGACCTTATGCTTTTAATTTATTTCAGTGGTAGCAACAGTCCAAAGGAAAAGAACATATAGGGTTTTTTTGCTTTTGGATAACATAAAACAAATTATACTCATTTCAGCCATGAAATAACCCAATCGACCTTCCTCTCCTCTCCCAAAAAATAATTGGCTGTAAAATTGTAACATGTAATTATTTATCATTTGAGCCAATAGAATTTATTTGTGGCTGTGGTTTTTTGTTTGTTTGGTTTGGTTTCATTTCATAAATTAAATATCCTGATGGTCCTTTCAGCACATCTCCCTTTAAATCTATTTTGTAGTGCAATATACAGCGTATTCCAGCGGATCACGGTAGATGTTAATCTTGCATTGTTCACTAGAGTATTTTTTTTTTACTTTTGTAGTAGGATTAAATGGGATTTCCTTCCTTTAGGTCCTAATTCTCAGGTGTTGAATAAAACATAGCATTTGCTGATATTTCAGAACAACTTTGAAAAATAATTAAAACCAAATATGAATAGCTCAGGAAGTTGTATATCTTTAGATTTCCCATCCTTACGACTTATAAACAAATAAATACAGCAGCCTATTGGGATGCAAAATCATGACATTAGCAAGTTCCAAATTCAATGAAATAGATCTCAAGCTTTTCATATTGCTGTTCTTGTTTAACATGCTTCTTAAGCAGCTTTTGCAAAGTTATCACAGGTATTTGATCTATTACTCATCAACCTCCTCCAAAGGAAAAACTTCTTACCAACTTTTCTACTTACCCCATATATTTTCTGAATAGCTAGTGAAGCTTTGGATATTTATTTTAAGTAGTTCTACCAGTTAATCTTTAGCACTTGGTTTTTCACCTACCTGTTTCTAGAAAGCTTTTCCATGTATCTACCTATTTATATTCAGTCCCAGAGTTCATTTACTTTGGGCAGTACAAGATAGAGTTTCAAAAGATTATAACGTGTAGAAAAGAATCACAGAAGCATGAAATAGTTGAGGTTAGAAGGGACCTCTAGAGATGGTGTATTTGAACACACTTCACTCAAAGCAGGGTCAACTAGAGTAGGTTGCTAGCCAAACCCTGCCCAGCAGGAGGGAATCTGAGCCCCCCACCCCAAGAAATCAACTTCCGTTTTTTGCTGGACCTTTCAAATTGCTAATTTATTGAGACTTGCATTGGGCACTAAATTTATTTTCCCACCATGATTTGTAACAGGGATTTTTGAAAAGACGTCCCTTCCAAGAAGCTGAAATTCTACATCAGCTGTATTCTTCATCATTCCCAGACTTATACCGCTTCAGCATTCAGTCTCTGCAATGCAAGATGGAGATGTTGGAAGCCTTTGTGATAATGCAGAGCATTAATATGCTGCAGGGCCTTATCTCACCTAAGGTAGTGTGAATTTTTTTTTTTACTGTATTTAAGTAATGAGAGGAGATTCTTTGGTGACTTGGAATATAAATGAAGATGCAGGTTATTAAGGAGTACCTTCCTTTTCTTTAGAAAATAATGGGTAGGATGTGCGCTTTCACATTTGGATTTGATGTTAAGCACTGATGTGTAGCATGCATCAGACAGCAGTTTTCCTTCAGTTTTTTTTTGGGTGGATTGTTATCAGATTATGAACTAGAATTTAAACTCATCAAATGCTGTAGTAGGTGATTAAAAGTGGTATTTACAGAGTGCTTTTCTATATTTGGTGTGTACTTGATATAGATTCAGTCTGTTCATTGACAAAAACATCAGTAAATTTAAACATGACTGAAGGCTTTTAAGCTAATGTTACTGATGATTATCAAGTAGAATTTTCAGGCTGTTAAAAATTATCTGGTTCAATCCTTCAGGAGCAAGGAGGGGAATTGACTCCAAAATACTTGGAAAGGCTGTACATCTTCTCTCTTATGTGGAGTGTAGGAGCATTACTAGAACTGGAAGACAGATGCAAAATGGAGCACTGGCTTCGAAACCATGCAGCAATAAAACTTGACCTTCCCTGTATCCCAGAAGGCAGTGAAGATACCATGTTTGATTATTATGTGTCATCTGATGGTTAGTAACCCAGCTGGGTGGTATGGGGGAAAACTTAGAAGTAATTTGAAAATTGTGCTTCTTTTAGAGAATTAATTAGGATGTCTTTTGTAGCTTACCTTGTCTTATGTTTGTCAGCAAGTTTTGGTTTACAGCTACATTTAGCTGGTGACTTTATATAAAGCTTTTGCTCTGTTTCCTGTGAGAAATCATGATCTAGATGTATTGTTACAGAAAGCTGCACGGACTTTGTGCTGATGAATTGTCAAGTGAACAAAAGTAGACAAGACTTTTCCTTGTCATAATTTATGTAGGAAAGAGGAGTCTTTTAGATGCAACTTGAGATTCTATGGTTATATGATTCTATAATTTTGGTCTGGATTTACAGTGTGGGATTACCGTATGTGAGACAGAGGCACTGACAGATGAGTTAACTCAATGGAAAATAAAAGCAACAACGATGCCTTGCTTTTCTAAAACATAAACTTAATTATTTTCTTGTTAGGTAAATGGACACACTGGAATACATGTGTTGAAGAGTATGTATATCCCAGTAGCAGCACTCCAGAGTATGGCTCCATTCTTGTGCCTAATGTTGACAATGTGAGAATGGATTTCCTTATTGAAACCATCGCAAAACAGGGAAAGGTACTTTTTCTGTATTTCACATATAAAATGTGCTACCAGTACACATGATAAAGTTTTTGAATTAGAAGTGAAATATTATATTATTGAAAACGACTAACTTTTTTTTTTAATATAGAATGGTGATTTTAAGAGTTACATTCATATAAATATACCTCAACTTTTGAGTACTTGTTGCTTCCAGACTTTTTTGTCTTTCCCTCAGCCATCCTTTGTGTAGTGGAAATAAACATAATTACAGCTGAGACCCGGTCAGAACAGAAGCAATTTTTTCCTGTAGCTGTTGGAGAAGGGTTAGCACACAGGGCAGCAGAGTGCCAGACTCTGCTGATATGAACTCTGCCCCCCTGGAGCAGTTACAGAGTGTATGCATGTTTAGGTTACGCAACCCATTCTTGACCAAAACCATGTCAGATAAGCACAATATGGTGAATAACAGCAGCAGCTGAAATCTTTCAGATACTGAGGCTCAAATAATCAACTCTTTTACGAGTAATCCATTCCTTTGTTAGTTAAATCGTGCTGACTAACATGACTATTAACTGCGAATGTTTTTAACTTCCGAGGCCTGAAAAAGTCTGAGACATTAATTATTTTGCTTCCACATGTCCCTTTTTGAGAATTCACTTTACATGACTTTTTTAGTTTCATTGCAGCTTAAAAGCTAAATGGGATTTGTGAGGCCTTTCCAAGACACCTAGTTCTTGTGTTTTGTGTTATCTCAATGTTGTCTTTGTCTAGGCTGTCCTACTAATTGGTGAGCAAGGAACTGCAAAGACTGTTATTATCAAAGGTTTCATGTCAAAGTACAACCTTGAAAGCCACATGACTAAGAGTTTGAATTTTTCTTCTGCAACTACCCCATTAATTTTTCAGGTATAGTAGTCATTCACTTACTAATATGACATGACTGGTTTCAGAGATTGTTCTGAGAATTTGCTAGCAGGATTCTTCTGAAAGTTTATTTAATGGAAAATGAGTGCAGAAGCAAAAAAGCACCTGCTCAAAAGGACTAAGTGTCCTAACACATGATTTAAGACTTATCTAAAAACGTGTTCCCTTCAACTTCTTTGGTAGATATTGAGCTGTTCTTGGACAGTTACAATACTATGCATATTATTTCCTTCATCACATTTAAGGTTTTTATATGAAATGTATCAGTTCTCAGTAATTGGGTAGAGCTGTCAGTGACTTCCCTCAGATTTCATTAAAAGCCATGAGTAAAATAAGTGCTACCCACAACAATCTGTCGTAAAAAGTGTGCTGTCTGCAATTTAAATTTCAGGAAATTAAATTACTCATTAAAAAAGTAACACATGCAGTGCAGCTGCTCTGAATAGAACTATAAATACTTAAATTCTGAACTGTACTGCCTTTCCAAATTTCTACTGAGCTACTTTGAATTATTTCAATTTTCTTTAACCTGCTGGTGATATATATGGGAAATATTTTTAATGCAGTTTAGTATGCCAGGCCATGTCTGTGCTGTAATCAGAAGTGCAGTCTATAAGGTTAGTACATCATCTATCACAGGCTCTATAGCATGGTAGAAATTAGCAACGTTTAATATACAATTATGTAATTTTGGTCTTAGTTTCATTACTATTTTTCCTTTTATTGATGGAAACTAATGTTAGAACAAAAACTAGTATCGGTACATATATTTTTATAAACTAGATGTCAAGTTTATTGATGATAGATGATAGTCTGTTGATGATCAAGACATCTGAAATGTGCAAGTCTAACAGTCAAGGCTCTGATAACAATCCAGACCATAGCATTGTCTGCAATGACACGCTTGCTTTGAAAGTACTCTGACTTCCAAAAACTTTGGTCTAACTGATGCCTTAGAAGGATAAGAAGGCTTTCCAGGCTACTGTATAGGAGCTTAGGCACAATATAAAAATACAGATACTTAGATTTATACTAAAGAATAACTATGCATGGTTAAGTGAGCTTTCAGTTGCTATGGAATAAGTAAAAACTGGACCTTATCAAGAACGGAGCAATGGAAAGATGGTGGGAAGAAGCATAGTGCTAAGTATGCTATTAAGCAAAGCTGTTTTATCAAGTCTATGTATTTGAGTTTAATTATCACTATATGCTTTTTACTGTCTGCTGGAAAGGTCTTCAAGAATCACATCTTTCACATATGACAGATGATTAGTTTAATCTTTATTGCTAGTAACCATCATTTTGATGATGAAAGGAAAGTTTGGTTTCAGATTTATGAAACTGTTAGGCATGGTTGTCTACACTAGACATTTGTTAGATCTGATACCAACCTAATGCTGTATAACATGAGATTTCAGATGACCTCCAGCAGACGTGTTGTCTAAACCTTCATTAGTAAAATTCTGTGTAACAAAACCATCAATACGTTTAAATGTTTGAATCACGTATGAAAGGAAGGGCTCTTTGTAACTTTGCTAATAATTGCTTTTAAACAGCGTACCATAGAAGGTTACGTGGACAAGCGCATGGGCACAACTTATGGTCCGCCTGCAGGCAAAAAGATGACGGTATTCATTGATGATGTGAATATGCCTGTAATAAATGAATGGGGAGATCAGGTTAGTTTGTAAAAGAGCAAAAAAGAAGGCAAAAGATAATTTCTTTCTTTCCTTGCTACACTGTAAAACTGGCTTCTCAGTCATTCAGTAGGGGGTAAATTTGATATGTAGTGTTTAATTTTTAAGCAGTCTTTTTAAAGAAAACATAGTTATATATTCTCATGAATTAACTGAAAATGAATATACTGACTACAAGAAGCAGTTTGAGTACTCCTTAAAACATGCCTGTATAATTTTAATAATGTTTTTACCAACACACTTTTTTTAATTAAAAAAAAATTAAAACCTGAAATTATTATAAAAAAACTTTTGACACAAATTGTGATAGCAAACTGGCTGCGTGGACAATAATTAAAGTACTGTGAATGCTGCGAGCTGAGAAGTGACTTCCCTGCTCTATAAAAAATGCAAGTAATCATTGTGTACATTAGGAAGCTTTTCTCAAGTACATTGCTTTTGAAACTGATGTTAGAACTTCTAGAGAAAATAGTTGTATAATGTACTGTCATTGGGATGTTTTCAGCTGCTTAAACAGAGAAGCAGGGGGTCCATTTGTGGTTAAGGAAAGGAATCTTTCTTTTGTATGGAAGTAATTCTATCTTTGCAGCTTGAAAAAAACATGCTTGTGATTGTTACACACAAATCTGATGATAAATATTTGGTAGCAAGTGCAACAGTGAAGGTATGTCACTTTGGGCTTCATCAAACTGGAAATTTTGTGTTAAAAGGGAGAACTATTTCTAATAGAACAGTGTTGGAAATCATGCAGCATTCAAGTGAGAATGAAATGAAGCGTGAAGGATTAATTCTAAGCTATTAATTTCCCTCTACTACCATGATTTTTGTCCACAGATAGTACCAGTGAAAAGGACAATCTAAATACTCTAGCAGTGCATTTTTACCCTGAAGCAAATAAACCGGGTTTTTGGGGAGAAAATAATGGTATACTCTTCATTAGGTCTTTCAAGTACTCAAGTACATTTTTTATTTCATTTACTTGTGTGTATAATGTCTTGTTATATTATACCTGGTTATTTTACAGGTCACCAATGAGATAGTTAGGCAGCTGATGGAACAGAATGGACTGTATAACCTGGAAAAGCCTGGTGAATTTACCAACATTGTGGACATTCAGTTTTTGGCTGCCATGATCCACCCTGGAGGAGGTCGCAATGACATTCCACAGAGGCTGAAGAGACAATTTTCTGTGTTCAACTGTACTCTGCCTTCTAATTCTTCCATTGACAAAATTTTTGGTAAAGGGAAATTAGCTTTGTATTGATCCTGTTTTTAAAAATGGTAGTTGATTTTTCTTTATCCTTCTATTTATTAACGTTATAATTAAAATGAGACTTAATCCCTCCTATTTGCTTACCAGCACATTTTCCTTCAGTAATCACTCCCTGTCTGCACCTTCATCAATCTGTATGTTTTTCAGGTCCAGACGTATCTCAATCTATTGGTATGATGTTAGGAAAAACGGCATGAAGGCTATTTCCTAGTTTTAGTGACAATGCTGGAGAGTTGCTAAGGCACTAGTGGTGCGAAGAATGAGTGATTACTGACTAGACTTTCACAAATTACAGGATGATATTGGTCTCGAAGTACATTAGTATTCAGAGGCTGGGGGAGGTATTTGGGTAGACAGAAAAACGTTTTTAATAGACAGTTAATTAAGAACTAAATATCCAGTGAGCTGGTGGCATAATGGTGTTAAGACCAGGTAAATCAAGATTGGAATAAAGACTGGAAAGCCATTTCAAGAAACTGGGAAAGGGTTTGGGGATTAAAAATGAAAGAGAAATTTAACATCATGGCTCTTTATTTTGCATTAGTGTATTTTAGAAAAATCTTTGATTTGGCTATCATTTATTTTCACAGGTGTAATTGGAGAGGGACACTATTGTAGTGAGCGGGGATTTTCAGAAGATGTGAAGAAAACAGTAGCCAAATTAGTTCCACTGACACGCAAGCTGTGGCAGATTATCAAGCTAAAAATGTTGCCCACACCAGCCAAGTTCCATTATGTCTTCAACCTTCGAGACCTCTCAAGGATTTGGCAAGGAATGCTGAGCGCTACATCCGAAGTGATCAATGAACCAAAGGTAAGTGGAGCACACCAGTGGCTTTTCCGTAACTAGTGTATAATCAGCATAGGAAAGATGATGAAGAGTCTGACTTCTTGGCATTTGAGTTTCCTATAGAGAAATAGTATTTCTGATTAAAAAGTTTTTCAGGATTTTTTTTTTTGCAAACATGTTTTAGTCCAGCTTTCACAGTGCCAACTGAAATGACAACTTTGTTTCGTAACTATAATTAAAATTGCTGCTTTTGTCAGAAGAGCATTTGCTTCATTCTGCTTGTTTTATTCCTGACAAATGCTAGTTTCTTTGAAAGAAGCGAGCAAATAAAATGGAGAAGCAATGAACTTGTTTTAACCCAATGATAATGCATATATATTGATTAAAAAAATACAAAGCTCCTTTCTCTTGACTACTGTCTTCAGGCTTTCAGTCACTGCCAATATCTGTCTAACAAGTGATTTCTGGCTTACACCTTAAAAGGAAGAAGTAGTAATGAGACATAGTGATTTTTTTTCGTAATGCACCATTCTTCCCAAAAAGCTCAATACTTTATGCAGAATTTTTCTTTTCATTATTTTAAGTAATAGCCATTTAGTGTTTAGAGCGCCGAAACATGAAGTGCTATACAAGCAAGGTTTATAGTAGTAATGGAAAATTTGTTATATGTTTTGGTTATATAGTCACTTCATATTTAATGTACTTCCCTGCTTGTTTAACAAGCTCCTGAATTCTACTACATCTATAATTTAGATTTTAGAATTTACTTTAATTTATGAAGCTAAAAATATACAGCACGAAGGTGATTATACAGTCTCAATGTCTTCTGAAGTATAGCAAACAATTGCTCAAAATGATTGTGTAAATTTACGTACTAGTTCTGAGGCTTGACATGGTATCTGCCATTTTTACAAAGTGCTTTAGGCTCAAACAACAAGTCTCTGAGGAGTACTTGGTATTTTTTCTAATACTATGAAGTAATACCGTAGTATTAAAAATAGTACTGCTAGAACTAAGAATCTGGCAGGTTTCCCTTCTCCATCCTATTACCAAACTGAAGGACTTAAAAGGTGTATTGAATTTGCAGAAGGAATAATATAAACACATTTTTTTTTTGTCTAGTTACTTTGAGTATAGTATTGTGAGTGTCATCTGTGTTTGACAGGAGGTTATTCATGACATGTTGCTATTATTTCCGCCCACCTTCTACTTAATGACCAGTTAAAGTGGTTTATCAATGCATAAACATGTGTTAACAGGCATGGGCTAGGGAAATAAAATTTTGGTAAGTATGCTCTGGTTCGGAATGCTAGTTTAAGTTGTCTTGCAGAGAATGTAAGCTTAAAATGCTATTGGGCAGAATGATAAGCTCAAGGTATCTCTCCTGAATGACCCCCCAAAATGTTACTGTTTCTTTTCTAGTGTTAGTTCGATTTTAAAAGCATGGCTTTTAAATTAGCATAGTTTTGTTGCAAGCCTAATCTGACTGAAATTATTTTTTTTGTTTCTTTTTGTTTTATATAGGTACTGATAAAACTGTGGAAGCATGAGTGTAAGTGTGTTATTGCTGATCGCTTCACAACCTTAGAAGATGTAAACTGGTTTAATGCAGCTATGGCAAAACTCATTGAGGAGGAATTTGAAGAAACAAAAGCTTTGCTGGATCTTGAAATTGATGCGTTCTTTGTTGACTTCTTAAGGAATGCACCTGAAAGAACTGGTAAAGATGAACTCTGATAACCGTGGAGATGACAGGAATAGGGAAAAGGATATGATAAAATAGATGCTAATAAAAGTATGTCTTAAAAATGCTTAGTAAGTTTATGCATCAAAGGTGACACTTCTGTCCAGTGACTTTGTAAGTAGTCTGTTACCAACTGTGCCACATTTTTATATTCATGGGATTTTTAAGTGCATATTTATATCAGGTTATCTGTATAGGAGAGCCTTGCTTCCATTTTCATCAATGTGGTAGATAGAAAAAACTGCCAAAAAATAAGCATGAGTCTGTTATTCTCAAGTGGTAAGTGTGGTATGAATGAACGGTGGGGCTGGAGTACTAGATAAAGGATAACGCTCTAGCTACCATCCCCTAGAAACCCAGTAAAGGATTACTAACTCTCAGCTAATCCAGTACTACTTAGGAAATACTTGGTACATGATTTAGGAAGAAATGACTATTATTTCAGAATCTTGTGAATGCTAGCAAAACCTCTTGAATTATCTATATGGCTTATAACAATGTCTTTGCGTCTTAGAAATAAAAACACTGTGTCACTAACCTTGCTTAAATGACCTGGGAATATTTGTTAATTGATGCAAAAGAACAGAAAATACTTTTTAGTTTTTGGGGAAGGTCATTATTTAAGCCATTGGATGATTCAAGTATCTGTGTTCCTATCACTGTAATGATGGGTAGTGGAGGTTGGGATGAGTGGTCAAATGTCATTTAAATCTCTTCATAATTGAAATAGTCAGAAGGCAGTGACAAAACGTGAGTAAAGGATAGAAGTACAAAGCAAACTGCTGTGAGAAAGTACAGATACATCCTTGAGTAACTTGCTAAACTGCAGCAATGTAGAGAGAACTGAAATGTAAATCAGAATACATACTGAGAGAGTGAAGAGTGACTTGTAATGTGAAAATCTGAATCCACACTAGAAACCTTTATGTTGAGCTGAAAAATAAATGCAAATACATCCCCATTTATTACTCAAAATAATTTGCTTCCTGATGACAGTTTAAATGCAGTTGCCCTGTAATATGTCTCTTAGCATGAAACTTCATCTAAATACAAAGTAGGAGACCCTCTTTTAGAAAGGGTCTTTATTTAAAAGTATTACTTAATAATACTCCCTTATGTTTTGTCTTCAATATGTTTGTCAGAGCCTTGAAAACCCTTTCCAGTTTTGTCTTTAAGTGACAAGAATAACAAGTATAATTTTGTTTTAATTGTTGCTTTAATGGAATTTGGTTTTGCCCATTGTGATGGAAGTGTGAGAACAGGAATTGGATTTCTGAGCTCTTTAAATATATAAGAAAGTACATCTGACATGAATTTCAAATAACCCTCTGCTCAGGTTAGTGGTACATTTACATATACTCCCTGTATCTCTGGGTTGTACAGTTACAACATATTTGTCCATGAGAGCTCAAACATCAGTTTTAGATCTTACCTTCACAGAAGTTGTTAATGGTACTAGCATTCTTGAGACTTTCAAAGAGTTCCAAGGTGTTTTTTATCAGTTAGTTTTGACATTGTTATTCAGTACCTGTGATTCTGAATCTTGAGACTAGAGATGAGTTTAATACATTACACTTAGCTGCCTCTGTAAACAATGTAAATGTATACCCTTTCTTAGGTTTAGCACTTGATCATGCAGTCTGACATTCAGAATAAGACTGCAGGAACAGGATTAAGCTGATACAATTCTCGTAAATGGTTTGAAACTGTAAAAACATCACTATGGTTTTACTGCTTTCTGTACTCCTTATTACTTCCTTATCAGTAGCTGAGTTGTTAAATATCTCATTCAACTTAAGAAACTTATTTCCACGTGGAATACTGTTGTTTAATCAGTGTCTTTGCAGGTTAAAATAAGAAGTTGGTTAATTTAATTAGGTCTTAATCTACAGGGTTCTTCATATGTATGCTTAAACAATACAGAGCTAAAGAATTCTGAAATTAAAGTGCCTTCAGGCATACACAGAATACAGTATAAAGGACAGCTGAATGAGAATTAATCATCGCTTTATTCTGAGATGTTTGGTTCTGCAGTAAAAGGTAATTCCATCAAATCATAGAATGTGTTGGGTTGGAAGGGACCTTAAAGATCATCTAGTTCCAACCCCCCTGCCATGGCCAGGGACACCCTACAGCAAGATCAGGTTGCCCAAAGCCCCATCCAACCTGGCCTTGAACACTTCAAGGGAGGGGGCCTCCACAGCTTCTCTGGGCAACCTGTTGCAGTGCCTCACCATCCTCACAGTGAGGAATTTCTTCCTAATGTCCAATCTAAGGCTACATTTCTTCAGCTTAAGACCTTTATCCCTTGTCCTGTCAGTACGTGCTGTCGTTGTTGAGACGGACACGACACATAAGGCAACATTCCAACATTCCCTTTATTGTGTTTCACAGCTAGCTTTTATACATTTTCTACATATATGTGTCTTGGTATCATTGGTGCTTATTACATATACACAATTAACCATTGATTACAGCTATACACATCAGTCTCTACCCAAACTCATCCAACGTCCTTATCTTGAAGTCTCATGAGTTCTTTCAGCTCCTGCAAGTCGTTTACCTTCTGTCCAGGAAGTTCTGTATCTTCACAGGTACATAACAATCTGGTCGAGGTCAAATGCCTCATGCTCTGCCAAGGGATCTGCAGACCTGCCACAGTTTCCCACAACATGCCTTTGTATACAGCCCCTCTCCAACTTTCTTGTAGGGGCCCTTTTAGGTACTGGAAGGCTGCTCTAAGGTTTCCTCAGAGTTTTCTCTTTTCCAGGCTGAACAGACCCAACTGTTTCAACCTGTTTTCATAAGAGAGGTGCTCCAGCCCTTTGATCATCTTTGTGGCCCTCCTCTGGACTCGCTCCAACAGGTTCCTGCCTTGCTTGCACTGGGGACCATGGAAGTGGGTGCTGTAGTCCAGGTGGAGTCACATGAGAGTGGAGTAGGAGTTGTCAATCATCTCCCTTGACCTCACACCTCTTGATGCAGCCCTGGATGTGGTTGGCTTTCTGGGCTGCAAGCGCACATTGGTGGCTCGTGTTGAGCCTTTGATCAACCAACAGCCCCAAGTTCTCCTCAGGGCTACTTTCAACCCATTCTCCGCCCAGCTTGTATTTGTCCTTGGGATTGCCCTGACCCATGTGCTGCATCCAGGTCTGGGCTCCCCAGTACAAGAAGGACCCAGACATACTGGGGAGTCACAGAATCTTAGAGGTTGGAAGGGACCTTGAAAGATCATCTAGTCCAACCCCCTTGCCAAGGCAGGACCACCTCGAGTACATCACACAGGAACGTGTCCAGTTGAGTTTTGAATGTCTGCAGAGAAGGAGACCACAACCTCTCTGGGCAGCCTGTTCCAGTGCTCTGTTACTGTCACAGTCAAAAAGTTTTTCTTAAATTAACATGGAAAAGTGAAACGAAAGGCCACAAAAGTGACTAAAGGAGTCTTCTATGAGAAAAGGCTGAGACAGCTGGGAGAAGACTGTTTAGCCTGGAGAAGAGGCTGAAGGCCTCAGGGAGATGTCCTTTATATGTATAAATATTTGAAGGGAGTTACAAAGACTATGGGGCTAGGCTCTTTTCAGTGGTGCCTGGTGACAGGATCAGAGGCCATCGGCACAAACTTAAGCACAGGTAATTCCCTCTGAATGTTGGGGGAGACTTTTTTACTGTGAGGGTGAATGAGCACCGGCACAGGTTGCCTAGAGCACATGTGGAGTCTCTCTCCTTGGAGATATAAGGGTCATCTGGACATGGTCTTGGGGAACCTGTTCTATGTTGCCCTGCCTGAACAGGGTGGTTGGACCAGATGACTTCCAGCGGTCCCTGCCAACCTCAACGTTTCTGTGATTTAATCTGCTGTAACAATTCGTACTGTTGAAGACATGTCCCCATATAAGCATGATTAGTGCTGATGAATGGAAAGAGGAGACAGAAGCACTATTTTTTCCTTTCCTTTGGGTGGGAAAGAGTTGGCAAATCCTGGTGGCTTTCAGATCATTTGATGATAGAAATGTATGCCTTTTCATGGTAGACTTCTTTTTGTTGTGGTAATTATTCATTTTAGTAGTAATTTTTTTCACTACTGCAAGGTTTTAATCAACTTAGGGTTGTTCTTTTACAGAAAAAAGATTATTTGGAATTTTTACCTGCAATATTTATTTACCTTCATTCTCTGGTGCTACTTTTGCTTCTAACATCTATGTTAATTTCAGTTTTTCGTTGTTCAAGTTTCATATGTAGAGGAAGAAGGCTTGTTAGATTTTGCTAGTTTTGTCTTTGAGAGTGAAGCAGCTGAACTTACTGTTCCTTGGAGACAGGGTATAGGCAGTTCTCTCCTAGGTACATCTAATATCTAATGTTATGTATAATAAAACTAATTCTTAGTGGTTTAAGAGATTTCTAATTACCTTCACTTACTCATCCTGACATTGAGACTTCATCAGCCAATTAAACTGCTAAGTTTTTGTTGCTTTTTGTTCTAGGTGAAAAATCAGAGGAAGTTAATTTAAATATTCACAAAGTCTATGAACCAATTGAGTCCTTTCATCAGCTACAGAATCGTTTGAATATGTTTTTACAAACATACAATGAGAACGTCCGTGGTACTGGAATGGACATGGTTTTCTTTGAGGACGCTATGGTTCATTTAGTCAAGGTACAGTCTTACTGGATTGCCATTTATTGCTGATTTTTTTGTTGTTCACTTGCCCCCACTCAGCACTTATGAGTGGAAGTATGCATGAATCAAGGTAAATTACTTCTAAAACTGGAGCAAGTAATTTATTGCTTGCAAATATTTTATCTGTTTCTGTGACTGGGTATTAAAACTCAACTTTTCTGAAAATGCATCAGATAGAACTGTTCTATATCTATCTTTTATGTCTGATGGCATCATGGTCCTAGCAATTTAAACTGTATTTCAACCTTTCTTCTTGTTAATTCTTCTGGAGCCCTTCCTCTCTTTGGAATGAGTCGAATGAAATTCAGGCTAGGACATAATTGGGTGGTTATGAAGGCGTAGGCACAGCAGAATAGGAACAAATGTAGTCCCAACTTCCTTTGTAGATCCACAGTATGCTCACTTCTTTTAAAATTCCTTTGAATATGGATTGCAGCTGAGCGTAATTTTAACACAGCACAGCTTGATAGGATTATCTGTACAGAATAGGGTTAATATGAAGGAGGAGCTTGCTTTTTTTTTAAACTGAAATCTCTATCTCAGTTGCACAGTGAGGTTATCCATATTTCTTAAATTAAGAACTGAATATCAGATTGTACCATCCTAACAAATATTATAAATACCACAACAATTTATATTTCATTACGGATGACAGACATATTGCATTTGCAGTTTTCAAAATTTTGGGGTGTATTCTTGTCATTACACAAAATTAGTCCCTTTCTTTTAAGGTCTTCTCCACACAATGGATGATGTTATGCTATGGACTTCTTTAGGAAAATTGTTAAATTATTGTCACACTGGCAAACTTCTGTTTTATTCCTAGTAAAAAAATCTATATAAATTCAACATCTAATAATTTTTTTTTTTTCCACTGAAGTGCCACCTGTCATAAAGAATCTTTTCTTTGGGTAGCTAGATGTTAAATACTTGAAATGTTACCTTATCTCTCACTTGGATAAAATGAATATATGGTGCTTCTCTGATCCCACATTCTTGAAAGCAGCATTTACAGCTGTGTGGGTCTGAGCTTTGTGCATAAGCTACACTTGACACAGCTTCTAAGATAAACTTGGGTAAGCACAGTTAAGATAATGCCGGATCTGAGGTGACGACATATAACTTGAATGACTTAAAGCTGAGGAATACTTTAAATAGAGAACAAAAGTTCCAATTTAAAGCCTGTGTGCCTCTGCCTGAAAAAGATCTAGCAGCCGCAATTAAAGTGATCAGCAATATTTCAAGAGTGATGTGCAAATCTATTTTTGTTTCTCTGTTTAAATGCTAAGTATGCGTAGAGCAAACCTTCATACTTGATTTTATCTTTGTTTATATAACATGAACTGATGAAAAAAACCAAGTACATTGCACTCAATATGTAACATATAATGGTTTAAAAATGCAGGAGATGGACATGGCTGTTTTTAATAACTTGAAAAAAAGTATGTTAGAGCAAAGTCAGATAAGTAGTTGTCCCAGACTGTTTATTTAACATACCTGGGACAATTTGTCTTTCTGATCATAATGAAGGGGTCTGGAGAGATGAGTCATACTAAAGTTGTTCAGAGGGAAAATGGTATCGGGAAAAATGTTATTTCCTTCCCAGTTTTAATAACCTGTCATGCTATGATAGCACATCACTAACAAATCACAGTTGCGGTTTACTTGTGCTTTGTGGGAGTGTGAGATGCAAGTCTACTGACAACTGAAAGTTCACCTTGATAGAACGAAGTGGTTATTATACTGTTTGAAGGTTTACAGAAAATATTCCAAAGTACAAATTTCCATAGATTACAGTAATAGTAATATAGAATTCCTTAATAATACCTTAAAATTTTCATTTGTTCTGCATTTCTAACTTAACTTTATTACTGCTGCAGCATAGGATTTTTGGGTGTTTAACTTTTACACATTGTAGTAATAAATGATTCTGATCTTACACAGATTTCTCGGGTGATTCGCACTCCTCGTGGAAATGCTCTTTTAATTGGAGTTGGTGGCTCAGGAAAGCAGAGCTTGACAAGACTGGCATCTTTCATAGCTGGCTATGATACATTCCAGATAATGTTAACAAGGTGAGCATTAACTGAAATTTAAGTAAATAAGTTTGAACTCTTTCTGTAAATAAAACAGGCTCCCACTCTCTGCAATGGGAGAAAGAACAAGCTAAACACAGGCTGACCACTGCTGCCTAGAGTGGAAAGACATGAAAATTCTTTGAAACATACTAAATTTTCTTGATTTGCTACATTAAGTCTGAGCTTTTACCGGCTTTGGAGTAGTATACTGTTTTGTGTGTTTCACAGAATGAGAAGGAATATTGTCAGTGTCAAGTGAAGACACTGTGTCTTCACACAGTACACTAAGCTGTACTGAAAGTATTTGTAGGTGGTATTTATCCATAATACCTTTGAGTTTAGCTTGTAATATTTGAAATAACACATTTGTGAGGAGGTGGAATCCTCATCCCTGCCCATGAATTTGGTAGATCTTATATATATGTCACTATTTTTACTTTTTTTCCAAGTATAGATTGCCTTATTTCATGTTGTTCAACCCAAAATGTTTTCTTTTGGAATAACCCACAAAAGATATGTTAAGAAAACATAAAATCTCTGAATATTTTAGAATTAGTGCCTGCCAAAGTGACTGTAGGACAAATCAATGATCAGGAAATATTTTTGGCACACAAACAGCATGTCATTGTAGAGGAGCTAAATTATTTCAATTCTTTTGCAGCTGTGTTGGCTGCAGAAGAAATTGTAGGTTCACATGTGGGAATGCCTCTTGATGAGGATCTCATCAGAGGATCCATCTGAAACTGGAATGACTTGAGGAGAGATTATAGTACAGTTGACAAAACAAGCAGTAACAAATTGCTGGTTATCATTCACAAAGAATTATGAAGTTTCCAGAAGGTGAAACATTTAATTAAGTGATGTGCAGCTTCTCTCTTAAAGTTTCCTCAACACCTGAGGATAGTAATAATGAAGGCTGGCTATATCAAACCCATGAAAAACAAAAGTACAGAAGAGATTTGGGGAACCCTTACACCTGAAGGCTTGTGAACCCAATGTGTGCGACAGATGAAGTAAAGAAACTATTGTGAAGAATAGCCTGAGTGAAGATTTGAATAAACATAATTTGAAGAAGGACTCAAAGATTCTGTTAAAACTTAATCCTGTCTTCCAAACCCGTAGGAGTTCTCCAAGTGGGTCAACAAGCAAGGGTAGAAGTATGATGTGACTGGAAAAATTAGGCTGTGCTTTTCTAACCTAAAACCACATCTAATAATTTGTGCCAAAAGATCTATGGGAAAAATTTTGAATCCTTCTTGTATAGAATCATTTGCCCTTGGTCAATCCAAAATTTCCTGTACTGTGAGTTCTTAAAGATAATAATTGTTGAGTTTTAAGTGGTTTCATTTAGTTCACCAAGGTAGATGATAGTCATAATCCTAACTTGATATGTGTAATTTAAGGTGTGTTTTTCGGTCAGCATTTTTCTCTAGTTTTGTGTAATTAACAGAATAACTTCTCCAATTATCTTTTCCCCCTGCAGCTGTAACAAAAGGACATAAATATTTGTGGGTTTTCTGTGTCTGTTTCTAATTTTAGTAGTGTCTTCTTTTGAAGTGTCTTATTTATAAACACATGTATGGAACCTTATTTTGGTGATTATATCTTTGCTGAAACAGAAAAAATATCATCAAGAAAAACATTGTAAACAAAATGTATTTATTTCCTGAGCTCTTCCCTAGTAATGACGAACTATTGTACAGTTTGTTTTTCAGGTCATAGATGAGATCATTATTGAATACATAAGAAACTTAATAAAGTTACATGCAACCACTTCTCAGCTTTAATTACCAGTGGGCACCCTAGAAACCTTAGCTTTTATTGCACACTCTTATCTAGCCAGAGAGATAATTCTAGTGTAACCTTGTATATTGGGTTTTCCTGGGAAGAGGCTGGGGGGGCTTACAGGGGTGGCTGCTGTGAAAAGCTGCTAGAGCCAATGCCAGATGGCTCCAAGATGGACCCACCACTGGCCAAGGCTGAGCCCATCAGCAATGGTCATAGCGCCTCTGGGGTAACATCTGTAAGAAGGTGAAAAAGCTGCTGCGCAACAGCAGCCAGAAGAGGGAAGTGAGAATATGTGACAAACAACTATACGGATGCCAAGGTCAACCCACTACACCTTGTTTAATAATTTTTATGTTTTTTAATCTCTTAGTTTGCTGCTACTTACTTTCCTCTGTAAAACTCTGAGTGCCACCACTGGTGATGACTTTCAGCAGAAGGACCAACTAGTTTGAATTTTTTAATCAGTCAATAAAATCTGAAGTATTTTATTGCACCCAGCATATGACAGAATCCTGAGACACAACTCCTATTTGTCCTTTCATTTTTTCTAGCAAGAGAGACACAAATAGCATAAGAGTTCAGGTTTGGGGTTGGTTGTTGGTTTTGGCTTTGTTGGTGGGTTTAGGGTGCAGAGTTGTGGGGTTTTAATTTTTTTTAATTGTTGTATTTTTAATTGATGTGGGAGGTGAAAACAAGAGCAGGAAAAAGAAGAGTGGATTAGGTATTTAATATGAGACTTTGAAATGTCTTTCCTCCTAATCTAATTGAAAATTCCTGGCCTTTGGCATCTTTTTTGCCTTAAATTCCAAGAGATTGTTTTTTACTTTAATTTGCTTGTTCTTTTTCTTTTAAGTGGCAGCCCTTTTTAAAAGGAGTGTATATTAGTACAGCTGTCCTTTTTTTTGTAGATCGTACAACTCTTTAAACTTGATGGAAGATCTGAAACTCTTGTACAGAACAGCAGGACTGCAAGGCAAAGGCATCTGTTTTCTTTTTACAGACAATGAGATCAAAGATGAGTCTTTCTTGGAATACCTGAACAATGTTTTATCGTCAGGAGAGGTAAGATCCCTTCTCATCATCGTTTTTCTGCTTTTTAAATTTTATAATTCTGAAGTAAAATAACTGAATTGATTTAAATATTCTTTTAGATGTCAAGGGGCACACTTACACAATATAAAACTCAAGTGCTTTTTATCATTAAAGTATTATAAAAAAGTGGAGACAATCAATTATACTAGGTTAGAGGCAGACGAAACTATTGTAAAATCAAGAATGAACATCATCATTCCATGCAGAGAAATTCTTTTAAGTCAGACCCTTTTAAATGTGTTGACAAGCTGTCAGGGATATAAGAATAGCTTAAAAAACGCTGGGACTTGGGCAGCATCACTGAAGTTTAACAAAATTGTCTGTTAAATATCTCAGTAGTGTACAATTAGTTTTTGTGTGGAAAATGTATGTCCGGAATGAATGGGGTGGCTTTTATTGTTTGTTTTCGTTTAATTAGCTAGTTATTTTTTATTACAGGGGTGTGTTTCAGAGAAATTTCTACTAGTCTTTGGAATATTAAGAGAAAAAAGCAAAGCCATTGTACATGGATTCCTTGTTGTACACAGGGGAGAGTGGGTTTTACTTTTACAGCAAGTTAGATTTCAGTGCGTTTAATGGACTCACTTTAGTAAAAGCTCTGATTTAAAGGAGTGGGGTGGATCCTAATAATTTCAGTGTCTGAAAAGTCCCTGCCTGAAATGCTATGTATTAATGAACCTTATGCTATATACTATATTTTTGATCATCTCACAAAGTGTGAAAAAAATCTTGTTTTTTCTCAAAGGTGTCGAACTTATTTGCACGTGATGAAGTAGATGAGATCACTAGTGACCTCATATCTACCTTTAAAAAGGAACATCCACGTAGACCTCCAACCAGTGAGGTTCTGTATGACTACTTCATGACCAGAGTCCGTCAGAACCTTCATGTGGTTCTTTGCTTTTCACCAGTAGCTGAAAAATTCCGAAATAGGGCCCTGAAGTTTCCTGCTCTTATTTCTGGATGTACTGTAGATTGGTTCAGCCGATGGCCTAAGGATGCACTAGTGGCAGGTAAGTGTAAGTTTTGCCTTTGCAGTTACTTAATTCTCTGATTGGAGAGGTCATGAAGGTTGTTTAAATTGCTTTGAATTTTGCCAGCACACTGGCAGAAGGAACTTACTTGGCTCTACATTTTGATGTAGGTATTTTCTTAAAGAAAGAAGAAAACAGTTGCAATATTTCTAACAGAGGAAAGGCTTTGAACACAATTTGAAGAAAAATTCCTGTTGGAGGTGACTTAAAGTTATTAGTAAAGAAGGCAAAATACTGCTAAAGAAACAGATTATTAGTGACTGTGCCTGTGATCAGGCATACAGAGAAAGGATGTCATTACCCAGTCCCTGGTAGGTAGCAGTCAGACAGGTTCAGAGAGAGAAAGCAACTGCACTCTTTGGAGGTGAAAGAACAGCAGATTCTTGGCTATATTTTCTACTGAGAAGTGTGGAATCATGTCGACGATCTGATGGTGGAGAGTGAAGGCGACTGATGTTTGAAGCCGGGTGAAATACATGCTGGCATGTTTTATATTGCCTTGTTCCTAAGATCACATTTTTTCCTGAATATTTACTTACATATATGATTTTCTTTTTCCTAAGTATCTGAACATTTTCTGTCATCATTTGATATGGACTGCACTGCTGATATGAAGCTGGAAATTGTGCACTGTATGGGCTCATTCCAGGATGGAGTGGCAGAGAAGTGTTCTGATTACTTTCAAAGATACAGACGTTCTACACACGTGACTCCCAAATCCTACCTGTCCTTTATTCAGGGATATAAAACCACATACAAAGAAAAGCATGCTGAAGTGCAGACATTAGCAAACAGGTAAACTGCTCAATTGACTATTGTTTTTCTGTAGTTTGCTTCCCAAATAGGTATATTCTGATACACTTGATTTCAATGCATGGCTTGTCTCTTTGTAAAGCAAAAGGATTATTGATATTTTTTTAATTTACTAAAATAATTTTAATGTGTCCCTTGTTCAAATATTATAGTTACTTTTGGCATATAAGTTAAAGACTCTATGTCTTTGGAGGGGGAAAAAGGGTAGTGATGTATAAAAAAGGAAGGTGGTGGGAGTAAAGGTGAATCTAAGTTATTCCAATGTATTTTTAATGAGTAAAACAACATCTACATGTATATTCATAATACGTTCACAATAATAATTAATTTACCAGAGAGCAATTTTTTTTCTTGCAAAACAATTGTATCCTCCTTATATGAACGTGTAAGAGAAATACACTTGACGTTTTAGCTTTTGTGATCATAGAGCCTAATTTAGGCTGTTGAGCTTCTTACTGGTAGGTTATTAATATGGTTTTGATATATTCATTCTCCTTTTTAGGTGCTTTATTAAACTATTAAAGTCTATTTGCAGATTTATCTTCAAGTCAGAAATATTCAAATAAAATGTAAAATTAGCATTTAGTATATCAATGGTATCACCCTTAAGAAAAGCTGTCTTCTCAGTTTTGGAAGATTGGCACAAAGAACTGGAAGCCTTTAAGACGGACTCAAACTATATTAGTTCACTTTGAAACATTCTTTGGCTTCAAAGCCAGGTTGAATTAGAAATCTATAGTTACATTATGGGTGAAGACTTGTAAAACAGAGAGATCTGGTCCTGTTTTTACCTTCTGACGCTTCAAATGTACCAAATTAGTTCATGCATGTCAATTCATTTCACTTAACCTTAGTTGCATATTCTGAATTGCTTAGGCAGGTGTTACTCTCTATCTGTTCTCCTGTATTTGTTTAGCTGTCCAAGTACTGTTTAGCTTTTGCAGTAGCAACCTCTGTAGAAACCACTTCAGCTTGTCTGAAAAGTCCCAAGTGAGAACTTTTTGACAGACGAAAACCACTGCTGAAGGTTTTGTTGTTTTTTCAGAAATTTATTATTTTAATTTTAAATATTAATGCTGAATGAGAAAAGCGTTATCGCAATGCTGTTTTTCTGTTACTGTCTTTTGGTTGGTTTTGATTTCAATATTTTTATTTTATAAATTTTTTCAATGTTTTCTTCAAAAAAAAGAAATGGTTATTTGAGATATTTCTCAGGATTCTAGTGGTCAAAAAATGCTTTCTGCTGTATCGAACTCAGTCCTTTGAGTATCAGGTTGAAACTCAACAGGGATGTAACCAACATACAGGATTTTTATGCAATTAAAAAACACATACTGTTTGAGTTAGAAGTGGGTAAATTTTCAAGCCACAGACTCTCTTCATGTAATTCCTCACTGTTCACTTTCTTGATTCTGAAGACATCAGACACGTGTGTGAAAGTTCCTGTACATGTTTTATTTTTGGTGTAAAATATCTTTTGCTAGTGTTTGTTCTGATTGATGTGATTCATTCTAGTGATGAAATAATTCGGTAAGTGAAGTGTAAATTACATAGGGAATCACATGCTTCCTATTTTGCTTTTTAACTCCAGAATGAATACTGGACTGGAAAAATTGAAAGAGGCCTCTGAGTCAGTGGCTGCTCTAAGTAGAGAATTGGAGGTAAAAGAAAAGGAACTTCAAATTGCCAATGGAAAAGCTGATATGGTATGTACAGCCTTCAAAGTGTATTGCTGTTTGATTTTTTTTTCCTCTTTTTATTTCTTCTATTTTTGAAAAGATAAATCAAGTAAAGGAAAGTTAAGTTTTGCAAAAAAAAAAGTGATCTTGGGAACTTAGAAGAGTGACAAGAGTCATCTTGTTTGAGTTTCCTGGTTCTAGAATTCAACAGATAAAATTTTATAACAAAAATTAATACATACTTCTAACTAGGTGTTTTCTTCAATTTTCTAGGTATTGAAAGAAGTTACTGTAAAAGCACAGGCTGCTGAGAAGGTGAAGGGTGAAGTTCAGAAAGTGAAAGACAAAGCTCAAGCTATAGTAGACAGTATCTCCGTTGACAAAGCCATTGCTGAAGAGAAGCTGGAAGCTGCTAAGCCTGCTTTGGAAGAGGCAGAAGCAGCCTTACAGGTTAGTACTTGGACCGTGTATAACATGATTTTACTGCTAAGATGATGGGCTCCTTTGAAAATGAATTAAAGAGTGTAGGTGCATCACAGAACTCATCTGTTGGCGGAAAATATATGCAAACAAATGTAAATCTTTTGAAGCTTTTTAGGTTCAGTATTGTTTTTCCACCTGAGTACCAAACCCCAAATAGACAGTTTTTCAGAAAATGCAAGTTCTAACTTTCATTTGAAACTATGGTTGATATATCATGTGCTGCAGGTTGGTATTAATATTGATACTGTTATAAAACAGCTTGCGTGCAATGTGTGAAGAAGTGCCTTCCATGTGAAAATATTTGTAATTACATCTAAATCTAAACCTCCTGTTTTATTTTAAGTTTTCACCAATGAATTGCATTTTGAGTAAGTTTGTTGATCCACTCTTCTTTGCCTTCTTCAAAAAACCTTTCTGATGAGTTGTGGCATTACCCAGATTTCTGGTGCTCACCATGGGACTACATGTCTTTCTACATACTCTTTTTGTTAAGCTTTCTTTTAATAGAGAGATAACTCTCTGCCCATGTATTTACATGACGCATTACTAGCGATGAAAAAAGATTTTTTTGTTTATCTTGCGTAGTATTTTTTAATATCTGTTCAGGTGACTCTATAAGAATGCCCCTCAAGGCATTTCTGTCATGAGCAGCAGTAGTGGGAACTGAGGTAACGCTAATACTAGAGGCTTGCAGGGATCTGGTATCTCAGAAGATGTACTCTCAAGACATAGAAAAGAATGAAGGAAAAACCTGAAGGATAAGTAAACCTTAAAGGCTGTTATGTAGATTTACTGCAAGGTTTTCCTTTTCACTTCAGAGGCTGCCAACAGTTGTGATGGTTAAAGACTATTGTGACGTTCTTCCAAATCTCAGTCTTCAAAATCTAGCATAAATAAGTTTTCATGGATCTTTTGAATGTATGACTTCACTTTGAGAGAGGTGCCTAACAGTCTCTGAATGCTGTGATTCTTGAAGGCCAGAGTGGAAATGTCTGAATGCCATGACAGCTGATAAGAACAGAATAAGAGAGCAGGTCTTGATCATAAGATACTGATACTTAGCTACAAGAAAGAGGTAAAAAAACAAACAAAAAACCTCAGAACTGGTCAAGCATTCTGACAAGTACATAAAAAAACAGTGCTGCTAACTGGGCAGTGTCTGAACTATGAAAAGAGTATCAGTGTCCTGTGTTCTGTCCTGCATCTTACTACGGATTACTTTCTGGTTTTGGATAAAGTTACCAAACCAAAACAATACTGCTCTTACTGAATTTTTGGATTCTAATAAATGAAAATCGTATTTTAAGGAAAAGCTACACTAGCATTATTGTGAGACTTCACAATGGGGAAAGGTATTTGGGCTTAATCTTGGACTTCTTGCATTTGCTGTAATAAATTGCTTTGTGCCTAAAGGGGAATGGAAAACTATCATAAAAGTAAGCCTATCAGCATGTATATCTGTATTCTCAGCATGAATTCAGTCATTCAGAAACTCCTTTAAGCAAGAAAATTCTCTGCACAAATCTATGTAGGGGTGTATCTTTCAAAAAATGAATCTCTCAGTCATCGTGGATTTTCAGATTTCCAGTTAGGATTTCCTATAGTGGAGTTCTGCTTACAGTGTAGACAAATGTCTATTAAAATGTTTGATAAATACAACGGTTGCTTCCCAGATAAAAAAAAAACAATCTGTGGTTGGTTATTTCACTCCATTTTTCACATATTTTAGGACTGCTAAATACTATGTTAAGAAACAGGTAGGTACAAAATAGCTTGTAAGCATTTTTAAACATGTAGTAAGATTAACTTTAAATTCGAGTATGAGTTGTCAAAGTTCAATAAAAATGGGACTTTGCCCTGCAATAAAAGTGCACATTAAATGCAAAACTCAAAGTCAGTAAATAAATCTAAATTAAATGCAACTCTTTTGCCACAATTTGGATTGTAGCAAAAAAGGCTGGTCTGAATATCTTACAGTTAACTAAGAAACACTGGCTGAAATTTCCACACAGATAGCTGGAAAAACTCTGGTGAATTATCAGGTGCACACTGAACTCTATGATCAGCAAAATATTGAAGGGAAACAAAAGGCAGGCAGAAGGAAAGTGATCAGGATAGCCTACAATAATTTACAATCCCTTTCTTGAGGTATGAACACAAGTAATTAAAAGCTTCCTTTGTGAATTCCCAGTGAGGCATGTGCTAGTTTAGAAGCAGGGTGTCAGAACACCTGCAATAACTTGTTGCTCACTGTTTGTTACTGCCATGTACTCAGGCTGATTAAATTGACAATGAATAAGCAGAGCTTCTGTCACAAGTTATGTCTGTCTTAGGAGTGGGTGACCCATCAGCATTTATCATTGTTCCGTGTTTTTCTGCTCTATCTGGGGTGCAGTATGCCCTACTGCTGAAATCAGTTTCTCAAGGAGACATCTGCAGTAGGCATTTCTGATAGTCCTTTCTGATTCATGATGTACATTTGAGTTACGAGTTATAATATTAGATTTGCATCCTGGGCTTACTTGGCCTTACTTAGTAAGTCCTAGTTTTTCATACATTATTATAATTTATTTGTTTTTCTCGCAGGCCTGCTTCTACAACAGGAACATTCCCAGTAAGATGAGTAAAAAGGTGCAAATCTATACGTGTATCAGGCCTTGTCACTGGTTTCCTTAGTAACCTTTGTTTGCCAAGTATTGACAGAATGTATTTTCTTTTCTAGGCTGAATCTGGTCAATAGGTTTGCATTTTAAAAAAAATAGGTAACATTTCAAGATGCTTTTTTTGCTCTTTATTACGTTAGAAATGTGCATAGTAATTTTAAACTTTTAGATGCTGCTGTGGACATGGCTGAGCTAGTAGTTGCTAGGAGGTAGTAGTGAAAATCTGGTTGGAGGGTCCCTCTAGCTTCATGCTTTTTTAGAGGTAAAATTATTTTCAATCAAAAATAATAGAAATAATTTTTTTTCTTCCACAATGGGTTAATACTCTTGATGAGCTTGTGCTCTGTGTCTTACTAAATAAACAACAACAGTGATTGCTTTACCCTTTTTATTAAATTCATAGACAATAAAACCTGCAGATATTGCCACTGTCCGCACACTGGGTCGACCTCCTCACCTCATTATGCGTATCATGGACTGTGTGTTACTGCTGTTCCAGCGAAAAGTGAACAATGTGAAAATTGATCAGGAAAAATGCTGTACCATCCCATCATGGCAAGAATCTTTGAAACTGATGACAGCGGGGAACTTCTTACAAAACCTACAGGTGCTTGTGCAACTTTGGTTTTGATATTTTTTAATATTAGAAAATAAGGGACAGTGTGTTCATAAGAGAACAAACATGCAAGGGGAAAGAGACACACAAACCATCTGAAATGTTAAGGGCTTAAAAATAAATATGTCATAATGAAATCTACTTGAATGCTTCTGGCAAAGTCAGGTCATAAATCAATTATAGTTTCTCCTAAGTGAGGCAATGAAATTACTTTCAGTGACGAATGATTCAAAGCTTTAAGCATTTGGTTTGAATAGCCATTACTTATCTGTTTCATTAAAGCTGATAGAAACAATCTTTTTTCTGGTACCTAACTTTTTATTAATTTTCAACATTGCAACTTGTGCAGTGGCTTGCAAAAAGAATAGTTGATTATTAGGATGTAGAAAATTCCGTGGTTGTTTTTTTTTTCTTTTTTTTTTTTAAATTTTGGATTGACAGCTCCATAGAATGGTTCTAGGGAAAGGGCAAGAGTCACTGGTGAATAAATCCATGTTCATAATTTAAATTAATATTATGATTAATCTACTCAGAAGAGGTTGTACCTTGTTCTGCCTTACTGGATGTTATAATTTCTGATTTATGCATTTTGAGGAGTTTACTTAATTTGCCTCTGGTCCAGTGGGAAATCACAAGTGGCAGGCTTGACCAGCTTTGTATGGTTAGTAGTGCCATGGATGCCATTTATCTAGTATTCACTTTGCATCTCCTTGTAAGGATTTTTAATTTACGGAGGGATTTCAACATTTCATGGCTTGTGCATAACTAAACCTATTTGTGCTTCAGGCAACAGCTATTTTTCAAGTTCATCGGTGATGGTCTTTCATTATACCTTGTAAATCAATCTTTAAAGACGACTGGACTTATCTAGAATATTTGACCATCAAAATAAATTTAAGGGAGAAAATTGAGAGCTGTCTGATCAAAAATGGAAGACATGTTTTTTGGAGAAAGAGAGGGTAAAATAAATTTTTAAAATGGAAATACATTCGACTAATGAGATAAGGTAATTTAAGGAGAAGATAACTGCTTGCCCTTTGAAAGGACTGTCTTGTAGAATGTATGTTTATGAACCAGAGCTAAACTTTTCCTTTTCTTTTTGAAGATTGCTAATTAACTTAATCAGTCTTAAAGAAAATGGAATTTCAAGCAGGGTATCAGCAATATTTTGTATCAATGATTAGCTGTGTAATGGTAATGGATACTGTAAGTAGCAAAGATCATAAGTGAAGGCAAACTTTTTCCCATTTCGTAAGAATATAGAACAGAGTGGAATGACTTGCTAAACTCTTAAAAATGCATCAGTGAGAACTTCATATTAGCTGTTTGTAAATAACATTTGTTATCTTGGTAGAATTCTGTATGTGCTGAAATATATATATGTGTAGTTTACATGTATTACATACGTTATGTATGTTGCACTTTGTTAAAAAGCAATTTCCAAAAGACACAATTAATGAAGAAGTGGTGGAACTCTTGAACCCGTATTTTGAAATGGTGGACTACAACATTGAGACAGCTAAGAGAGTATGTGGGAACATTGCTGGCCTTTGCTCATGGACCAAAGCTATGGCTGTATTTTTTTCTATCAACAAAGAAGTATTACCTTTAAAGGTAAGTCTGTTAATCAGTGGAAGCCATGGAAACACCATTTGCTCCTCCGCCCCACCTGTGTGTACTTGAGGTTTTCATCTCCTGGAAATGTCAGCTGCCTTATTCCAACTGGTGCATGTCTCTGTAAGAATTTATTATCTTGAAAAAAAGTAACTTCTGTAAAATATATTTTAAGTATGCTACCACTTAAGTTGTCAAAATTATCAAAGAGATTGTGCAGTTTTATTCCTTTGGACCCCTTCTGAATGGGGTTGAAGTAGCGGTCATCTAGTTTAATTCAATGTTGCAATTGTTTTACCTTAATTAGAATAGAATAGAATCATTAAGGTTGGAAGTGACCTCAGGGATCATCTAGTCCAACCATCCCCCCACCACCTATTACCCACTAAACCACGTCCCTAAGTACCACATCTAACCTTTCCTTAAACACCCGCAGGGATGGTGACTCCCCCACCTCCCTGGGCAACCCGTTCCAATGCCCGTCCACCCTTTCCGAGAAGAATTTTCTCCTCATCTCCAACCTGAACCTTCCCTGGCGCAACTTGCAGCCAATTAAGTAGGAAAAACCTCAGTCTGGTTCTTTTGATGTTCTGGATTTCAGTTTATAAGGACTGTACGAAAACTCCGTTCATCAGTATTATACGTAGAAAATCAGGCTTAAATAGTTGTTAAAAGGTGAAAGTCGGGAAGAAGATGGTCAAGCATGACTTTAACACAGAATAGCTTGTATTTGTAATATGAATGACCAAGAGGAAAGCAACATTTGTTGTTAGAGGTAATATCTTTCATTAGATAGAGCATATTGGTTGGAGAAATCAAATAGGCTTCTGGTGGCACCCATCTTTTTTGCAAGCCAGATCAAACTAGTTTTTGTGTCAGATAAAGAATGGCTGGTATTCCCAGAATTTTTTCTAATTATTTTTTCTGACTGATGTTAGACCAATTGCTTAACTGCAGCTACCTACTAAGAAGTTGGTTTGTTGTAAAATTCAAATTAAAGGTTTTCATGAGTGATGCAATCTCTGCTGAGCAGTTTGATTTTTGAAATGTAGTACAGTAAAACACTTCAAGATACATTATAGCAAATACTTTGAGATTATGTTGTATGTATGAATACGCTTCTATATTTCTGTGCTTCATAGGCCAATTTAGCAATCCAGGAGAATCGCTTAACCACTGCTATGCTGGATCTGCAGAAAGCTGAAGAAGAATTGCGTGCCAAGCAAGAGGAATTAGATATTGTACAGGCAGAGTATGAAAAAGCAATGAGAGAAAAACAGGTGAACTGCTTTTTACAGAAGAGAAGTTGCCACCCCTATTTGAAGGAAAACTTAATGCATTCTCTCAATGTCACCATTTTTCCTTGGAAAGGATCTTGATGGACAGAGGATAAGAGATAGATATTTGGATACCACCTATTTGGATCTCCCACTGATCCTCTCCCCACCTCCCTCCTTACTTTCTCAAAACCTATTTTATTTGGATTATTTGTTTAACACCTACTACTGTAACCTCAAGTTTCATTAATATATATTGTATGTCTAGAATGTATTTGAAATTCTGGGCAGAATTTCCCACAGTTACTAGGTACTAGGTATTTCACATCTCATTAACATGTAGTTAAGAGCAGAAAGAGTCAAAACTTGAACCACAGTGCTGAAAGGTGTTGATAGTTTGTTCTGATATTTTTTCTCCATTCCACTTTCTCCCCTTCTCTGCTTGGTGATATAAGTGTTTAAGAGTATATTTTTAAGATGTTGTTTAACTACTGGTTTAATTAGATGTAGAGATTTTTCTGGCCTATCAAATACATGACTAAATTATATTTCTTGATGTATGGTTTTCTCTAGACTTTGCTTGAAGATGCTGAGCGTTGCCGTCATAAAATGCAGACTGCCTCAAGTCTAATAAGTGGTTTAGCAGGTGAAAAAGAGAGATGGACAGAGCAGAGCAAAGAATTTGTCATGCAAACCAAGAGGCTAGTGGGTAAGCTTTTGTCCACACCTTTGAACTTTGAAATCAGTCACTTGAGTTGTCATGGGTAGTCAAACTAAATTTCAAACTTTTCCTTTGTAGCTTTGTTTCCCTGTTGTTAAAATGAGAGTAATTGTCATTAATTCTCTTGCTAAAGCACTGCTAGATGAAAAAATACAATATCAGAGTAAAATCTGTTTTAATTTTTAATTAAAAAAAATACAGTAACTGTGTATGCTGTGCATGGGCTTTTACTTGATGTTTATAACATGCAGTGGCATACTTGGCAAACTGATTTTTAACTTGACTGATGTTTGTAGGCAGCAGTCTAAAGAGAGTGATGTGTTAGCAAGTGCCAATAAAATGTCTATAACTGAGAATACATATAGAGGAGAGGAAGACTGATATCCAGGCAATGACATTTATATGTAGAAATCAATATTTTTCAATGCAGTTACTAATGTTAAGAAAACTTTTTTTTAATGTTAAGAAAACTTTTTTTTCTTAGAAGTTAATTTCTATTTTATAAATATGCAGTTGGAAACTCAAGTACTTTGTAATAAAGACCTGTTTTATTAATTAGACCAAGTAAATCAAATTTATCTTGTCCTTTACTGTGGTCTGAATTTTGATCTCTGACTTTTACTTTGAAATGCCATAAAAAGCAGATATTGTTGTTTAGGTTGTATTATAGAATATAGGTTGTACTTTATTTGCTGGTAATAATACACATAATATGTATATTATTAACTTACTAAAAATAAAAGATACCTTCACTACACACTCATCATGGGTTTTTATATGGAAAACTTGAAAATATTTTAAAAAAATATTGGTACTCACTTTAAATTTATAGTGTCTTCTGCAGTTTGAATCCTGCATTCTTTCTTCAGAGGTACGAAAACCCCCAAAACTATGGTGTCATGAAACTCAGAGGGGCAATTTTGAAGCTGATGAGAATATGAAAGCTTGTCACATTTGATACCTCCATAATAGAATAGAATAGAATCATTAAGGTTGGAAGAGACCTCAAGGATCA
>VWZZ01002375.1:271391-334793 GCA_013399095.1 Psophia crepitans | reverse complement strand
AGGATCATCCCGTCCCACCGCCCCCCCCCCCCCATTACCCACTAAACCATGTCCTTCAGTACTGCGTCTAACCTTTCCTTAAATACCCGCAGGGACGGTGACTCCACCACCTCCCTGGGCAACGATGTCTGTTAATTTTTCTTATTATTTATATTTTATTTATATCATTATTTATATCTTTATTATTATTAATTATTATTATTTTTATTTTTATTATTATTCTTAGAGAAGGAAGCAGTTCGTTTATGAATAGAATTTGCAAAGTTGTATGTTTTGTTTACTTTTTTTCCTTTTTCTCTTTAAGGTGATGTACTCTTGGCTACAGCTTTTCTGTCCTATTCTGGTCCTTTTAACCAAGAGTTTCGCAGTCTACTATTAAATGACTGGCAAAAGGAAATGAAAAGCCGGAAAATCCCCTTTGGTAACAACTTGAACCTCATAGAAATGTTGACTGATGCTCCAACTATCAATGAATGGAACCTGCAAGGATTACCAAATGATGACTTATCCATACAGAATGGAATCATTGTCACTAAAGCATCTCGTTATCCTTTATTAATCGATCCACAGGCACAGGGTAAAATTTGGATTAAAAACAAGGAAGGCAGAAATGAACTTCAGGTAATAGGAGTGCTGGTGCTTTCATAACGTCTAGAAACTCTTATCTCACAAAACATTACAATTCAGCGATTCAAATAATCCTTAGCAAATGCCTTTTACGTAAAATACCTAGTCTGGATATGAAGGACATCACATATCTTGGTAGAGTTGAGATTTGGCTACATGTGATAACATACATTTGAACCTTGTTATTACCAGTGACTCTATTTGTTTAATGAATTTATTTTAAGGAAACATAAACTCCTGGAAAATAGACTGGATGGGTAATGTCTGAGAAGGTGAAGTATGTTTGTAGAATACTATAAACACTATAAAACCCCCTCAAATAAGTGATTAATACAGGTTCGTAAAAATGTTTAAAAAAAGAAGATGCACAGCGTGGTTTTTTATCATCTTTTAATCAGAAATTATTTATAATTTGTGTTGTCTTATCATGGATGTCAGGTGCTAAATATTCTGCAAATATACAGGCAAGACTGTATTGCAACAATGTACAGTCTGAAGCAAGATAAACCAATTCAGTGCAAACAGGAAAATATGAGAAAGCAAGTCCTTGCTTGCTATAATTATGATTACACGGATAAACCAACTTTTTCAAAAGATATCCCTGGAAAAGATAAAAACAAATTTGAAAAATGATACTAGGGTGGCTCTGAGAGTATTACTAGGAAACTACTTTCATGTTGATTGTTATCTCAGTGCAGAACCTTTTCATGGTTGCCTAGCTAGTTATATTAAAAAATTATTATTAGAGTTTAACTATGGAAGTAGAAACAAATGAAGCTGAATTTAGCTTTGTGTACATGTTGAAAACTAATGACAATTGTACTGAGAACTACTTTTAAAGCAGATTGTTTGTTCAATATAACCCCCTAATTTTCAAGGGGAAAAAGAACCCTGATCTTGGAATTGCCCATGTTGCAGTTGCATTCATAGGATATCTAAACTTCAAATGCTCAAGTGTTGCTTGCTTCTACTTTTGTAGTTGAAAAAAAGAAGTTTGCATTCAGTGAGATCTGAGAATGTGGTACACTGATGCTACCTTTTCTTGTGGTGACAATCTTTGCCTTAATCGTAGTCTAACCATAGGTTCATTATTTTTGCTGGTAATTTAAATGAAATAACTTAGGAAACAAGCGATCTTGGTAACTGGGCGTAACATAATATATTATTATGATTTTATTTTTAGATCACGTCTCTGAATCACAAATATTTTAGAAATCACTTAGAAGACAGCCTTTGTTTGGGAAGACCTCTTTTGATAGAAGATGTTGGAGAAGAGCTTGACCCAGCACTTGATAATGTCTTGGAAAGAAACTTCATTAAAACAGGTTCAGCCAACAAGGTAAAAATAAAACAAATGGGCAAACAAGTAGAAATAGCTCCCACACATGCCTTGCTATCAACAAAGCAACTCCTAATAAGTATATGACTATAAAAGATTAAACTCATATTTAAATGTGATTGATGCTAATATCAAAGAAAAGTAGTTTAAATCACAAATAGTTAATATATTTAACCTATAGAATTCTTTATCTGGTTGCTTATGACAGTCTCTAAAAATTGAAATGATCTGTGAATGAGTAATTTGAAGTGTCCCATAGATATTGTCAAAAATTCATTGCATCAGAAGTATGAGAACAGAGAAGGTCTCATGGGGGGAAGTGGCAACTGGTGGCAGTCTTGGCCATAGTGACGATGAAGTGGTAGAATTTAAAATCTTTGGCAATAGAAGGAAAGTTGCCACCAAAACTTCAACCCTGGATATGGGGAGAGCAGACTTCAGGCTGCTCAGGGAACTGGTCAATAAAGTCCACTGGGAAACTGCCTTTGAAGGCATCTGGGTCTGTCAGTGCTTGTCACTTTTTAAGGGTCACCTCCTAAGAGCTCAGGAACAGGCGATTCCAAAAGGTCACAAGTCAAGCAGACGGGGCAGAAGGCTGACTTGGCTGAACAGTGATCTTCTTGAGCTTAGGCAGAAGACGAAAGAGAATGGTCACTGGAAGCAGGGTCAGGCAACATGGGAGGATGACAGGGATGCTGCTCGCCTCTGTAGGGAGAAAAGTCATGTGGGCCAAGCGCAGTTAGAGTTGAAGCTGGCCAGTACTGTGGGGGACAATAAAAAGTTGTTGCTTTTTTTTTTTTTAAATACATTAATAACAAAAGGAGGACCAGAGAGAACATTGACTCATTACTTGATGAGAACAGTCACCTTACATACAGGGACATAGACAAAGCAGAGATGTGTAATGTCTTCTCTGGGACGCTAGGTGCCCCGAGTTGGAGAACCATGACTGCAGTAATGGTAAACTCCCAGCTGGCCCCAAACTTGTGTGGGACTTGCTGCTCCACCTGGATGCATACAAGTCCATGGGGCCCCACGGGATTCATCACAGGGTGCTGAGAGAGCTGGCTGATGTTACTGTGAGAACTCTGAACTATTTTTCAATGGTCTTGGGAATCTGGAGAGGTCCCTGTTGCCAGGAAGCTGGCAAATGTTGTTCCAATTTTGAAGACGGGCAAGAAAGATGACCCTGGTAGTAACAGGCCTGTCAATCTCACTTCAGTGTCTGGTAAAATTACGGAGAAAATGCAGTCATTGGTCACAGCCAACATGGGTTCATGAGGGGAAGGTCCTGTTTAACAAACTTAGTTTCCTTTTATGACAAGGTCACCCATCTTGTTGACCAAGGGAAGCCAGTTGGTGTCATTTTTTGGATTTAGATCAAGCTTTCAGTACTGTTTCGCACAGTATCCTTCTGGACAAAATGTCCAGCATACAGGTAGACAAAAACGTAATGTAATGAGTGAGCAACTGGCTGATGGGTCAGGCCCAAAGAGTCATAGTAAGTCGGGTTACATCAGGCTGGTGGCCGGTGACTAGTGGAGTTCCCCAGGGCTCTGTTTTAGGTCAAGTTCTTTTTAATGTTTTGATAAACAAATTGGATGTAGGACTAGAAGGTGTCATGAGCAAGTTTGCAGATGACACTAAATTGGGAGGAGCTGTGGACTCCGTTGTGGGTGAAGAGGCCTTGCAGAGATACCTGGACAGATTAGAGAACTGAGCAGTCACCAACCACATGAAGCTGAACAAGAGCAAGTGCCAGATTCTGTGCCTGGGAAGGGGCGACCCTGGCTGTACATACAGACTGGGCGATGGGACACTGGAGAGCAACCATGCTGAAAGAGTTCGGAGTCTTGGTCAACAGCATGTTGAACGTGAGTCAACGGCGTGCTCAGGCTGCCAGGAAGGCCAACTGTATCCTGGAGTGCATCAAGCACGGTATTGCTAGCCAGTCTAGGCGACATGATTGTCCCACTCTGCGTTGCGCTGATGCGGCCGCACCTTGAGTACTGTGTGCAGTTTTGGGTACCACAGTACAAAAAGGATGTAAAACTATTGGTGAGTGTCCAGAGGTGGGCAACAAAGGTGGTGAAGGGTTTAGAAGGGAAAACATATGAGGAGAGGCTGAAGAGTCTTGGTTTGTTCAGCCTGAAGAGGAGGAGACTGAGGGGAGACCTCATTGTGGCTTACTGCTTCCTCACGAGGGGGAGCGAAGGGGCAGGCGCTGATCTCCTCCCTCTGGTGGCCAGTGATAGAACCTGAGGGAATGGCATGAAGCTTTGACAGGAGAGGTTTAGGGTGGAGATCAGGAAAAGGTTCTTCACCCAGAGGGTGGTCAGGCACTGGAACAGGCTCCCCAGGGAGGTGGTCACAGCACTGAGCTTGGCTGAGTTCAAGCAGCGTCTGGACAATGCTTTCAGTCATCTGCTCTGATTGGGCTGGTCCTGTGTGGAGCCAGGAGTTGGCCTCTGATCCTTAGGGGTCCCTTCCAGCTTGGGATATTCTGTAATTTAAAGCTGAATTTTTATGCCTTTGAACAGAAATATGTAAGCTTTGTTTCTGTATGCAGTATCTGAAAGAGTGTGTACTGGTTTTTAATATCTCAAGACTCTTTCTAATATTTTTCTTAAGGTGAAGGTCGGTGATAAGGAAATAGATGTTATGAATGGCTTCAGACTTTACATTACTACAAAACTGCCAAATCCAGGTTACTCTCCAGAAATTAGTGCTCGAACCTCCATCATTGATTTTACTGTGACCATGAAAGGTCTTGAAAATCAACTCTTAGGCAGAGTTATTCTCACAGAGAAACAGGTAAATTAATTAATTTTATCTTTCTCCTGGCTATACATTTCATGTTTACCTGTAGAAGGTTTTACTTTCATTTTGATTTATTACTTGCTATTCCCATACTGCAGGGTAACTTTCTGGCTCACTTTATTGTGATTATTCTTAATATAACCTATTTATGATGGTTTAAAAGCTGGCACAGAAGAAATGGACTCATTCAAGTGGAAGTTTCTATTTGTCTTTATTGTCGCAGCTGTACCCTACTCACCTTATTTTTCCTGCCTCAATGAGTTATAACCTCATGAGAGTGGCCTGTGAAAAGGAAAAGGGCCTGGAATAAAAACTGATGATGTTCTGTCCACACACTGTGGAGCTCAGGGCAACATAACCTGGTGCAGAGAATTCAGACTTAGTTACTTCCTTGCTTCACTGGGTAGTGGGCTAGCTACCTATTTTGATGCTGCAGATGTATTACTAGAGAAAGTCCAATTTCAGGATGACATTCCTAATAAACACACCATCAGCAGTTCTTGAGGAAGCCTGGTTGATATCTTTTGAACTGCTGGACACTTAATCCCTGTAATAGCGATTGTAAAGTTGGGCAGTATTTAAGTCAAATGAAACACGATGCATCTGTAACTGTGTATTTACTGTGATGTTGGCAGTAGTTCCAGTTTACCCTCACTAGAGAGGAATGTGTTCCCTTATGTTGTGGTTTAACCCCAGCTAGCAATTAAGCACCACACAGGTGCTTGCTCACTTCCTCCACCCCTGCTGGGATGGTGGAGAGAATTAGAACTGTAAAAGTGAGGAAGCTCATGGGCTGAGATAAGAACAGCTTAATAATGGCAAAATATTACAACAATAACATGAAAATACAAGAAGAGACATATATAAACTCAAAGAAAAAAATGATGCAATTGAAAAACCACCTGCCGACTAATGCACAGCCACTCCCCAAGCAGTGATTGCTCCTCACCCCTCCGGCCCTGTTCAACTCCTCCCAGTTTATATGCTGGGCATGATGTCATATGGTATGGAGTATTTCTCTGGCCACTTTGGGTCAGCTGCCCTACCCGTGTCCCTTCCCACCTCCAGCCTTCTCACTGACAGGGTATGAGAAGCTGTACAGTCCTTGACTTAATGTAAGCACTGCTTAGCAACAGCTAAAACATCAGTGTAATCAACTTTATTCTCGTATTAAATCCAAAATACAGCACTATACCAGCTGCTAGGAAGAAAATTAACTCCATTCCAGCTGAAACCAGGATACTTTATTGTGGCATCAGTTGAGGTCCTCCTGTCCTCCTCTTCAATGTCCTTTCAATGTAAGACATTTGTCCTTAATGGCCTCAGACATTTTGTTCATGTCAAGTAGTTGCATTTCATTCCTGATCAGTCCATGGATCTCATGAGAAAAATAATACTCATTCTGTGAAGGCTTATATTTTGTCAGATAGCTTCATTGCACCATCAGCTTTGCTTCAACCAGTGACAGCTTGTCAACCCACTATGTAATAGAATTATCACTGTCTGTCTGAAATGCGCAGCGATGTGTATATTCACAAAGCCTTGTGCTAAACTTCACTCCTGGGCCTTGCAATACAGTATATTCTTCAAGATGACAGTAATTTTATCAGCAAATTCCTCCAGTCATTGCAGTTTCTGTATGCCTGCTTGGAGGATACAGAAAATAATTTGTCTTGGATGTGCAAAGCAATAGACTGAGAAGTGATGGACACCAGTTCGAAAGTGGGAAGTTCTGATTAGATATTAGGAAGGAAAAATTACATTGAAAGTGGTCAAAAACAGGAATAGATTGCCCAGGGATGTTGTGAAATATCTATTCTTTGAGGGGTTCAAGACTCAGTTGGACATGACCCTGATCAACTGACCTATTTAGACCTGCTTTGAGTAAAGGGTTGGACTCTGGAAGGAGGTCCCTTCCAAACTAAAATTTTTCTACTATTCTATGCTATCTTTGCCACTAAATGGGAATGTCTAATGGATGGACATACTGTGCTCTTTGGACCAGCTTCTGAGAGTGGTGTACTCACAACTACTTTGTTTATGACCATCTGGGAGTAGTTCTTCGAGATAAATGACAAGCGAACCACCTGACAGGCATGGCGACTTTCATAGAATATGGCTATCACTATTCAGTTTGCTTGGTCTCTCTTTTTGCACCCTGTGATTCATTCAAGGTTTTCTGAAGAGTCAATTCCTACATATCCCACCATCCAAATCCCTTCTTTCCTATTATACCTAATTATGCACCTTTGGGAATCTGGGGATTTCTCTCTTAAGTGTCCAGATTATTGTTACCTTCTTGTAGCCTTTGGTAGGGAGGTAGTGAAATTATTTAACTGAGACAGTTTCCCAAATTTTTTGAGCAGTGTGACTGCTTAGTGATATCCAGTGTTCAAATGTACAGGTGGAACTTCTGCACCCAAAAGAGAAGAGATTATTTATCTGAAGTTAGTTGTCTTCAACGTTTGTATCTACATCTATCTTTTTACTGTTCCACTGTCTCTAATATGCTTCTGCACTTAGAATGAATAAACTTTAGATACACGTTGAGGAAAAGGAGGTTTTACAGCACATCGTCTAAAGATTCTGCAAAATCTGACTTTCTGCTCATGTGTTGTCTGGTGTGCCCATTGGTAGAATCTGTGTGGCATACATCTCAAGGAGCTGACTGATTGCTTGTAAGAATACTGGTACTGTTTCCTTCTTTTTCACCAGAATGTTAAAACAATTTGCAGCGTGTGAGCTAAGCATAAGAAGGTGAAAGGGCAGCTGGTATATCTGTATAAATTTAGTTCTACTCTATTTCTTGGAATAATTGGATTTGAGACACTTGATGTATGTCTGATTATAGTACAACTTAAACTGTTTTGATGTGTGTGCTGTTATGTAATTTGTCAGAAAAACTGCTTATTTAGTGTCATAGTAATAGATATGTCAGATTAGTAGTGGAGTCATATACAAGAATTATTTATGGATTTTTGAATTTTCATGTTCATATTTCAAATTTTGTGGTGGAAAAAGTCAAGTTTTGTACGGAACGTTTGATGCAGATTCTTGCACTCGTGAATAATTTTGTGACAGAACAATATGTGCTATGTATCAGCTTTTATATTTTGATTATTGCATTCTTTGTTATAGCCTGTAAAATGACGTCAGCTTGTGAAAGCAATTCTGTAAAGATGGATTTGAAATAGCCTCTTTGGTGCAAGGTCCTTCAATTTATGTATATGTTAACTTGGCTTAGTGTTTTTTGCATCCTTCGTGTTACGAGTGGAAATTTTTTAAGACATGTAGAAAACGTTCAACTGTGTACCCTTACTAATCTGCAAAAAGTATTTTAAAATCTTATTAGGTGTTTTTTTTCACCAAGGTTTTTATCTAAGGTTACTTCACTTGCTTTAGTTTGACCAGTCTGTTTCCAACTTGTTTCTCAGGCTCTTCTTGTGAGGAAGACCTAGCTTTCTGTTTTTTAAATGCATTGCATTCTAAAATATGTTTAAACTTTTAAATTGAGCTCAGCAAAACATGAAATTTAATTTGGCTCAGAATGGTTTCTCAGCATGATAATTATTATATTTAATTGGATGCTAACATTCTTTTAATGCTATACTCTTTAAAGTTTTTCTGATTCATCAATATTTCATAATGCTGGTCTTGCTTCATAATTGCTACCTGCTTTTCTTTAGTTCTGTCAGGCATCAGTTGATTAAAATGTAGTTAACTGTAGTTTTTTTAATCAGTTTTTTGTTAGAATCTTTTGAATCTGTATGCACATCTTCCAAGTTATGTGACATCTATATTATTCTGTGAAAAAGGTCCCAATAAATCTTTTCTACCAGATGACTGTGATGTTTCAATATACCTTTTGTACAGTGACAAGAACCTAAATCTGATAATGAGATGAAGATGATTTTTGTTTTGTTAAATTTCCTTTTGAAGATAAAAGGACTTTCTTTACAAGAACTAAATGCTTGGAATACTTAGAAATGTTAGCTGAATGTAGGAGTGAGAAGAATGCAGGTTTAGAATGTGGACGAAAAAATGATTTAAAAACTTGCAAGTCAGTGTAAATGAAGACTACTCAAATGGGGGAGTACAACCTTTACTTCAGCCTTGCTAAGGTCTCAGGTTCGCAATGCCTCTAGTGCTATTTGGAGATGATGTATTTATTAGTGCTGTCCCTGTTTCTTTGGACTAGTAGCAGCCTGTCTGCAGTGCTGAAGTGGACTTGGCAAAGGTAGCACAAACACACAGCTTTCAACTTTGGAGTGACATCGTTAAAACTATCCACCAGGTCTTTGTAATCATTGAAGGAACAGTTGTGCAGACATAGCTAATATTTCTACCAACTAGCTCACTTACTGTGATTCATAAGATTCATATTATCCTTATCTTATGAAAGAGACTTATCCCATCCTCTTTTTCTTTCTTCACTGTATTGAAACATTTTGTATTGTTTCAATGGAGTATTTTTATCTCGGAGGGATTAATTTGCAATATGTTTTGAAAATTTAAGGGTAGTGTAAGAATGAACTGAGAGCTTTTTATCTCTGAAGAATATATTTTTCTAGATATTTTTAACAGTTTTGGTTATTTTTGTTTTTTAAATGTGAAGTTGTTAATCAACACATATCCATCTTTTATATAAGACCACTGGAAAGCTAAGTAGTTATATAAACCACCCAGCTTGTAGTACTAAAAGAAATCAGCTGAATACTTCCAGTGAAGCAACTCAGTTTGAGTTCTACATGCTTTCTTAATAAATGGAGCATTTTAGTGAGAGACTTAAGTTATCCCTGTTTGATGGAGGAGTATTTTTAGATGCACTTCTTGAAATATTTGCTGATTCATTGACTAAAGCTGCTCATTATTACTGAGAATGTGTTTTCAATATGGTGATTGGAAAACAGGGCATGAAGGAGGATGACATTAGGCAGAGTGAAATAAAATCCTGTGCCTGGAAAGGTGTTTGCATTTGTCTTTGAAACAGAAAGAGAAGGAAAATTATTACTCTTCTGAACTTGTCATTCTCTTAGAGCATGATATGAGCATGGTTGATAGTATTTATTGAAACAATTTGTTAATGCATAATTATGTAACAAGTTCAGAAATCTGGCAATAGACCTGCTGTCAGAAGTACCACTGGAATTCATTCCCAAAATCAGTGCAGTTATTCTTGGCCTACAGTGTTTTAGTAGGATCAGTACTTTTCAACCCAAATACTTTGTTTTATTTTGTTTATATTTTTGATTATTCTTTTGTCTTCCAAATATTACCATATATTTCAAAAGGAACTGGAGAAAGAAAGAACAGATCTTATTGAAGATGTAACTATGAACAAAAGGAGGATTAAAGACCTAGAAGATAACCTTTTGTTCCGACTTACAAGCACTAAGGGTTCTCTGGCAGATGATGAGAGTCTAATAATTGTATTGAGTAACACTAAGAAGACTGCTGAGGAAGTAACACAGAAACTGCAAACTTCTGTTGAAACTGAAGTACAGATTAACTCAGCCCGTGAAGAGTACAGACCTGGTGAGTTGAAGGTGGTGATGAAAGACAGGTGACTGGAGCTTGTGGTTAAAACAGCAATACTTAGAGTAAGAGAAATAGTAGGATGAGATCAGGAAGACCATGGTGGGTAGGGAAGGATCTGTGTTTTCCTGTCAGTAAAATGTATTTATCTAGGAAATATCATATTGACCTATGGTGGAGAAAATAGACTATGTTATGCTTCATGTGGAATTTATATAATTAAATGATCTATTGTCTCCCTAAACTTCCCATTGCTCTGTATACAAATATACCTGTCCACCTAGTCTACTGGGTAGGAAACTTAGGAGGGCTTGGTTGCTCTTTCCTAGCTGTTAAAATGTTGACACTTTCTATGGACTGTCAATGAAACCAGTCGTTACGGTATTTAGGTAACTGCATGTTTTAATTCAACATCTTGACATTTTTCAAAGGAGCCAGTATAATTGTAAATGCTTTTTATATCTGTTTGGATGAATGTTTTCTTTATCCTGTCATAGGTCCTTAAGTTATTATAGTCAGTACATTTCATCAGACTTTTAACTGAAAGGTGAAGACGTGAAAAAAGTGAGAAAAATGCTCTCTGGAATTAAGTATTATAACTACATTTTGAGAAATATGTAAAATGGTACAGTTAGTGTACCAGAAATCATTGTGTGTTTTGTAAAACCTTTGTATTTAAAACTAAATGACTGCTGAAAGTAGGTTAAATCAGTTCTGGGTAAGTTAAGTCAATATAGTTAATTTGCCTTTTATATGACTCCTGTAAAAGTCTATGAAGAGAAATTTGTTTGGATATTCAAACAGTATGTCAAACCATTTGACTTTTTATATGTTCTGCTGATTTGAATATTGCAGTCTACTATCCAGATGCTCTCCAAATGTGCTTGTATTTGCAAACTGGGCATTAAATAATATGCATTAATTACATAAAAGTTTTTTTTGCAGATATATAAATGAGGAATAATTTAACATTTTAATGATTTTTCTGGCCAGTAAGAGTGGAGCAACTCCGGGGTCTCCAGTTAGCATTAGTGTTCAACTCACTGTATTTGTTGTAGAGAGTTTAAGTTTTCTGCTCTGGATTTCTACTTTGAACACAATCTTGTTTCCTGTCCTTCAGTTGCAACTCGAGGTAGCATCTTATACTTCCTTATTACTGAGATGAGCATGGTCAATGTGATGTATCAGACTTCACTTCGGCAGTTTTTGGGGCTTTTTGACTGCTCCCTAGCCAGGTAATTTAGCCAAGAATAAGTATCATTTGTATTTACCCAGTCCTGGAGGTGGTTGTAGTACAGTAAAGGTTTGTTATAAACTAATGTTAGAAAGAAGTGTTGCTTGTTATAATCTTGATAGGAATTGTCAATTTAAATATCCATAAACCTTTGTTAGTTTCCAAGGCAAAGCACCTTAAAATATACATACAGTTCTTAAAAATTAGACATTAGGTAATTAAAAACAGTTATACTATGGTGATTTTCAGCTACGTAGAAAGGGTTCATTAGAAAGGAATATTTTGTTGTTGTTCCTAGTTTACTATCTGATATTCTGTGTTTGTGATCTATTATTTTTTCATGTTTTGAAAGTTCTAATCTATAGCTTTTTGTTTTTTACATACTATTCCCTTTTACAAAGCCTATGCAAATTGACATTGAACTGCAGACTTTTCTTCCAACAGGTCTACCAAGAGCCCTATAACTAGCAAGAGGATTACTAATATTATTGAGCACATGACATATGAAGTATTTAAATATGCTGCTCGAGGATTCTATGAGGAGCACAAATTTCTTTTCACGTTATTACTTACATTGAAAATTGATATACAAAGAAACAGAGTGAAGCACGAAGAATATCTGACACTTATTAAAGGTTGTAACTATGGAACAATTTTGAGTAGAGCACATATTACTGTAGAAAATTTGTGAGCTGTAGTTATATCTCCTAGCCAATCTACTGCTTCTGTTTGCACATGACAAGCCAGTCATTTGAAAGAATAAATGCTTATCATTCTGTTCTGGTGAGAACAACATTGTATGGTAGTTCTAATTTATATCAGCACACTGAATATTGATAAATATAGTTTTGAGAATGGTGTAAATTTAAAAGAAAAATTGTTAAGTATCCTTTCAGTTGCTCTTTGTGTCCGCTGCTCAAATACCAGCAGGGATGTGTTTGACTTTCAGAAATTACTATTCTATTAAACATCTTTTAGTTTATTTGGTAACTGCTGGAGGATGAGCAAGCAAATAGGAATAGAAGGTGATGTTAACGGTTTAAAAGAACATCAGAGTCTTAGCTGAATGTGACATGTTCATGGCTTTAGTCTTAATTGCATACAAGCACTGTGTATCTTCTCTTGAAAGCTTCAAGTCATTTACTATTACCTTTCCAAGATACTTAATTTTCCAGACAACATTTATTTATGTGTTATAACTTAATTTTTCCATGTTGGATCTTCAGAATATCTTTTCCCAGCAAGCGTCATTGCACAAGGATATAGTAAATCCACAAAAGAGAAACTGGTTAACAAAAATTAAGGTACATCATAAAATAATTTAATATAAGCAAACCAAACTACAAACTCTGCTTCACTGAAGATGGGGTGACTCTAGAAGGTAGAAAACCCCTTTAACCTCATGATTAAAAATCTGGCTTCTTCTAGCTTATGTTTTATTTCTATTTTGTATTTACTTTCTTTCAGCTTCAGTTGAATTCCAAGGAAGACAAATGTACATATTGGCAAAATTATTAAGTTATCTACAACAACAAAAAACAAACAGGAAAAAACGTTTCAATTAAGCTTCTTCAATTTTTTCTCCAAAAACTCAAGTTTATTGTTTTACAGTAAAAAATAGACTTAGATTGTAATTTAAAATAATTGTTTTATAATAAGATGAAAAATAGGATTTGAAAGGAAATTTTTTGTTGCCTAACTCAAAAACCTCTTTGTAACTGTCTGTAGTTACTAAGTAGTCTTTCTCCAGACTTAGAAAACTTAATCATATGAGATAATCTTGCAGTATCCAGTTTACACTTTTCAAATAGGTCCTATTTTGGTTTTTTTGTTGTTGTTGGCGGGGTTTTTTTGTTGGACATTTTGGTTTTTGATTTTTTTGTTTGTCTTTTGGGTGACTCCAACCATTTTGATTATACCTAATTTCTTGCAGGTGGTGCTTCCCTAGACCTTAAAGCATGTCCTCCTAAGCCAGCTAAATGGATCTTGGATATGACTTGGTTGAACTTGGTGGAGCTGAGTAAACTTGAACCATTTTCAGATATTCTTGATCAAGTAAGTAGGAGCTTTTTGAAGTGAATCTCTTGTTTAACAGTGATCTGATCGTCTGGTATTGATCAAGGCATGTGGTGGGAAAGTGGTTTAATTTATAGGGCAGAATGGAACTGACAGCAGGTAGCCACAGTTGTGTCCCTGACTGCTTAGCAAGCTGTATTGATAAAAAGTCTCAAAAAAATCCTGGGAAAGAAAGAAGAAAGTAGAACATTTCACACCCTATACAGTTACAATATTTTCAGATTGGGATACAACTTTATACTGTCCAGTTCACATAATGCAACTTGAATCTTCTTCCAGTTGTTAGACTTTTTGCAGCTCTGTTGTGCTTTCTTACACTTTTATTTTATGATGATTACATGGAGGAAAGGGTGTTCAGTAAATTCCACACTTGTATGAATAGTCTGAATGGATACTAAGTGTATGGTCGCTAATGGAGTAAGTAAATAGCATTTGACATGTGTGGAGAGTACCTTCTGTACGGTCATGTGAGGAGCAGATATGTACCTAGTATTCTCAAAGCTGTGTTTGAGCCTATCTGAGTTCTGACCTTGCTATGCTGCTACATCATTAATGGAAAATACTGATTAGGAGCTAATTTTTTTTTTCAGAATATGAGTACTGAAGAGCATTGTTGCATTCTACAATTTTGTACTTAAAATCTGAAAGCTTATCCTCTCTTTTTTTAATAACCTTACTAAACTATGTAGTAACATTGCCAAACATATGCCTGTGTATGGATTATATGTCTCTGTGCATCATTAAAAGTTTGTGACCTAGTGGCATTTGAAATGTGACTTGTCTGTTTAGTGAGATTTACCCCTTTTCTGGTATAACTGCAGATTTCCAGAGGAGAGAAACAGTGGAAAATCTGGTTTGATTGTGAGAATCCTGAAGAAGAGCTGGTTCCCAGTGGCTATGGTCAATCCCTGGACTGCTTCAGACATCTTCTTCTTATCAGATCTTGGTGTCCTGATAGGACCATAGCTCAGGTACATTTACGTAGCCAACATAGTCTTATTTAAGTGTCATTGGAATAATAGTTACGGGATTGCAGTTCAGTACTTTTTTATTTATTGCTAAACTTCTTTTTGTAATGGACCTTTACATTGCATTTGATGAAATTATTTTCAGAAAACTTACGCGTTTGTTACAAGGGCAGTGCTAGCAAATTTTTTCAGTTTATTGAATGAATATTAACCAATGATTTTACTGTGGAGATAGGATTTAATCTGGAACAGTATGTGTTTATCCAGTTTTGCTTCATGAGTTGAGAAGCTATTTTTGACTGCCTTGCTGATATTATTCACTGGAATTGTAGAGTTGTCCTCATCATAGGCAGAAGTAAAATATTTTCATGAACTCAGTTGGCTAAGAGAATATAAAACATGAAAACAATTTAATTGAGGAACCATTTCTTGCATGGAAGAATTAGACCCACCTTAAAAAAATCTGTACTTAGGTCTGTTCAAAATTTTTAATTTAAAGCCATCTGTTTAGAAAGGAGAGAAATAGGAAATTGAAGTTTATTACATGGTTAGACCAATTTTAAAGCAAAATCAACTTCTAGGAGTCTATTTTTAAAATTTATATTCCCCAATGCAAAAGAATGAAAATTATGCTATTGCTGACAGTTTCAGAGCAATGGTTGACAATTCACTGAAGTCTGAATGCATCACTAAAAGTGTGGTAATTAATTTTATGGTTGTATACCTTTAGACATTGTGACTGGATTTGGAGAAAGTCTCAGCAATTATTGGTGTAACTATGGTCAACAGAAGGTTAAATGGTACTGTTTAATGAATCTGTCAGATATGTGCTATGTCTGAAACAGATTATACAAAATTAGTTCCTCAGTTGTGTTAATGGGGGCAAGATACACTTTCATCTCACGATGGTTTTATGAAAACTGATAGTTTGTCAAATGCTAAATATCTTTTGTCTCTGAGAAATAACCCAGAGGTATGAAGGGGAACATCGGTCCAAGACAAAAGCAGTGTAGTGGGAATGAATACAAGAAAGATCATCTCAAATGGCTTGAAAGAGCCTTTTTTATTTCTTAGTGAAAAGGAACAATAATATAACAGTTTTTGAAATAAATAAATAAGGAATAACAGAGGTGGTCTTCACCTGTTCCTCTAGATCTACTTAGTGACAGTTATTTTCATCATTACTAGTATGAGTTCATTGTTTGTTTAAGCATGAAGGTGAGAAAGACCTAAGACCGTTGTAGCACATCTTCCATCTGTTCCTCCTTTTATCTCTAGAATTTGAAAGGAAAGGTAGATTTTAAGGTTAGGAGTTATGCTACCTAGTGGAGATACCATCTTTAAATTAAAACCTTTCTGAAGGTTTGGTAAGGTTATTGTTTTTATTATACTATAATTATAGGTATTATGTATAACAATACATGCGGATATATGTAATAGAATAATTATTCTATTAAGTTTTAACTGGTCTTATAAAGCTGTACAAAATAACACTTTCAAGACAGTATGATAAGTTAACATGTAAAAAAAAATTTGTTGCGTATTTGTATTGCTGATACAAATTTACAGCAGCCTTTGCTTTTCAGTTAACTTATTGGTTGTATTTATACCGGGAAGAAAATAGTACCAAATGATTGTCACAGGTTAAATTTACCTTTTTTGTTCTAGGCAAGAAAATACATCATTGACACTATGGGGGAGAAATATGCAGAGGGAGTCATCTTGGACTTGGAAAAGACATGGGAAGAGTCAGATCCACGTACTCCTCTCATAGGCTTTCTTTCCATGGGTTCTGATCCTACAGACTCAATTATTGCTTTGGGAAAAAGACTGAAGACAGAGACACGTTATGTTTCCATGGGCCAGGGGCAAGAAATCCATGCTCGTAAACTTCTACAGCAGACAATGGCTCATGTAAGAGACAGAAATTGAAATGTTTTTTGTATATCTATTAAACATTTAGAAATAAAAATCCTGTCATGAAATCAAGTTGTTTGATGCATAGTTAATGCTGATGCAAGAACCTATGTTTATTTGTATAAATAAGCATTCTAGGCAATAGAACTGCCCTTCCATGGTTGTTTAATTGGCCATAGCAAGCACTTTAATTCTGTAGAGATACCAGTGTTTTGCCTCTACAATGGTTGGTTTGTAGGTTGTTGACTGATGAACATTGCTGAATTGATTGTTTGGATTGCATGAATATTAAATGTTCATCAGCAAGCATTTCACAACATTTTTTCAGTTTTGTATTTCTAGTAATACAAACATATTTTGTTAAGTGAAGATTAATTCCAAATATAATGTTGATAGTTACATAACCTTGAGAAAAACAAGGCTGTATAACAAAATATTTTGTATTCCTGTAGTCTGGATTTTGAATTGGGGTGGGTGATCTGATAGCACAGGCATTTTATAAGTGAAACATGGAAGAATTCAAGAATTTCCTGTATGAGAAAGAAAAGCTGTCATGTTTCAATTTACTATGCTTTGCCCATCAGGTGTTAGTACTTCTGTGTGTGCTGATGTGAACAGATTAGACTTCTTGCACTTCTGTGTCATGAGCTTCTTCCCTGTCTGTATAACCAGTTTTCCTCTGACTTTTCCCTCAGATTTTTAACAGCTTCATGTTAAGAGCTAATTAGCAGATCATGTGAGAAGAAACTCATTCAAAAAGATAGTGAAGAAGCACTCCTTTTGTTTAGTTAAGAGAAATGCAGTTACTTTCCCTCACAGTCTCACCCTCTTAATGAAGAAGTATGTGAGATGTCTATATGAAGTATGGTAATTGATAGGAGAGAGTTTGCTATCTGTTGACTGACAGAGATAGATTAAGTGTGTATATTGTGTTATTTTCCAAGCCTGTGACCCTTGTGAGGAGCAAGGTTTAGCAGCTTGGTCTATGGAGCTACTTCTGAGCTCCCTTATATAAGTCAAGATTTATCAGTGTTTATCAGCATGTCATGTCCAGATATGTTTTAAATGTACTGAAATGGAAAAGGTAGGGACTACTTGAGACGACCAGATGGGACAAGTAAGGGCCACTTGTTTAGATGATAAAACCAAACAAATTAACAATGCCTGCAGAAGGAACAGCCCACAGCTTAGCTCACGTGAGCTTTATTTTGGAGAAAAAATACTTTATTTATTGCATGTGTACCATTACTGTAAATACTGGCCTCTGTTTGCACATGAAATCAAATGATTAAGGCCTTGGCTTTGATTTGGTGAGCCAGTGGTGCAAAATTTCTTCATTTAACAGTTCTGCTGAGCACTTAAACATGCTATATTTTGCCATAGCTTCGATGTCTTGGCTTTGTTCTTAACCTACAGCATGAACAGAGTGATTTTAGTGATTTCAGTTTGTAAACAGTGTTGATAAACTTACATTCTATTGTGTTAAACTAGGGAGGCTGGGCACTACTGCAAAACTGCCACCTTGGGCTTGACTTTTTGGATGAGTTGACAGACACTTTAATAGAGACAGAGACTGTCCATGAAAGCTTTCGACTGTGGATGACAACTGACGTTCACAAACAGTTCCCCATCACCCTTCTTCAGATGTCTATTAAGTTTACCAATGAACCACCGCGAGGGCTCAGAGCTGGACTGAAGAGGACATATAATGGTGAGTGCTAGGTTTTAATAATTCAAAATTAAACTTTCCTCGTTTTTGGACTCTGATGTTATCATGTGGTCACATTGTAGCCACTTACAGTAGATACAGTAGTACTGTGAGGAACTGGTCACAGCAATGTCAGGACACATCTTGATCCTTAGTTTGAGCCAGACATTGTGAAATTGAAAAGGAAGAGAAGATCTGCTGAAGCTCTCTTGCCAGAACTAACTGGACAGGGAGGTTGGAACTAGATGGTCTTTGAGGTCCCTTCCAACCCTAACAGTTCTATGATTGTATGAGAGCAAAACAGGAAATGCTGTTGGCTTCTAATATCTCAGTTCAGAATTTAAATTTTTGATCTTGTGTCTTTTGGCAGAAAAGCAACATGTTAATCTTTGTTGACTGTTAAGTGCTCTTTGTATTGAAAAAATAAAGGTTAAAGAGTCTGTGCAGAAAGCAACTTAATGGGAATTCAGCTATTAGTAAATTGTTGGGTTTTTTTCTGGTGCTTCCTTTATTAATTTGAGCAACTTAATAACATGCTATAAACTACCTCCAGCATAGAACACTTTGTATGACAAAAACTTACTCTTGGGAGAGGCAGAGACACAACTGAATATCTCTCAAAGTGATGTTTAGCACTGATTTAAAGTAGTTTTGAAAAATACTGTGTGTCTTATAAAGCCCACTTACAATCAATAGGTGTCAGCCAGGATTTACTAGATGTCAGTGACACGGTACAGTGGAAACCAATGTTGTATGCTGTAGCCTTCCTACACTCCACTGTTCAAGAAAGGCGCAAGTTTGGACCTCTGGGTTGGAATATACCCTATGAGTTTAATCAAGCTGATTTCAATGCTACTGTGCAGTTCATTCAAAACCACTTGGACAGCATGGATGCCAAGAAGGTAATTAATGTTTATGTGAGGAGGGTGGGTTAGGGTTCTGAATCTTTCTAGTAGTGGAATGTATATGCATAGTTCCCAATAACTGAAACACAAACATGGTTTTCAATTATTTTGTTTGTTTCCACAAACATTCAACTGTCTAAGTATATATGTCTGTAGAGCTGCAGGCTTAAGTTAGTCTTCTATTTCTGTGTGTGTTACATTTCTCTATTAACCTGTAGATTTTAAAAAAAAAAAAATAATCTTTCCTGGCTGTCCCCCCCCAAAAACTTCAGAAATATAAACCTCAGAATTACAGACCTTCTTTTCAATGCTAATTAGTCAGATAGTTAAAAATGAACTGCTGTATTTAAAATATTCTTTTTTTAAATCCATTTTGCGTAAAAATAATAAGATTTGGGTCGTCCAACCTATCTTGGCAGCATAAAGACATTTTAAGTGAGTTTAAATGACTGTGTAAGAATTCCTCTTACATTCCTCACCTTCATGTGGTCAGTTGTCCTATAGAGGTCTGTGGCAGATCCTGATTGGCATTGTAAGTGAAGCTGAAAGAATGATTGGAATCTAGCTGTATCCCTCTTGCCCAGATGCTGGAATAGCCTCTTGAATTAGTTGTCAATGAATTCTAGTTTGAGAAATCCTTGAAGGTGGTGTGGGAATGCAAGGGTATAGGAAAAACAGACTAGTGAGAAAATTGCTTTCTTCCGAAAGGAAGAGAGATGTGAGTCTTGGTGTATCAGCTGTCCTTACTAAGGGAGATGTAAATAGGTGAGAAGAGAATTAATTAGTCATGCATTCCACTTTGTTTCAGGGCATCTCCTGGAGTACTGTTTGTTACATGATAGGTGAGATCCAGTATGGTGGCCGTGTGACAGATGACTATGACAAAAGACTCATGAATACCTTTGTAAAGGTTTGGTTCAGTGAAAATACATTCAGTCAAGAATTCAGCTTCTACAAAGGATACAGCATACCCAAATGTACCATGGTGGATCAATACCTTCAATACATACAGGTTAGTAAAAGAAAGCTTTTCAACACAGAAAAACCTAATTCACTTGTTTCTCACAAGTTCCTGAGTCCCTATGTTTTGTCTTTTCTTCTGAGTTACCTGTGTTTTCTCTTTCATTCACAGATATTTATTGCTTTCTAACAGTTTGCCTATCTATTATCTGTCATCAATGTTAATAATTTTCATGACAGGATTTTTTTTTTTTAAAATGTAATTTGCTTGAGGAACGTGCCTGAAGGTATAGTTATTAAGGAGGGCAAAGAATGGAGTCCAGACATTGGGTACAACCTCACAGAAATAAAAAGCATATATATATGAAAGTACAAACTGACTATTTGTAGACTGTAGAGGTTAAACCTGAATTTGTTGTTAACCTTGGTGTGATTTGGGCTGTGACATGACAAATAGATCACAGGAAGTTATTTGCCCTAAGACTATTTGAAGAGATCTAGCCTCTTGCTTTACGATGTAGGGGTGGTGGGGTTTTTTGGGGAGTTGGTTTGCTATTTGATTTTCATGTGGTTGTTTTTCTGGTGGTGTGTTTTTTGTGTGTTTGGTTTTTTATTAGCTTATAGATTCATTGCAAATTGTGCTCTTTGTATTTTACTATGTAGAGTCTTCCTGCTTATGACACACCAGAGGTGTTTGGTTTGCACCCCAATGCGGATATCACTTACCAAAGTAAACTTTCCAGAGATGTACTGGACATCATCCTCAGTATTCAGCCTAAAGATAGATCTGGTGGAGGCGGCGAAACCCGAGAGGCAGTTGTAACCAGACTGGCTGATGACATGCTGGACAAGCTTCCTGATGATTATGTACCATTTGAAGTGAGTTAATTAAATTCTGTCTAAAACATTTGCTCCATCTTGCATTGTGTGTATATATAAAAAAAACTCCTGTAATCACATTAATCTTTTAAAAGCATGTCTGAATTCATTCATACAAGCAATACTTCAAAAACATGCTTTAAAGAAGTCTGACCAGACTTAACATTTATAATGAAGTCACTAAATGTACACTGAAGTGCTTTTGTAAGAGCTTTTTCAAAATAGTAAACCACTTAATGCTTAAGTTGTCATTTGCACTGTGGGGGAGTTAGGATCATCAGCTTTTAACTGAGATTGTTGACACTGTAGAGAACAGAGGTTGTTTACAAGTGTATTCATGCTTCTAAAAGTGTTACTGTTTTAACATATGTATTACTTTGGGATTCAGTTTACATCCTGAAGATATTTTTAGGTTGCTTTGTTCTTCAGTGAAGTGAGTCTGAAAAGCTTGTCAAGTGATAGCTTTCATTGATTGCAGTGTAGTGTTAGTATCTCAGGATCCATATTAATGCATGATAGCCTATGTAACTATGTAATGGACACCTGCTGCCTTGAGCCATGTCTTTTCTGAAATAGCAACTTTCCTTCTGTTTTTGTGGGAGATGGAATAAATCACAGGGTTTTCTTACAGTTAGAAGACCCTTACTGATGACAAGATACATGGACACTCGAAGCGACTGTATTCTGTGTCCCCATCCTGGGGACTATGCTTTAATTGACAACAATTTGTGTTGTTTCTGGGTCTTTCCATAGTTCTTAGTTGTTCTTTAGAGCCCCAGAACTTTAGGATGCTGACATTATAGTTCTTCCCAGGTGAGGCTGGTTATGAACTTGAAATAAATTAAAGGAAAATGCTTTTAAAATAGTTAGGATTCCTATATTTCCTGTATCAGGAGTACCGAAATTTTGTCTCTCATTGTATTTGTGAAAGCTAAAAAGTGAGTAAGATTAGTTATGTCATTAATAAAGCATTTACAGCACTTTTGTTTTGACACGGATGTCTGTCACCCCAAGGTTCACACCCATGTTTGTACTTTAACAGATTCCCAAAGTAACCACTGGCTAATCTAGGCAGTAAGATGTTTTATTAATTAGATAATTTGCCTGCCATCTCCTTCTTGAGGAGAGTGAAATCTCTTATCCTTAGTCTTCTGCCGTTTTTCCTACTCTTTAGTGGAAGCTAGCATGAGGACCTGATAGAAGGCTAGGTGGCTTATGAATGCCAAACCTCTCCTGTTAGGATGCAGAGCTATGAGAAGGAACAAGGAGACTTGTATAATCTAATGCTCTCTTTTCTGTTTTTATGCAGTAATAAGTTTTCCTTATGTGGAGTATGCTCATGAGTATATACTCTCTTCAGATACTCGTGTCTTAAATCTGTTGTTTTATGTTTCTGTAGCTGATTTTGTATTCCATAATCTTCCTTCCTTCAAATGACATAATTCTAATATATTTTGTCTGAACAGATGAGTTAATGTGTCTTTATTTGGAATACTGCTTATTTAGTAGTCTTCCAAAAGTTTGCTTGATGAAGTTTCTAACCTACTGTCTTTGTAGAAGCCTGAGCTTTATGACTGTCCAAAAGGCTGAACCAGGTGTCTGAGATCATAGAATTTTTAAGGTTGGAAGAGACCTCAAGGATCATCTAGTCCAACTGTCCCCACACCACCTGTGTGCAAAGGCTTGAAATTCGTTGAGTTTCTCAGAAGTATACTATTTTAGTGATGGTTTAAATCTCAAAGTAGTTGTTAGCTCAACTCTGTTCAAGTTCTACTTAACATCTCCAGGAATCGATATGTGGCTTAGTGAAGACATATAGTGTCATTGTGTATGTACAGTTAGCCCTGTTAAGTTTACAAGAACTCTTTTTGGGCAGATGAGTTTTGATCAGAAATGACAAAGTTACGCATATTATTAAGAATAGGACTGTTACCCTGCATAGGATTCAATAGCTGTTTTATATAATTTTTTCATCTGCCTACCAATAGGACCATATTGACTAAAAAATTTCTAGTTATGTCCATACAGTTGTTGCTAATTTGTTAACTCTGCATTTTCAATTAAAAGTCTATCAGCAAGTTTTATTAGAATACAAGACTGCCTGGCATTGTGGTAGTTCCCAGGCATTTCTGATAAATAGTGCTACTGTGTGGGTAAAGTGGCTGGGGCAGTCGTTCTTGATTGGTTTGTACAAAGTGAACCTTGGGAACTGTCTGTTGAAATGAATGCCGGAATCCTTGAAATGGGGTATGGCCTATATGCTCTTTAATTGATGTTAGCTCATAGGATGACACACAGACTAAATCATGAGTTAGACAAACATGTAGCCAGTCTGAGCATCCTAGAAATAACTTGTATTTCTATCTTGCAGAGTATTCAAGGAAGATGCCAAACCGACCATTTAACTTCCTAAATAAAAGTATTATGTCTTAATGGTATTGGAGCCTAACCTTGATATAAAGCCACCTTTGTTTTTTTACTTCTGTTGAAGGATCTTTGATTTTCTACCTACAGGTAAAAGAGAAACTGAAGAGTATGGGACCTTTTCAGCCTATGAACATATTTTTGCGACAGGAGATTCAACAAATGCAGACAGTTATTTCCTTAGTGAGAAGCACTCTGACTGATCTAAAACTTGCCATTGATGGGACAATTGTTATGAGTGAAAATCTGAGGGATGCTTTAGACTGCATGTATGATGGAAGGATTCCTGCCAGCTGGAAGAAAGTAGGTGTTCATCACTTGTTTTATAAGGAAAAAAAAATAAATTTCTGTAGAGCTAGAATAAACTGCTAGACATAGAGTAAATATTTTTTCAAACAGAAGTGTTAACCAGAACTGTGCAAATGCTGGAGCAGATTTTCGGCTGAAATAAGTACAGTGAAAACAAGCCCTCTTGCATTTATAAAAATAGAAATGAATGTGGGAGATGCAGGTACTTCCCATTTTAACAGCCTGTTGCATATGGGCAGGATAAATCATGCAAAACCTAGACTAAAGTAGATGCTTCACATCACAAGTATGATACAACTCTTCAAAGAGAAAAAATACCATAACTCTTCACAGAGTCCAAGCTCAATTTTCCTTAGCTCCACCACCTCCCTACCCCCCACCAAGCAGAATAGTTTTTGCAGAAATCCTCTTATCTCAGGGTTACCTTGGCTTTAGAAAGCCATGTATACAATATTTCTTCCTAGTTTACAGAGCTATCTAGTTTTGCAAAAATGTCATAAAATGGACAGTTACCACAGGGAGCATTATGCATGTCTAAATGGAATGGTAGGCTTAATTTTGAAGAGAGCAAGAATTTACTTCACTTTTCAGTAGCATACAACATTTATCTATCAGGTTAAAAGTTAAGGTATGAAAAATGAGCTTTAAATATGGTTTACTAATATTATGGTATTTACTACCTTGTAAGGAATTATCTTTTCTTAACATGAATATGATGTTTTAAAGCTCTTGAATAAAAGTGAACATGCTGTTTACTATTTTTAGGCATCTTGGGCTTCCAGTACTCTTGGTTTCTGGTTTACTGAGCTTCTAGAAAGAAATCAGCAGTTTTATAATTGGATTTTTGAAAGCCGACCAAACTGCTTCTGGATGGCAGGGTTTTTTAATCCTCAAGGATTTTTAACTGCAATTAGGCAGGTAAATTCTATTTAATGTCTCACTCTGTTTATTCTTTGATATACTGTAAAAAAATTATTTATATATTGTGTAATCAAGGCTGCATTATACACATGGCTCAATCATGTCAGCAAGGAAGACACATGACTGCATAACTATCTAACATTTTCTGAGTTAAGTGTTCTTCTGCACATACTTTTTCAGTGTATCAACCACTCGTGTTAAAATATATTTCCTACTTTGACCAAGCCCTCTGTATATAGGGGCTACCTTACAACATTATTAAGGTAGACTGGAGAAGTAATGTCTGTTGTTACCATTGAGATATTCCTGAGAAGGGCTATTAAGCCCATGAATTTATTTTCCTTTCTTCACTCCCTTTTGATATGTTCAGTATTTATCTGGCTGGAGACTTGCCAGAACAAGCTATTCAGAATTAATCTTAAATTACACTTCTGCAGTTCAGTAGCTGATTCAGTCTCTCTTCATGAAGTGGGAAGAAGTTTCCTTTATTAATGCATACTAAGTATGAAGTTTGAGGTATTTGTTAATGTATGTATCTCTGTCGACGATTGTGTTTGCTCAGCATGCCAGTTGCATTTAAGAAACAAGCTACTTTTTACTTCAAAAAGACGCAGCAAATATCTGCGTCAGCATAAAGGGACATATTGGAGACAATATATGTCTGGAATCTGTAAAATTAGGAAAGAATACTCAGGTGGAATCCAATGGGAGCTCAGAAAAAAGGTAACTTTTGCAGGGAAGGAAAATGTCCGCTCTTGTTCTGAGGTCTGGGTAGTGTAATCTAGCCTTGGAACTATATAGCAAGATATTTCTCTTGAGTAAACAATCCTAAATTGGAATTTTCTTTTGTACTCAAGCTTGTGGAAAGAGTTTAGTAGCAGGATCTGAAACAGTTGGAATCTACAGAACTTTTCTGGTTGCCTAAGAAGAAAATGTTGTACATAACAACCTAATGTCCCAAGTGAAAACCAAAGTGACTTTCTGGGCTTTGCTATGTGATGGAACAAACAGAAATGAGAAATATGAGGAGCCACAATGATCATTGAACTATAACCCTTCTGCTCTTTTAAAGCAACCAATTAACTGCAGTATGGGACAATGTTAATTCTAATTACTTCAAACAAAGATCTTGGAAAACATTTACAAGACTGAAAAAAAAATTAGATCTGGCATAATTAGTGGTATGGGATAGTAAGGGATTGGACAAGATTAAGGAGTGTTGTCCGTTCCCCTAGCTGACTAAATTGGAAGTATATGTTGACTCTTAAGCATGTCTATCTTAAGTGTTCTCTGGGTCTTTTTGCAGTCTCTTTATGTAGCTTTAAAGCTGAGTGAGGTCTTACTCATTAAGAATACAGTTGGTGAACATATAGGTGTAGAAAAAGAAAGGTAACCCTAGAAAATATGCAGCAAATTCTGCATTTTTTTTGTCATTGGAACTATTTTAATTAGCACATGCAGTTTATGTTTTCTCATTTCATGGAAACTGTGAAATTCTCATATTTGCAAGAGCGAGTTACCATCAGCATTCAGTGGTTCTGTTGATATGATCTTAAGATACTGTATATAAGAAAGATTGAAAATCAAATATAGTGGATAAAGTGCTAAAAGCTTTCTTGTAGTGCCATGCCATTACTAGCTTAGAGAGAAGTCAAACTGTTGTAAACATGGATATCATAAAAAGTTATTTTTTTTTCCATTGAAGAGGATAAGTTGTGACCATACAAATATTTCCTAATAAATGTTTGGAGAAAATGGCTTTGTACACATGTAAAAATGTAACCTCCCTACTTTGATCTATTTTGGTCAGGAAGGAACAAGGGCTAACAAAGGATGGGCTCTTGACAGTGTAGTGCTGTGCAATGAAGTCACTAAATGGATGAAGGATGATATCACAAGCCCTCCTTTGGAAGGTGTCTATGTATATGGGCTGTATTTGGAAGGAGCTGGTTGGGACAGAAGAAATATGAGACTGACTGAATCTAAGCCCAAGGTTCTCTTCGAGATGATGCCAGTTATAAGGATATATGCGGAGAATAACAGTGAGTAACTACTGTAAAGAGTGTTACTTTGATAGAATTCAACGTAACTTTTTCTTCAACTGCATGGAAGTCTTTTGGGCTTTAGGGATTTCATGAGGCTGTCTCTATTCATTGTATACTGAATCTTTTTCAACGGGGTAGACTTCCCAGTCTTCCATATGAAATGAGCTTTCAGCCTTCCTTGATGATTGATAGTAGACACTTTTTTCTTAATATTTACATAAGTATCTACCTTCTGGTCTTAACTTTTAAACCCATTATAGATGAGCTATTCTCTGACTCCTCTGACAAATGTGTGTACATTGATTCCTAGGTTGAGAGGATCAACATTTATATACGTAAACTCTGCAGCCTCTGTAACCTAAAGCCAAATAACCTCTTTCCCATATCCCAAACCACAATTTAATCATATCTTAAAAAAACTTTACATTAAGTATGTATACACAATATATAAAATATATATGACATGTAAGATATTGATGGATAACATGTCATATATGTATTGTGTATAATTTTTTTTTTTCTGGTCGAGGCTATTTTTGAGCTAGAAAGTGAGTGAGGTGATGGAAGATGTTTTGTCTTTGAGGCAAAAGGGACTGTAAGAATGGAAAGGAAACTTATGGGCCTGAAGAACAGTGCTTTTTTATGAAAATGTATAATTTAGGTTGATGTGGGGTTTTTTTTCCATTTAAAATAGGAAACACTGTTGAATAGGGATTTAAAATAGGATAGGGCTATCCAATGTTGCATGTAAAATTGAAAATTTGTCCGGAAAAGCATTCTACCTCCAAACGCAAAGCACGCTTACGTGCTGTTTTGCCAGGATTTTGTGTAGCTGATCTTTAAGAGGCATGATTACCGTGAAAGCAGCCAAGATGCTAAATAATGGACACTGACATATTAAGCATGACTAGACTACTGTTCTAATTGTGCAGTGAATAAGTTGACAATTTATACTCTGAAATACTAAATGCATTTCAAAATAGGTTTTTTCCAAATAGGGCTTTTTAATTCTGACACATTAAGAATATATTGATTAAAAGTAATGTTTAGTGGGCAGATCAAACTAATAATGCTAATCACAGTAGAGTGTCCATTTACGTTTCTTGCTACATCTAGTTCCTAGGTGCTGGTGTTAAATCTTAAACCTACAGAAATTTCAAGCCATATGTGGCCTTCAGCTGGCAATAGCACAGTAGTGAACAGTGTGAGAATTAAGAGTTTTCTTTGGTGGTGATGGAGAGCTGTGTGCTATTGAACCTCAATCAGTTTACATTTACCTTATGCCCAGTCACTTAGGGCCCTGGCTGCTCAACCTAGTGTGGGGTTTTTTGTCTCTTCTGTCTTTTCAGCTTCAAAAGATCCACGTCTGTATTCATGTCCAGTCTACAAAAAGACCATTCGAACAGATATGAATTACATTGCTGCTGTGGATCTTAAAACCCTTCAGCCTCCAGAGCACTGGGTACTGCGTGGGGTAGCACTTCTGTGTGATGTCAAGTAATGTTTAAAAAAAAAAAGTTTCTAAGAGTTCTTTTCTGTTTTTAAATGTAAACATCAATATGTAGTTAGCTTATACAATGAATCACTTCTAAAAATACATTTTGTAGGGCATAGACTCCATTATGCTATTCTTAGAAAATTGTTCTCTATAAACCTCTACAATAGGTTTGTAAAGGATAAATCTGAAAGTGGTATTAAGTTTGGTAAATAAATTGAAGTACTACCCATAATGTCTCGACAAATTATGACAAATATTTAGTGTTCCTGTCTCACTATTTGCCTTGAATAAAGATTAATTGATTTGAATGTTACTTTTTGGTGGTAATTATGCTTGTATCAGACCTTATCTCCAAGTAGTTAAATGCAAAGCTTTTTTAATTTTCAAATTTATTTGTGTGTATCTATGGAGAGCTAAGCCCAGCTGCTTCACATCAGTTAATATCCCTCAAGATGATATTCCAAGCTTTATCCCCTAGCTGATAGATTCTAGTTTGCTTGCTGTCTAAGGAAGGTGAGACTGGAAAAACATCACACCTGTTTCACCACTTGGAGAACAATTTCACTGTGTTACATAGGAAAACAAATATTTGATAGCGATCAGAATCCTTAGTATCTGGTTCGTGAACTTACAAATATGTAATGAATAGGAAGAAAATAGTTCCATAGAATGCTTGGAATTTTTTTCATGTTCTAGTACCGGATGTTTCATGTTCATGACTGTATTTGAGTCAATCTTCATCAAGGTTATTAGTTTTATGACATGGGTTTTGGGTTTGTTTCTGCCCTAATTTTGCAATATTGTGGGTTTATGTATTGTGGGGTTGGTTGGCTTTTTTTTCTTTCTTTTTTTTTTTTTTTTTAACTTCTGTGTGGCAGTCTTTTTGGTGTCCCAGCTAGATAGGAAACTTTTCATGTAGGAGTCCATCTTGAGAGAAATATTAGCAGCTTCATTTAGTTGAATGCTATTGACTTCACACATTCAGCACACTTACTTGATCATCAAAAAGCCAGTGTATTTGTGTTGCTGAGTCCAATAGGTCACATATCTTAGTGGTCCACTAGTCATTCACAATAACGGGTGCCTCAGAAAAGGAAGCAGAAAGAACCAGTATTTCTGGTTTGTCTGTAGTACATAAATGCTGCAGTGGAGAAGCTGCTTTCAATTTTATGTCAAATCAATACGTGGAATTTGAAGGGTGCATTAATTAGTTTATTAAATAAATGTGCTAAATATATCTTCTGCCTAAAGCTAATTTTTAATGAAGTATATTTTTTTTAATTAGAAGACAGAGTAACTTTGTATTTTAGTGGAGACTTCAGCATTCATTTTTACAGTCAAACCAGTTATGAAACTTAAGTGGAACATTTATTTTCTTTTAAATAACTCTCAGTGAAACAAATGAAATGTATGAAAATCTCCTTTAGGGACTATTTTTAATTTAGACATGGCAACAAATATTAAGTTGGGAGGGCTGAACTATTCTTTACTGAACCTTGGAACACCATGTTCAGACTTTGAGAGGATCCTCCAGATACTCATTGGAGTTTTACGTTGCTGTGGGCTTTCACCGAGACCTTCCGCTCTGGAGTAGGTAGACATACTTTGTCCTTGTGCAAGTCATTCACACTGAGAATTTTCAAGCCACATACAGTTCAAATGCCACCTCTTAAAAAGTACATTTGATGTCCCATTATGCACTAATGTAGACACAGTGGAGATGTCAAACCCCATAGTAGTTCTCAGTGAGTGAACTGTGCACGTTTTTTTGAGAGTGTGATTTTCCGTGAAAGTGGTGGGAAAAAGTGTATTTCCCCAAATAAATACACGCTGGTGATCCTAGTTATGCCAAAGGCAGTTAGATCAGTGAAGCAACTGATGTTGGCAGTCACTATTATTTCTGTTCTGTTAGCTTAATTTCCTAAGAAATTTGGCATTGGCATCTGCAAAACCACCAGCAGGACTGAAATGGAAAATGGCTTGGGAAAATTCAGTGAAAAGCTCTTCTGAAATGCAATATCATGTCTGGGGCCAGTGTGCATAACCCTGCTCTCCCAGGGGTTTTGCTGCTGGGACTGGGGGACAGCTTGGTGCAGTTGGAATTACGTGTCCCTCATTACTACAGACTTGCCTGGAAATCGCAGATCTGTGGCAGACTGGTTATCCTCATCAGATCAGGCCCTGCCTTGCTGACTTGACTTTCTGGCGTGATCTCAGATCTGCCTTGTTATTACAGCCTCATCTGGCAGTCACTGCTATGTTAGCTGGCCCTGGTTGCTGTCACGGACCTGCTCTGCTTTTTCGTTCAGGTGCCATGGGACTGTGCCCTTGTCAGAGCACCTTGCCCTGCCCACCCTGCTGTGACTCTTGGCTGCCAGCTCCCCTTCCCTTTCCAAGCAGCCTGCCCTTGCTGCTCCCTGACATACGGCTTCAAACAGGTGACAAAATGAACTGTTTGTTGTCAATTTTCATGGCAGAAGTGAGTAATAAAACGTTTCTATGAAAAGGAATATCAATAAAATAACCAGCCCTGACACGTTATAGAACTGGATGTACTTTCTCTGCATTTGACTTTGCTACTGGTACTGAATGTATTACTCAAGAAAATTATTCACAGGTATCAATCGTGCTGTTATTAAGTATGTAGAACTCTAAATTTGAGGGTATGGAAAAATGCAGGATTACAGATGGTATTCTCTTTTCTTTCTGATATTTAGCATGATAAATACCTGTATTTGGGAGAATATTTAAAAACAAATGTTATACAAAATTATCTTGGAAAATAATGGTAAAATAACATTCTGAATAAGGTGCAGATATTACAGCTTCATCTGAATCCTGTATTCTCAAATTTTGTAAGTATTTTAATGTAAGCAACCTTATGTTTCAAATATGCTGTGTAGGCTATACTGCGTAGAAAGGTCTTGTCTATCTTGTTTCTCTTCACAAATACTTTTTTCCCCCCTGAGTTCTGTGCCCACATTCATACTTTGTAACTCATAGGTTGCTCACACTGACCTTTTCTTTTCCTCACTGTTGTGATTTGTTCTAAATTCAGAGATTATAAGGAAGAAGAAAAAGCCAAGTTTTTACCACAATAGGCAGTACAATTCCAAATTATCAGTAAATACAATTGTTGTCATGGAAAAGGATTTTTTTTAATCAAAAGTACGTTATTATGATATATGTACAAACTGGATTATAGAGAAAGTAATTCTCAGTCTGAACTATCCTTAATTGAATTCTATTGATATTAAATCAATATTGAAGAAAGTTCAGTTTTCCTCCATTATGTAGTGTCTTTTTCATTCCTTTCTTGGACAGTTAACCTGCTCTAATTACGTGAAGCTGGACATACAAGGTGGCTTCCTAATGAATATTGAAGTAGAGCTTGACCTAGTGCTTATATACATTTTAATTTTTAAACACATTTACATTGTGTAAGCATTATAGGCGTATACAATTATCTGAAGGCTTTTAGAACATAAGGCTTAAAAATAAGTACTGTGGAGATGGATTCATATGAGACAAGTTGCTTATCAGTTGTGTAAAAGTAAAGGTCTGTTAAACAGATGAAGAAAAAAGACATAGTTCTTGACACGTCAGTGGACCCCAAGATGTACCATTTAGCGGAGTTTCTGGCACCTTTTAATCTGCAATATGCAATTTTCCCTCAAACTTTTCCAGCTCCTATACTACCTTTTTTATGTACCTTTTGTTATTATAATATAGTTAAAACATCCAGTGTAAGTGATAAGGTATTATGTGTGTCTGTGTATTAACGTACAAAAAGGAAAATGAAATCTGGACTTTTTAAACTAAATAGGTAATACATGTTGCCAATCTCAATTTGCCTGTGAATTCTCCACATAGGAATAGAAATTTCTTGGTATTTACTTGCATATTCAATCTTTTAAACAAACATCCAGAACAAAGAATGACTGTTGAACCAACGCTAGGAAAGTTGGCAGGAGAAAGAGTGAGAGTAACAACATGGTTAAAATATTTTTCAGTTAGAGCTATTACTGCCCTTTAACTTCTTAGTAAAGCTATTATTTGCACTGCAATCACTGAGAACTGAATGCAAACACAAAAAAAGAGAATTAGGAAACTAACATTCTGTGTAAAGGGTTTAACCAGGTTTAATAGAAGGTAGTGTAACTTAAGACATTGTTTTTGCCTGTGAATAACAAAGTTTCCAGTTTCTCTGTTAAACTACCAGGAGAATGGCTGCTCCCTCAAAGCCTCTGCCCCAACTTGCATAGCTTGAGTATAAAAGATGTGTATATTTTTTGTTTTAACTGTAACCTGAAATATAACTTCCTGTTAATTGACCTTAGTGTATCGTATGTCACATTATGCTTTCCTCTACTTAAGGCGAATTAGTTCTTGTCTTCCTCGCCTGCTCAGAGTGAACCGCAATTCCGGCAAAGTAACAGTAGGTTAGTTTGGGAAGGGCACTGTAAGTGATTCATCTTATGTTTCGGTTTCTTTTCTAATCTGATCAATATTTACTTGGAAAGTACGTGTGGACTGATGATGAAGTCTGTTAGCACTGTGTAAGATTGTGACAAGAGTGTGTGTGTGCAAAGAATGTCTAGAAATGCTTTGCAAGTAAGCTGTGTTTGATACTTTTCCCTTTTCTGAGCCGTCATTTGCAAAAATCAATTCCTTTGTATTAAATTTCAATACTTAATGGGGGCTTATAAGAAAGATGGGGACAGATGTTTTAATAGGGCTTGTAGCAATAGGACAAGGGGTTTTAAATTTGCTTTTAAAGTAAAAGAAGGTAGACTCAGACTAGCTATAAGGAAGAAATTTTTTTACAGTGAGGGTGGTGAAACAATGGCAAAGGTTGCCTGGAGAGGTGGTAGATGCCCCATCCCTGGAAACATTCAAGGTCAGGATGTACGGGGCTCTGATCTAGTTGACGGTATCCCTGCTCATTGCAGGAGGGCAGGAATAAATGACCTTTAAAGGTCCCTTCCAACCCAAACTAGTCTATCATTCTGTAATTTGCATAAATAAATATTGTTTCAATTGAAGTATTTTGCATAAAATGTGCATATGAGAAAAAATAATAATTGCAGCCAAAGCTCAAATAACTTTGTGCCTTCAAAGAAAAATATTTTCTTCATTTTGTCCATAAAATAATTTACTTTGCATTTCTTCTTGACAGTATGTTATGGAATAATAAAGCTCAAAAATGTATATCACACAATAGTTTGTCATGATTTAGCCCTGGCAGGCAGGTGTTCAGCCATCCTCAGGAANCCTTAGGTCTGTTGAGGTCAGCTGTCCTGGCTGTGTCCCCTCCCAACTCCTTGTGCACCCCCAGCCTCCTTGCTGGTGGGGTGGGGTGAGGAGCAGCAAAGGCCTTGACTCTGTGTAAGCACTGCCCAGCAGTAACAAAAACATCCCTGTGTTATTGACATTGTTTCCAGCACAAATCCAAAACCCAGCCCTGTACTGGCTAGTCTGAAGAAAATAAACTTTATCTCAGTTGAAACCAGGACAAGCTACATGTTGACTTTTCATTTTAAGCGTTTGAAAGATATTTTAGCATTGTGGAAAAAAGTGAGCAAACAAACAACTTGTGCAAAGTAAAAAAAATAAATAATACTTGAAAAGGAAAGCATACTTCACATTTTGGTCTCCAAATTCTGCACAGTAATCCTTACATTTCAAGGGCAAATAAAGATGTTCTTTATTCTTCCAAAGCAAGACATCTCAGGTGAATTATGTTTGAAGTTCAGTATGTTTGTTATTTGGAAAAAGTGAGAAGCCAATTAAGAAATACATGATCTATGCATAAGACAAGAAATTTCACAATAGCAGGAGGTATGAGAGAACATAATGGAAATGAAATCCTCATGAAGAAAAATGCTGGTTGGTTATCTTTGGATTGTAAAAATTGGTCAATTGGCATTAGTGTTACACTGTGTTATGTCAGCACAATAAAAGTTATGCTTGATCCCCACATAATGAGAAATTTAATACTGAGCTGAGCTTTGGTTTTAGTTGGGTTTGAGTGAGTCTTGGTTTTTTATCCTTAAAAAATAAAATTAAAAGGTAATAATGGTAGAGGAGTTAGTTGTTTTCACTGGATAACAACCAGTAGTTTCTGATCTCTATAGTACTAAAATGTGCAGATGGAAAATCAGGCACTGGAAATACCCAACCCATGTGTATGGTGTATAAAGCCTTGTACAGCCAGAGATCTTCTCAGAATACTGCTTCATGAATAGGATGCTTTTCTGTACTATGTGTTGAATGAGTTCTTGTGTTTGAGAAGAAGAAAAAAACATTGAGAAAAAAGCAAAGGCAGAGGGCCATGTGAGAAAGTTGGGGTGAATCAGAACAACTTCAATATTTTATTGTACGTTCTGTTTATTGAATTAATTTTATTTTAGGGAAAATGCTCTCTAGGTCTATTACTTGTAACTATGGGTGTTTAGTTATGGTAACACAGAAAGGTTGAGGTTGGCAGAGACTTCTGGAGGTCATCTGGTCCAATTCCCCGTCTCAAGCAAGGTCACCTGGAGCTGGTTGCCCCGAACTGTGTCCAGGCAGCTTTTGAATACTTCCAAGGCAGGAGCCTCCAGAACCTCTCTGAACAGCCTGTGTCAGTGCTCAGTCACCCTCACAGTGAAAAAGTGTTTCCTGATGTTCAGAGGGAACCTCCTGTGTTTCAGTTTGTGCTCAGTGCTGCTGGTCGTGTCACTGGGCACCGCTGAGAAGAGCCTAGCTCCCTCATCTTTCTATCTTCCTTTCAGGTACTAATGAGATTCCCCTTCAGCCTTCTCTTCTCCAGGCTGAACAGTCCCAGCTCTCTGACTTAGTTATGGGAGAGGTGCTCCGCCTACTTTGGCAGGGGGGTTGGACTCGATCTCTAGAGGTCCTTTCCAACCCCTACCAATCTGTGATTCATGGGCCTTCGCTGGACTCTTTCCAGTTCTACAGCATCTGAATGTTTCTTTTACAAGAATTAGCATGCATTTGGTTCCTGACTCTGCATGTGTTTTAAATACAACAGGTGAACTGCCTTGCTGTTCCAGTTTTTGTACTGTTGTGCTTTTATCAGAAGCATTTATTCAAGCAAACCAAAAACGTGTTCTGTATGAAGAGGTGGTGTGCCTGCCTCTCTAATCTGGTTAAAGCATTGCCAGTTGGCTGCGTTGTAAGGAAAATTTGTAAATTATCTAATATATATTTTTTTATAGAAATTATATTACTTTGTCCCTAATGCCACCCGTGTATTGAACTACAGAACGGTTACTGAGAATGGCAATATGTTATGCAGGTGCTGGATGTCAGACGTGTACAATGTGCTTCTGCTCTTTTCACACTAGGTAGGAAAGTTTCAGACATATATTGCATTTTCAACTATCGTATCCAGTCTTGGAGACTTCTGTTACCATTCCAAATTGTCTTGATTGCTTGATTGCAGGGTAGGTTCATGGTACCTATGGCTACACTTAAAGCAGCAGCATTTAACAGTTTATGTTGAAGAGCTGGGGGCATCTGGAATTTGGATGCAGTTCTGAGTCAGTTTAATTGTATCGGTTTTGTTTCTTTTTCTAGTATTGGTGCACTGGGAATATGGAAATCAGGTGTGTTCCAAGGATTAAGTTGTTGGTGTATTCACAAAAGGCTCTGACGGTGAAAAGCATAGAAACAGTACAAATGTCTGTATTTTTAGACTGCCCAGGGCTTTGGTGCATGTTACTTTATCTTGCACCTTGTGGGTTTTACAAGCCAAGCTATGGCAATGGGACAGTCGATAAAAACTATCTTTGTGCTTTTTCTCAAGAGGAAATTGTTCCTTGCATTAAGTGGAGATAAGAGAGATCTGAGGAGGGATCAAGACAATCGAAATGAGAACAAAGCAGTGCCTGCCATTCATCTAAACAAGGTTAAGGCTAAGGGGTGAAAGCTTTGAAATAGAAGTAGCTCTGCTCCTCAGCTTCTTTGATGAAACAATCTTGCCTGTTCTGTTTCTCTTCTCACTTTTTTTTCCAGGGGGAATATATTATTTCCTTGCTTATACTATTTAAAGCCCATAATTATCATTGTAAAGGTTAAATGTAAAAGTAATAATTTTGGATATATCAATTACAATTAATACACATCTTAGTGAATGACATTAACTGTTCCACTTTTTTTTATTAACTAATAACAATAATCTTTTGCAGCTGAGGCCAGACTGAGTAATGAAAAATACTGAATGAGTATAGAATAAAAGCATGCTTTTAATAATAAGATTTTTTTTTCACAGAAAGGAAGTTTTAATTTGCAACAGAAAAATCTCTTCATTAGGAACTTTAAGGTAATTGTTTATTGAGTTGTGTAATAGAGTTTGAGTCTGAAATTTATCATGGATAAAGGTGAAACGTATCATGTGGTAGTGTCTGACCTGTAAGTCAAAGTTCAATTAATCATACTTAAATGTAGTTAAGAAAGAAAGTGTATATTATACTTACAGACAACTAATAGCAACTTTCAGAGAGCTGCTTCAACACTGAACCTTTGATTAAAGTCTGGCTCTAACCGCTCAAATAGATTATTCCGAATATAGCTGCAAGGCAAAACTATATGAGAAGATGATGATTCGTCTGAATAATTTTATCTTTCACTGGTAACCTGTAATCTTACATGCATAAAGTGTGGGTGATGGTAGACAAATAGTTATAAGTGTTTTGGATGTGATCTTTTTAGTCTCAGAGGTGCAGCAACCAGAATGTGAGAGTTAAGATGATAATCCCAGAGTGTGTTTAAGTGCACTCTCTTCTCTGGCTGGAAATATTTGTTTTGATTATTGTGCCTTGGAGAAAGAAATAAAGCGACTGAACTTCCTATTTAAATGCAGGATTAAGCTCTGACTGGCTGAAGTGCCTATGCTGAGACAACAGGTTGAGGAGGGAGGGAAATAGCAGCGACTGTTTTGGTGCCGCAGTGGACAGACAGCTTGAGCAGTGTCTGAGAAGAGGAGCACATCTCCTGCCATGAGCACCGTGAGAAAAGCTCACCCTGGAGGCACTCGCTGATTTCCTTCACTGACAGAATTGTGTGTTCAGCTGGTTTGTAGTGATATTCAGCCCATGCAATCCTTAGCATCTCTATTGTCTTTACATCACAAAGAACTACATAGTGTTTGTTTTAGTGGCGGCTTTTATATCAGTGAAGTTGATTTTATTTACCCTAAATTTGTTATACTGAAAGTTTCGAGCAGCACAACTCTCTCTGCATAGGTATTTTTTAAGCGTCCAGATGTTTGTGCATTTTGTAAGATTTTAGTTAGTTAAACCATGTATTTCAGAAAGGCAGATAGTAAGTTCTTCTAGGGAAACCTAAAAATTCCTGACCAGAAGTTCTCAAGAGAATAACTTACATGACAGTTGGTAGCAGTGAGTGTCCTCACATTTTTTTTTATGCCAGACTACTGATCGTGACCTCTTGGAGTCATTTTTGAGGGAAGTAAAATGTGACATTATTCATCGTTGTTATCACAGGTAGTCAGTGCTTAGGTTGTTATTCAGTTTCTATTTAAAATAGGAGGTTTGTTTGTTTATTGAATTGCTTTCCTGTCCATTGTAAGTTGTAGAATTCCTTGACATCAGAAAGCGCAGCATCATCTCACCGATGCCTGTTTCCTAGGCAATATTAAGCTACTTCAGGGAAGCTGCGAATCTCATGTGAAATTGCCATTCTCCCAAACTAAGCCCAAGATCAAGTGACATGTTTATACTACTGTAATGATAGGATTAGATTCGAATTAATTTTGAGACAATAGTGATAGAATAGAATCATTAAGATTGGAAGAGACCTCAAGGTTCATCTAGTCCAACCGACCCCCCCCACCTATTAACCACTAAACCATGTCCTTCGGTACTGCGTCTAATGAGATGCTTGTAGCTTATATTTTACATTAAAAACAAAAAACAGAAGAACTGTTAACTGGAAGTTACAGGTGCTGAGATGTCCCACTTAAGTACGTGAATCACAAAAAGGAACAAATTGAAGTCACAACCAGTGACAAGTTTCTTTGAGTCAGTCTTCCTTGTAAAAGGTATTAAGGCAGGGAGGGAAAGACTTTGACCATTACTACTTTTCATTGTTCTTCTTTTCCCTTTCTCATCTTCACCATCTGTCCACGTTTTTATATCTCGTCACTATTAGAGTGTTCTCTGAGTTGATGTACGATTCAGGACTCTGCTGAATCACAGACATGGTCATATAAAATATTTTACTGCGAGTGAAATGAAAAGAACAGCTGCTCTGTTACCACCTCTCTCTTTGTAGGAGCTTGTGTGCCTGAAGCTGTTCGAGCCGAGGGTCGCTAGGTGTCAGCAAAGTAGTTCAGAAAAAAGCTTTTTTCTGAGAATTAAAAGGGGAAGTGACAGTTAAATCTTCATGCATGTAGCAGAAATTTTCAAGCATACTAGGTTGTTTTAGTTCAAGTTAACCTAACCTAGAAAACCAGCATTACTGTGCTTTCCATGCCATTAGCTCTGTTTTATTTCATAGTTCTGCTTTCTGTATAGAGAAAGTATCATCTCTGTGTCTAGGGCACAGTGACTACATGCTGCATTTCAAGCAGTAAGTGAGAAAAAAGAGGAAGACTTTGAATTAGAAAAGTGATCATTCTATTAACTTTTAAAAATACCCTATCTGCTGAAATATGAGGTGTGCAGTTTGCCATGAATAACTTCCTCTTCCATTTCTTGTGTGTTACCAGGTTCCATGATTTCTTCTAAAGATGCACAGAAGTTCTGTGGGGATTTTTGGTTGGTTAGTTTTGCATTCCACTAACTGATAAAACTTTCTATGTTTTCTCTGGCTTTCAGCTAACTTCTGCCACAGAAGATAGCATCTGCCTTCGCGCTCAAGGCAATTGCGCTTGCCAGCCATTCAGATGTCATCTTCCACTGGCCTGCTGCTTTCTGGCGAGCGCTGGGCTCAACAGTGGGGTTTTGTTTTATTTCTTGACAAACAATATCTGATACATCAGCTTCCCTTGGAACTTTGCCGTTATTTCCCGATGCCTACTCATTTCCCGTTTTGCCCTACTCTTAGGGATGTTTGCAAAGTCTCGCCTTGCCACTCAAACAGTTCAGAACCCAACAGTTCAGAAAAGTCTGTCTATAATCATCACAGAATTAGCTTTACCTGGAACTACTGTAGCACTGGCCATAGCTTGCACCTGCAGAACAAACAGCTCCTACTACATGATATTCAATAAAATGGAACTGATACAACCCATATGTAGGGTGCATACTTGCATATATTTCAGTATATATGCATTTATATGTATATGAAATGTATGTTTTTTCAAGGTTTTTAAAACTTGGTATATGGCACTTTCTCTAATAGCTTTTTTCTTTTTTTTTTTTAAACCTGATGCTTTGGTATCCATGTAGAAGCAATTGGGAAGTGGCTTAGGGAATTGCTTGTGGAAAGTGGAGCTTATTTCTGTATTTTTTTACGGAATTGTTTCAGCCTTTGTCTAACAGGAAAGCATATATATTGGCTTTTTGAGGAGGCTGAAAGGTTTATCCTCTGTGTCTGATAAAATTTTGTTGAGTTAGATCTGTGTGATGCTATAAGGCAAGAAATAAGGGCCTCTGAGGCTCAAGAAAGAGTCCCAATAAAAATTAGTTGGCCAAATCTAAGGCTGTACAATATTAAATATGGTCTCCAAAAGTGCTTTTTAATGTTAAGCTACTGCAAATGTTCATGAGGGTGCATCTTCTAAATAAGTAAGGCACTGATTTTAATTATTATTACCTTCAGATAATTCCTGGTATTTGAGGCTTTAAAATTACTTTTGAAGAGACAGTTTTGAGATAGTGCTCCACAAGAGCTGCGGTGTTTAACTTCTGCTGCGTTAGGGGGAACTGATCTATTGAAAAGCTATGGATCATATCAACTTTGTTGTTAGTGGAACAATGTGTGTCGGACAGAGAATAAATATTGTCTGTCTGCCTTTCCCATGTCTGGAATATTTATCCAGAAACTGAAGAAACCCAAGATGCAATCATTGCTTTGATGGCAATTCAGTAAAGAAACACATGGGTTTTCTGTTTTCCTAAGCTTATCATGATTTAAACTTTTTTAACATTTAATGTTTTGACAAAAATATCTATGTTAAAAATAAGCAACATTGTATGAAAATTCAGTGATGACCTTCTAGGTCTTAAGCTGCAACTGAATAAGTGGGTAACTGTAGCTCATAAGATCTGTAGGTATTCCTATAAATTTGTGGCTTTAGATGTGCACAGCAATATGGGAATTAAAAAAAAAAAATTTGTATAATTTTCTGAAAATAGCCTTTTAGATATCCTGAAAGGCACTAGAACTGACTGCATGCTTGCTTCTTCAGAAAACTCTGCTATCAAGAGGTATGTCTTCATGTTATGTTGGCTTTTGATAAAATTAATTCTCAGGTTCGGCGTTAGTGTATGGACACTTTCTGCTTTAAACTTAATAAATAAGTAGGTAAGTGCCATATGTAGCATATTGCTTTCTGAGGAGTGGATTCTGCACTCTGTGTAAATCAAGTGCTAGTGATAAAAATCATTAACAGTCGTCTTTGCAGATCTCTCAAATGCTGCATAGCACAGTTTTTCTTCTGGCCTAAGGTAGCGTTTTGCTCTGTGAGTTAGATTTCAAATCATGTTGGCACTGTCATTATACAGCAAATGGATTTTTTCTTTTTAAATCTAGCATTGATGCAAGTGTCCTGAATAATGGCAGTAACAGTGCAGTTGCTTTATGTTTCCATAGTTAACTTTGGAACACCATATGAAATAGTTTCTAATATTGTAAGAAATGTTCTGGGGGTTATTGTAGAAGTCTGAAATCGATTTTGCTGGCAAATGGAAAACAGGAACAACAGACTGCAGATGTAGCATGATTGTTACATGATGTCCATTCAGCTTTCGATGCATAGAAACAGTACGGTGTCAGAGGTGACATCATTAATTATAGAGAAGGTGTAGGACTACCCAAGCAAGAGAACACTCCTGTCACTGGGGGCAGGCATACCAAGCCAGCACAGTTCCTCAGGGACAGAGCTAATAAGAGACTCACGAGTTTGGTTCATTGCTGTGTGCATTCTGTGAAGCATCAGTCTTTCGTTTCAGGAATGTGATGGACAGAGGGACATCTCACACAATACCTGGGGATCTTTTTTGTTTGTTGGGTTTTTTTTGTTTGAGGTGAACAGCCTTGCATCATCCCTCAGGGTTTTTGCACTGTCAAAGGCACCCTGGCTTGGTCTCATGTGTGTAACTTGGTTGCAGGTAGGCTTTGGAAAAAGAAGAAGCTCACTGCAGGCAAACTGGTAGTAGCAATAATGAGGTGTAAAGCTTTGACTTGCTTTTAAGAGATTGATTAATTTGTTCAATGTTACTTTTGTATGCAAAATATTTCTTAAATGCTGCATGTTCTGACTTCCTAAACTCTTCAAATATTTTTCGCTGCTTTAGCTAAATAGTCATTATGAAAAATGCCAATAGTAGAATAAAATCTTGGGGTTTGTGTTCCAAGTGTACCTCTGCTCATAAAAGCATTTATTGAGGTGAGTTAAGACATGGTTCAGGCCTCTGCTGCTATTTCTTTGCATTGTGTGTGAAAGAGTTTTGTAAAGCTGGATAATTGAGGCAGAACTGTGTTAACATTGCAGATTGCTTCCTTGGCGTAATAGAAGTTTGTTAACTTCATTTCTATAGACAGTCTCCTCATCCAAAAGAAAAAAAAAAGAAAGATGACGGAAAATCATGCATACCTTTGAATGCAGCAGAACTTTCTGGAGAAAAAAAAATTAATTAAAAAATAAATAAAATCACATTCTGCTTGCATTGAAGATACTAGCCTGAAAGGTTTCCTTGAGGTCATTGGTTTTAAAATCTCTTGGTAGGATGTTTTGCATGCAGTATGTTCAGTATGAAATCTTATTTTTAAAGCCAGGTGTTAGAGTTCCATGGTTTTTTTCGTACCCCTTTATTGACAATACAATACAAGAGTGTGGAAAGAAACATAGTAACAGCTTAAAAAAAGAAACAGAGGATTCTGAATTATTTTATGGCTGCTATGTTAAAAAAAAGGCACAACCCTTGATCTGTCTCTTGAATGAGTGCTTGACAGGCACATGTTTAAGTGTGTTTTAAAAATTAAAGTTCTTAATCAGTGTGTTTGAAAACAGGTAATATTTACAGTAAGTCTGTATGCAAGTATGCATCTGGTATTTTCTGGGGATACATAGAAACAAGCCCAACCTCTACCTTGGATAGTTTCTAGTCAAGGGATATGTTTTTTAATCAATTAAAAAAAAAAATATGACTTTAAAATCCCTATAGTACAGCTGAGTTTCAGGTTATCTTTGAGGGGCATATTGTGCTACTGCATTGGCTGAGTGGAAATTTTGACGATTTTGGTACTTTGACTATAGAAAACTTGCAAGATAGAAATATTCTTTAGCTATTTCTATTGAAAATTAAAAGTGGCATTAAGAAATGTAAAGCCCAGGTAAGTGCAAAGCTTCTGAAAATGGTTCTGTCTGTAATGGACACTAGCTAGAAGCAAAATGCTCTTGGTTTAATCCATGTTATATGCTGAAACCACAATTAACAACAGGAAAGTTATATTTTCTGTAAAGAAGACATGTCCCTTAAGTGCTTCGTGTGGTGCCAACACATTGTAAGGAAATACAGAAATTGAGTGCAGTTGACCACAGAAGACAATAGACAATGTTTGAGTAGGAACTGGTTAATTTCAGTGAATACAGGTCACACAGTAAGTCTTGAGCATAATAGAAATTCTCAGAGCTACCTCGCCTGAGAAAACAATGTAGTAGTTAAACATGTTTCTTTCCAGCTACTGCCACTTGTAAAGGGCACATAAGCCATAGTTGATAGCAAAATTTATTGCATACTTCATGCAGGATACTGTGTTTGCAGTTGCTGGCCAAATTTTTACAGCTGAGGATGAAGCTGTGGTTTACATGTGCAATGCAGAGAGAGTTGTCAGGACTGTCATTAGCATTTATGGATGATTTAGTCTTCAGCTTTCCTCTGACTTTTTCAGTATGCTCACTGGAGACACTTTATCCACGATGATTTCCTGTGATTTCTTAAGGGTGGGAAAAATCTCCTTGGGGTCCTGTTTCCTCACAGGGTGGCCTGGCTATGAGTAGGAGAACAAAGGTACCAGCTGAGAGGGGAGCAGATGAGAATGTTGAGAAAGAGAAGAATAAAACCATTTTGGAATAAAGCCAAGATTGGTGTATGGAAGAGGTAGAGGACAATACAAGGAAGATCTAGAGTACAGTTAAAAACAGGTGGGAGTGGAGGAAGAAGGAAGGGGTGTGAGCTGATTGGGGAACATAGAGGTTTAAGATATGAAAACAGGGAAGAAGATAGCTAACAGAGACAAAGCAGGTAGAGAAATGGGGTAACAAAATCAGCATAGGAACCAACAAATGAATAAACTTTTGCGAAGGAAAAACTTTTTCATTGTGAGGGTGACCGAGCACTGGAACAGGCTGCCCAGAGAGGTTGTGGAGTCTCCTCTGGAGATATTCAAAACCCAACTGGACACATTCCTGTGTGATGTGCTCTAGGTGGCCCTGCCTTGGCAGGGGGGTTGGACTAGAAGATCTTTCGAGGTCCCTTCCAACCTCTACGATTCTGTGATTCTGTAACAACGATAGGCTTCTATTGCAAACCGTGGCTTTGCACCAATGATCGCTGTATCTGGGTACTGGTTTATTGGAAGAAGAGTGAAAGTGAGACTTAAGTCATAAGTGTACTGCCACATATGTCAGCATTACTGTGACATTCCCTGAAGTGTCATGGTTTTACCCCAGCTGGCAGCTGAGCCCCACGCAGCTGCTCACTCACTCACCCCATGGTGGGGTGGGGAAGAATCACAAGAGCGAAAGTGAGAAAGCTTGTGGGTTGAGATACAGGCAGTTTAACAGGTAAAGCAAAAGCTGCGCACACAAGCAAAGCAAACCAAGGAATTCATTCCCCACTCCCCACAGCAGGCAGGGGTTCAGCCATCCCCAGGGCAGCAGGGCTCCGTCACGCGTAATGGTTACTGGGGAAGACAAACCCCATCACTCTGAAGGTGCCTCCCTTCTTCCTTCTTCCCTCAGATTTCTATGCTGAGCATGATGTCATATGTTATGGAATATCCCTTTGGTCAGTTGGGGTCAGCTGTCCCGGCTGTGTCCTCCCAGCTCCTTGTGCACCCCCAGCCTCCTTGCTGGTGGGATGGGGTGAGAAGCAGAAAGGGCTTTGGCTCGTGTACGCACTGCTCAGCAGTAACAAAAACATCCCTGTGTTATCAACACTGTTTCCAGCACAAATCCAAAGCACATCCCCCTACTAGCTACTGTGAAGAGAAATAACTCTATCCCAACCAAAACCAGCACGTTAATTTCTGGGCAGTTAGTCACCCTGAAATGTTTGCTGCTGTTTTGTAGTCTCAATTGGGAGCTTGTAATGAGGTCTCTGCCTCTGTTTCTTTCAGACAACCTATCCCTGGCCAGTTTTCCAATATGTTACCAATTTTACCATTTTAAGCTTTTAAAAAATATTTATTTTATAATTTTTTAAATATAAATAACATTGTTTCAGATAAAACTCTTTTTTTTCCTAGAACCTTTTTTGCTGAAATGATAGAACCCAAACCAGTGAAATGACCAAGCGTGAGCATTTACAGTGTTTCTGTGGATTTTCCAGCTGTTGTTTCTATGGAGTAGTCACTGTTGCTATGTATTTTTTCTCTTTATGGTTGCCAGAACATGACTAGCTGGGTCAACATGCTCATGGTGTTAGTGGGGAATAACATAATTGCTGCTTGATTAGAGGAGGTATTTTAGAAACAGCTTTCTGAGTTAAAAAAATCCCTATAATGTTTAAATTTCTCTAGCAATGGAATAATCACAAGTAATTAGCTAAACAAGGCAGGGTTAATTGTGATGCGGTAACAACTTTTATATTGGAGAAAAAAGGCAGGGGGGGAAGTGAATCTGAACAATATTCGATATTGTGGTGTCCTGAGCTTTGCTACTACTCAGTGTGCACTTCTGCATATCCATCTAACATCTCTCGAGCAATGAAGCAGTGATGCTTTAATTATTTTAATCGATATTATACAGTGAGACAGGTTAAGTATTTACCTGCCACAGCTGAATAAACTTGACTGAAAGAGCCCCTTTCTGTCTGTGTTCTCACGAGTGCACTCAGATGGATGCACTTTCACCTAAAGGGCATGCAGAAGCCTGACAGCAAGCTTTTCAGAAGTGTTTTGAGTCATGAAACTTTTAAGTTAATGGGTTGTTTTTCACAGATGTGAGAGGAAGAGAGATGAAGAGTGTGTCACCAGCGAAAACAGGCATGTTGCATCCTCTTCTCCCACTTTCTGTGCTCATTTCAACCACTGACTTTTGGCCACATGCGTTGCCTTTTATCATTCTGAGAAATGCCAAATGTAACTTATAAACTAACAAAAAAAAATATTGTGCTTGTTAGTTTTTGTACAAGTTTTCTTCAGAGGCGGCTGAATTTCTAAGTCAGTCGGATCCCACAGCCTTACAGCTTAGAACGTGCTTCAGCATGAAACTGAATTTTTGTCAGCTTGAATATCATGCTGACAGAGCAAGTGTCTTGAGAAAATTCCTAACGGAGCCAAGACAGAATGTAGGATAGAGACGAAGCAGCTCAGAGGAGAGAGGAGCTGGTTTGCACCGTCAAGTGCTGCAGTGGCTGAATCCTGACCCCCGCACAGGGACAGTTTCAGCCCTTTCAGTGAAAGTTTAGGGATGCCAAGAGTTTTCTGTTAGCAGAAAAAATCGTACTTGCAGCGTTCACTTTAGCAAAAGCTTCTGCAAATACAGATTTTGTTGTTTTTGGTGGTTTTTTTTGTTTTTTTTTTTTTACTAGAGACCACCATTTCTGAAGAGAGGCCGTAAGATAAAAACGTGGCACCTCAGAGCGGGAAGTAGAGCTTGGAGGGTAAGTGTGTCAGGGAAGGCAGCGCTCATGGCCCAGGCTGCTACAGTTATACAGCAGGATGAAAACCCAGCTGTTTGCAGAAAATATAAGTTTCACAATGGAAGTGACTGTGTAAGATCAGGTGGGAATAACAGGGCTATGGAGTGTCAGCAAAGGAGTTGAAAGAAATGCTCACTGCTGGCCTTGCCAGTGTGCCATGGTGCGCCAGATGTATAATGAACTCATGGTGATACAGTGATGATGTTGTACTGAGATCACGGGCATCTGAGGGTCGTTATTAAACTGTGAATTGCTCCATATCCACTGTTTATTGTTTCCTGTTTGCTTTGGGCTTCGAAGTTCATTAAAATTCTGTAACGTGACCTTTAGATCTTTGAGAAGCATAATTTGCTAAATAACTTTAATAGTTTGATAGTTTTTCTCAAGTGAGGTCTGAGATTGGACGAAAGTGTCATATGGACAGGCCTGTTACCGTGATGCATGAGAACAAATGTGTTGCCAGAAACAGGTTTAAAAATGTGCTGTGGTTTTACAGACCCAGTAAATACACGTAGCTCCTAGCTCCTGTAAATCAAGACATGACAGATATTTGTTTTGAAAGTTAGAAAAATCTATGAAGGTACAGCTAACTGAAATCCTGATTGAAGGAGACACCGTGCATTGTAACCAGAGTAGTTGGAGACACTGTGAAGAATTGTGTATATACTAACTATCAAGGCACCTCAGCATTAATCAGAAAAAGTGAAAGTACTATCAAGACTTTATCGTACTTTGATAAAAGTGCACTTCAGAAAATACTTGAATAGAAATGCACAAGACATGAAAAGAATCCTGAACTGACAATACAGAAGTTAAAGTAAGGTCAGTGAAAAATCTTTTGCTGTTACGTAAAATGATTTTTATAGTTTTTTTAAATAGCCGTGTCCTGGTGAGAGTGATAATGGCAGTTTTATCTGCCTGTATTCAGAGTGATGATAATTAAAATGGAGACTGACCTGTGATTCTTGATGACAAAAGATTTTTTTGGCTAACATAGCAATGTCTCCGCTTGTGGTTGAGATAGATAATTTGGGACAACAGTCTTCATTCATCTGGTTTGTGATTTAATCCATTGGGCATGTGAAGCTACTGTCTTTGGTAGAGTTACCTTCAGTACGATTTTTTTGTCAGCAATATCTCCCTTACTGAATTAGTACTGAAGAGTTGGGGTTTTTTTACCACATCACTAGACATCATAATGTGTGACTTCATTTGCTACGTATTAATTCATACTTATTGTGTCCTTGCTTGCTGATGAGATTCTACTCCTGCTTCTCCTCTATGAACTATGGATATTTTATGTCCACCTAACAGGAACACATTTCTAAGATCACCTGAACACTGGTGGAAAGGCTTGTCTTCATTAAAATTTGCCTTTTGAAGGGAAAGTAGAAGGTCATATTGGGGAAAGAAAGTAGCATGGAGAGATCATTAGAGGCACTTTTAAGAGGAAGAAAAATAGTATCAAATACCAATTTCACAAACATTCTGTCGTCTTGCTGATGTGATCAGAGACATCATTGATGATGTTTTCTGGTAAGACGGTGAATGATAGAGAGCTGCTGGATAAAAACAGATTAAAATTAAGTTAAAGAATTGGTTCATGTAAATCAATGGAATTGTGACCTTTCAGTTGAGAGATGTAACAGTTAATGCCCTGCTGTGAGCTGAAGATTCAGTACAGTCATGAGATCAGTTCAATAACTCTGTCTTTAAACTTAAGAAACAAAGAGAACTCCTAAATTGTCGTTAGGGTCAATGCTTGATAGCAAATGTTTCTTAAAATTAATATCAGTTGAGGCTATCTGTACCTAGGCTTTACAGAGCTGAAATTAGAGTAGCTGAGGATGAAGTCAGTACGATGTTTAAACTAAAAAAAAAAAAAAGAAAAAGAAAGAATTTGCTCTCTGTTCAGGGTCAGAATAAGACAAATTGTGTTGTGAAAAGACTGTGCTACCGCAGAAGTAGGGCTGTGAGTAGGACAGAAGTGACAGCATGGAGGGAAGTCATGCGATAAAGTCAGCTTTTAGGTAAAGGTGAGACTACTACATCCTTGTATCTGAGGTAAGCTGCACTGATTCCCAATGGCTAGAAATAAACCTGAGTACAGAGAGGATGTAAATAAATGAGGTTTTAATTTCGACTGATTCTGTAATTTTATGGATGTTCTATTTATTTTAACTTGTCTCTTTGAAACATACACCAAAAGAGACAGGGCAAAAGGTATATACTGTGAATATGCTACTGAAACTGCCTAGTCTCATGTACCTATCCTTTCCATAATATTACCTTGCAGTTAAAGGACACCCTCCTCCCTGGTGCTGTTTCCCACTGACAACCATCTGGAAGAAGAAAAAAAATTCTTTGGCTGATGAACTGTATTGTGATGGTTGCACTGATATCCAGAGGGGCTACAGCTTTATAGGATCGATGTCCCATGCAAATGCTTTCAGCATGTCACCTTACAGAAAGGGAGTAAGATTCTGCTGTGTTTTATTTTGCTAACAATTTGTGGAGCCACTTGAAATGTTCTGAAGACAAGTATGTTCTGCTCTTAGAAGGTGTCTCACTGTCCTAAAGTGTGATGCTGGGAACTGAAATGTTTGGCAACTTCCTGTGGCAACAACGGAGAATGAGAATGCCTTTGGTTCTCTCTTACTTGCCATCCTGTTCAGTTTTTACCACGAGAAGGGGATTGCATCTGGTTACCCAAGCATATCATGATAGACAGAAATGCTAATTACATTACCATGACACATAATAACAGCTTTGCCAGGTAATAGACTACTTTCCCTTCTTTTCTGAAGGGGCTGGTGAGGGTGTCATGGGATTGTCCTGGAGTGTGCTTTACTTCCTGTAAAACCGTAACAACCATCATGTTCATCAGTCCATAGGGGTTTTTGTGGGTTTTTTTTGGTTTTTTTTTTTTTTCTCTTTTTTTTTGATCAGGTTAGAGATTCACTCATTCTTTAGATATTTCTGTATTGATGGAAAACAGTACAGTGAGTATTTAGGGGCAACACATTGGATGAAGTAGGTAGAGGAAGGAAGAAAAATAAGGTCAGCTGCTATTTTACTTGAATATGTTTCATTTAACAAAAACAGAAGAAACAGAGGTTTCTACTGAAGAGATAGATTTGACATCTGTCCTAACTCACTGATCAGCTCAAAAGTGATGGAGATAATTTTTTAGAGATAATGAAGCCTTAATACTTACCATTACAGTTTTTGTGAGTATCTTAAAATAAGAGTTATAGAATGTTTTGCCAAGTTTTCTTTTGTTTTGCTTGGTTCGAAGAGATACAGAATCTGGCCAAGAGCAATCGTACAAAACGATCCATACCTCTCTGAGGTAAATTTTTGTTGTTTTTCAGGTAGCCTCTAAAAGTATAGAGTAAAATGCACAACAACAGATATGACTGTAAGCTTAAAATCAAGGTCTTTTTGACAAAATCAGTACATGAGGATTTGCTTTATGGTGAACTGTGATATTTAATCTCTGTAAATACCATACTCTTTTCTAGAAGATACACTTCGGAGCAAGTTGTTAATTTTGTTACTACCACCTAATATTGATTGGCTTGATCTGAAATGGTGCAACTGAAGGACAATCAGTACTATTTATGGCTCTGTGTTGATCACTGTCTATCATAGTTCTATCATTAGATGAGCCATCTGTATTAATTTTAATAACATTCCAGTAAGACCACATTTGTTATTGTAAATTTGTGCAGCTCTTCTTTTAAGTTTCCAACAGTAGGATCTCTGTAAAATTAATTTTTGGAATTGCCAGTAGTAGACATTGTCTACAAAAATCACTGACTGAAGGGTGCCGATTACGTTATTCTGTTTAGCCTTTTATTGTGCATGACTTCTTACTGAGTGATGCATTTCTGAGACTATGACATTTTAGCATTAGCTGGTTTCCCAGAAATCTGTGCAAAGAGCATAGATCTTAAGTGTGCAACATCTTAGTATGTACATAGGGATGAGTACATTCACTAGGCTGACGTGGCCTGCCCATGTGCCTCAAGAGTGAAGCAGAGTTGTGCATTGTGGGGAGGAAGGGGGGTGCGAATCAGGTCCCAGTGTCTGGCGAAGTTCTCCTCCTCCTGTGTGAGGGCTGCTGGCAGTGGTATCTTGTAGTATTCACAAACTTCTGCTTTTAGAGAGTTAACTGGTGTCCTAATTCAGTTCAAATTTGGATGTGCTGCTTAGCCATCAGACTAAAAAGCTTTGTTTATGACCTGCAGCCAAGACTAACAGCAGAGTGAAGATTAAAAAAAAATATTTTGTCACTAGGTACTCAATCTATTTAAGTTTCTATAGTTCTTCATTTGCAGTTATTTAATATGTACAAAAAATATTATTTTTAAATATCCCACTTCAGTGGACTATGTATTTAACAGCTTCAAGAAATTCCCTTGTTGCTATCCAGAGATTAAGCATGTGGGACCAATGTCTGAGGAGCTTGCTGGGAAAAGTGCTGTACAGCTTTTGTGCTCAACCTGTTCAGCAGCAGGAGAATGCAGGGCTCTGCCACTCCATTTGCTCAGCTGCATCAGTGGTGTGCTGGAGACTTCCAAGCCCTAAATCCTCTGCCGACAGACACACAGACCCTGTGCCAAAAGAATATATAATCATGTAACGAGGTTGTGGCATAATGTGCAAGGACAGGAGTCTGGAAATGGCACTCGTTCAGCCTTATTAGGTGTTGCAGTTCCTTTTTCCTTTAGATTTCTGAAAATTTCATGTTGCATGTATGCATGCATAGTTCCGCAATAGGAAAAGGGACAATGTTTTAGGAAGGAACATCTCTGCTAGAGTGTATATATAAAGTATGTTATGTATTAAAAACTGCTTCTTTCCACACTACAAGCGTCTTGTTGGTCACTGTCTTATCCTTGCAAAACCTGTGTGAAATAATAAAGCATCAATATGAAATACAGGAAGAAACAAAGGAGCACTGAGGATGACTTACCTGTGTCTCTGCAGTAAAAGTGTGATTAAGATGGTGTGTGAACCCAGATCTTCTGAGTCAACATGCAACATACCTAGACTCTTGAGCAAATTCATGGTGGCTACAGTTTTGCTAGTTAAGGTGTTATTTAAAAAAAAATCCACGGTTGCTAGTGCAGCCAACACACAAGGATGTCTGTTTGTCTTTTCATCTTTCCTTTCCTTGAGTCTTAAATCTTGAAGAACTTCTGGGGACATTTGATGAAAAATGAAGTTGTAAGCAGGTAAGATATCTACTATTTACATGATGTTTATATGTAATTGATCGTCACTGCAGCATTGCTGATTCAGAAACCTACAACCAAGCTGAAGTGATATTTATTTAAAAGTGAATCATAACATCATTATGTTCGTTTAATGTTTGATACATTACTGGCCACAGAAGAGGTTTGCTGGTGGTAATCTCTAGCTGATTAGTGTTTGCTATAAAGAAATCAAAACTCTAGAGATGCTCTCAATTGCAAGAAAATCTTTTTACCATTGACTCTGATACATGTAAAAAATAAATTTCCAACCTAGAAGAGGAGACACTGGAGAATTTTGTCTTACAACTTCAGGAAGCCTTTTCTATTAGTTTGAGGTTTTTAATCAAAACAGCATAATAAGTAAATTTCCCTTTAGATCAGGCTGTTGAAAATTTAGAGTTCTAACCCTGACAGCTGATTTAAGATGTTAACCTAGTGCCAAGCATTTTACAAGTTAATTTGAACATTCTGAACAATATTAGGTGATGGGTTAAGCAAGTACCAGTGAGAAGGCTCCTCCATTCCGATGATAGACACAGAAATGATTCAGCAAACTGAATTAAATAAATCTTGGCATTTTAAAGAGTACAGAGTTGATTTCTTTTGCCCATAAATAGCTAAGATAGAAAATTTTCTCCATATTATGAGCTCTTTCAGAACTAGGATGAAAGGTAGAGAAGAGGCACCCTGTTAATATGCATTGGCGCATAAGTAGCAGCAGTAGAAGTAAGGAGAGGGGATGAGGTTTGGATACAGAAACTAAATGCTCTTTGCTGCAAATCTTGAGATAAGTTGGGCTACAGGAAAAATCAAACCCCAATGCTAATCAACCAGAGTGTTCTAAACAACCAAAGGCCACTGTGAGCGAGCCAGGGGAAATGTAGGCAGCCTGACTGGTTTCGAGTCAGACGTATTTGAGGCTCTGGAAGGGAAAGTAGCGGGAAATGACAGGATTTCAATTATTGGGGTGTCAATGGCAGCCGAACTGTGATACCTGTTTAATCACATGGCCAAGCAGGAATATTTTATATTCTGAAAAAAACCTGTTTGTGGCAGAGAGTACCACAACTTGCTTTAAAGCCTCCTATGCAAATTGAGGAACCTGCACTGACTGAAAAGTAAAAGAGGACTTCAGTGATGTTTATGACTCTCTCACCCACATGAGGCCTGCTGCAGTGAGGGTCTGCAGAGAGGGCAGAGGAACGGAGCAAAGAAAACAAAGGCTTTAGGAAATATTGTCTTTAATAATCCTTTCACTGTTTTTTAGTTATATTTGAAGATATCAAAGTAATCATTCAGAGGGCATCATCTTCAATAGGAATAGAACAGAATGTGAAGCCTGGAGTTAGGAAAGTTTGTGTTCTATTTCCTTAATATGACTTGTTTCATTTGTTCAAACAAAATGCTTAATTATCTGAATAAAAATGTCCTGTCATTTATTTAACACTGATAGGAAGCTTCATAAATTGATTCGAGTAATGTTTTCTAAAGAAGGGAATTAATTATTTTCCCTTTATTTAAAAATATTTCTGTGTTAAAAACAATGCTAAACCTAATTGTGCTTGAAAAAGATGTATTTAAACAATGGTAGGGAAGATTATAATATGTCATCAATGTGAAAGCAATTTGACTGAAGTTCTGTAAACTGATAAATTTCAGGCAAATGCTAATTCTTTTTCTTAATTTCCACTTGTCCTTGAAAAAAATGAAGTTGCTGTATAAATTCATCACCTAGTTTTGTTCAGATTGATTAGGTAATAACAACTTTGGATCCTACTGGTGCATTATTTAGACCCTCTCTAAATAAGTAATTTGTCTCACTTGAAGACTTCTTCTGGTTTAGGAACTGAATACTAGTAGAATACAGATATATTTTTTTTTTATAGCCATTTCAAGCCACAAGGTTTTAATCAGAACTGTGATGTTGGTAATATCTAGAAAGGGTTTAGTTTTAGTGTGTTGTGATGATTTACCTTTGGCTGCGTGTCCCACAGCAAAAGTGGTTCTGTACAGAGTAACCAGGTGAAAGTAAGTTTAAGACTCTGTTGGTACTTGGTTTCATAGCTGTAAGCTTGGGGAATGAAAATAAGATTGAAGATAGGGATTGTTGCTCTGGTGGGGCTGGATTTAAAAGTTTCTCCTATATAGGCACTTATTCCTGTCTCTTTATCTTCATATCTTGGTACTACCAGCCACATGCATGATATAAATACTTCACAGTGCTCCCCATCTTGACAGTAACATTTTGGTCTTATCTTTTGGGGATCTACTGCAATTTTTTTTTCTTTTTTTTCTTGATAATGGCACAGTTTGGCTTGCACAGCCTTGGCATGGATACAGCAGAAAATGAACACCACTCTAGAAACCATGCCTGCTCAGAGATACTAGATGATAGTATCACATGCAAAAGTTGCTGTAGTTCTACTATATAGAACCTACCGTAGTATCCTGTAAGTCAGTAATACAGTGATGCCTTTCCCAAGAGGACACAAGCTTGCTGTTGACTTTGCAAGACCTCAGAGCTGAGTATTCCTCTCTCTGAAGTTGTCTTGCTCTGTTTAATTTTGTCTGGACCTGCATGGAGCTTTCGTTTTGATTTGATTTAGCTGTAAGAGCAATTTTTCTCCTGACTTCATAGATGACTATGGATGGTTATTTTACTTTCCTTATCTTTGTATGGTACAATCATAATTTTGTGGAGAGAAGTCGTGGTTTTAGACAGTTATTTTCTGATGCTCCCCCCTTGCTTGAGGAGGGGAAGTTGGGAAAAGAAAAGAAAACATGTGGGTTGAAATAGAAACAGATTTAATAACAGAGTAAAAATGTTAGTAACACCCATACTAGTATAAGATACAGAAAGTTATACTCAGCTAGTGCAGGGCTGGTGAGCTGCACCCTCTCAGCAGTGGAGGCTGATGCCGCACACAGCGAGCAGCGCAGCTCCAGCGAGAACGCGACGGTCACCGCATGCGGCAGGGCAGGTCTCGGGAGCAGAGAGTGGGGCTCAGGGACGGGATGGCGTGTGAGACCCTCCAGGGATGGTAGCCATCACAGAGAGAGGATCATCCCAGAGAATCTCCTAATTTATAGGAAGCATGATATTTATGGTATGGAATACTTCTGTTGGCCAGCTCGGGGCAGATGCCCTGGGTTTTGCCCCTCCTGGCTTCTGCACCTGGCTATCTCAAACTGCTCAAGACCTTGATCACTATGGAAACCTGCATTCCATAGTTGGCCATAAACTACACCAAAGTGTCTTATCAGCTTTGTTCTCACAGAATTAAGTGCTGCAGTCTGCTCTAAAATGCGGCTTCTTTGTGCAGAAAATTAGTTCTATGATTCTACCCCAGCAAAACCAGGACAACCTTGTAGCAGTTAAGTTGTTATTCTGTGTAGAATGAGACATTTATGGACTGACATTAAGGTATAGTTTAGAGATATACAGGCCTGCCCTGACAGCAGAAGCCTAAAGGAATGAGGAGACTGAATGCGGTGTAGAGGAATACAGACAGGTGATGATAAGACTTGGGGCATAGACTGGCACTGCTTATGGCTGCAAACAACTCACCAGCGGTCAGCGAAACAATGCAGGCTTGCAGCTGGGCAAAGCAGCTTTGAAGGGTAACAGAGAGAACAAAGAAATAGCATCTGACAGATGTAAAATGTAGTTAATAGGAACGTAACATGGAATTGCAAACTAGGAAAGAAAAAGATGTAAAAGAAGTCTTAAACAATAAAAAAGTGTCTCAAAGTGGATTCTAGGGGAGGAAGTCATCATGTTTGTGTAAGTCATAAGAATGATATTATTAGCTGTGAAGTACACCACATGCTGACACCTTGACACAGCCCCCAAACCCCACCAGACTGAAGTGTCCAACTTCAGGACCCAGAGGAGCAGGGGAAGGGGGAGCATAACTCTAGGAGAAGAGTGGAAACTATAAGGGGGATGTGTAACAATCTCAATCAAGTGATTTCTGAAGTTGTGACAGTGGGCTATTGTATTTAACTTTATGGCAGCAGTGATTACATACAAGTCTGATTTGGTACACCAAACTGCTGGAGGAAAAAGACAACACAAAGGAAACAAGCAGCAATATTCCTCAAAAAGGCTTTAGTTTGAGCAGGATTCTAGGTATAGGGTTAAAACCCCTTTTGCTCTTAATTTTGGTACTGTTGTCTTTCATACGGTAAATTGTTCAATGACTTCACTGACTGCCTTTCCAGCTGTGAGTGTCTCTGTGAAGATAACTGTGAGCACTCGCTTTCATTGTTCTTGAGGGCTGGAATCTGCTTTCAGCTACTAAGTGCTCTTAAGGGAGCAAAAATGTCTTGTCAGGAGCACTTCTAAAAGACAGCAGTTTCTGACTGCTCCGTACTTCCAAATACCGTGGAAGCAGTCTTGTGTCTTCGCAGCAGCAGCAGCCTCACTTTTTGTGAGATGGTACTTTATAACCTTCCAAAGTTTATATTAGTGTTACTAAACATGGGGGAAAAATTTAAAGGCTGATAAGTGAGTTTGTTTGGTGTTTTGGTGTTTTGCTTTTTTTTCCTAAATGTTTGCATGTTTCGGTTTACACGCAGAACATTATCTTTACAAGATTGTGGGTTCAAGTGACAAAACGCAAAAGCTTAGGTTAAACATCTCAAGTGATTTGAATACCAGTAATTTCTTTACTGTTTGTCCTGCTGTCCATTTTCTACCCCTTCTTCTACCAAATCATGTAAAAACAACAAGAGAATGTTGACCTCTGCACAGGATTGGATTGGAAGACTTCTAGGTAAGCGTCACTATGTCACTATGGTGGTGACTCCCACTGTTATGTTGTGACTGAGTGCAATGGCCAGTCCTTGAATCCTAAGTTTCAGGTCCTCATTGATAATATTACATCAGAATTATTAGTAACTGTTTACTATCAGTTTGGTTCATTGTTTTGTAGGCCCAAAAACTCAGAATAAGAGGTGTCATTTATATTTATAAATATCAAGAAATATATATAAATATATATTTTATAAAAAGGACTTGAATTTTTTCCCTTTTAGTATGTGTACAATAGACCTTGCATTTATGTTATCACACAATCTATTTCTTCAGATTCTTATTTTTTTTTGTTTACAGGTCAGGACAGACAATGTTTAGAGAAAAGACTGGAGTACTGTCACGGAGGTGACTGATGTATATGGTTCTTATTGGTTGTCAAAGCTAGACAGCATGTGGGGAGCAGGGTGAAGAAATGTAGGCATAGAAAGGATAGGTGTGTAAAGGTAACTCAGTTCTGTGTCTGAGAAATCCCTTGGGCTTTTGAAGTTCTTTGTGACATTGGGCAAAGGACTGAGATCAGAGGCAGCACAAACAGTGACACTCTGCATCTCTCTCAATCCTGCATGCCTGACTCCGCATCCTGGAGTCTCATTTGCTGGAGCACTCACTCTTGCAGCTGAAAGTGGAAGTCAGCTTGGGAAGGACAGGCAGTAAAGAAACACACAAGAATACTAGCGATTCTGGAAACTAGTTTCTGCATAGCTAAAAGTATGCTCATAAATTCAACATAAAATCTTGATAATTTGGATGTAGTCCTTGCTTTAATTCTTCGTTTAGAAGACAATAGCTTATGTTTATTTTACATATAAAACTGTATTAGTTTAACTGTTGTTTTGAGAAATATTTTTAAAAGTGAGTTTAAAAATTCTCTATGCATGTTCATTCATTAACAGATATGTTGTTAATTATAACAGGCCATGTACTGAGTGGTATAAAGTACAAAGACTGTAGAAAGATGAAAAAACTGTACATGTTCAGTGATCATAAGTATTGTTTCTTTAGTGAAACATAGACCTGGAATCAGACTACTGAATAGATAATATTTTGAGATCTTAGTAATAATTAAGTCTGTATCTTTCAGGACCAGGGGCTTGTTTAATGTAGCTACATCCCGGTATATGCAACTGGATAGAAGAACCTAGCAGAATTTAAATTATCAAGTGTATTTACAATAAAACTCAATTTTCCTTAAAAAGTTTAACTGTTTCAAACTCTATATTTCAGTCAATTATTAAATACAGTAACGTTGATATAGGAGTTCCTTCCATTTAAAAATCCCAAACACGCAAAACCACTCAAGTTGGTTGATTGATAGGTCCTTAGTGAAACTAAAATGCTACCTCTGAAATGAAATACATGTCCATCTTTCTGCAGTGTTTTGGATTTGTCTGTCTCATTTGGAACAATTATCTTTTGGCATAAATGGTTCACCATGTTCAACAGTAACTTAGTTTCAGTTTTGAAAGTCTTGTTGAGGGTAAGTCACAAGAAAGCCATCTATCTGTATCAGAAATATTTATAAATGAGGGATCTAATGTTATATCCTCTAAACTTAACTACTTTGCAGTGGTGAGGCTTTGTGTTCATGTTGAGGAAACATCTGTATGTATTTTATAAGGTTTTTGATGTTCGGTTGCTTGCTTGCGGCTCTGGTAAAACGTGCTATAGGAAAGCTAGTGAGTGGAACAAGACACAGTGCTTTAAAAAGAGGTAAGGAACAGCAGGCGGACTAAAATGTATACATTAGCCAAGGCTCTTATGTATGCCTTTGATATCTTCTGGAGAAAAAACTTTTAGTAGAAGTCTTTGCATTATACTGGTGTTTGCTGCCTTAACATTCAAAATCAGGAGATGCAAGGATTTGGACCTGGTCAGTTTTGGACCTTCACTGCTCAAGCTCTACGGCAAACAGCAGCATTTGGCAGTAGACATGTGGTTTGTCTTGATGGACTCACCACTACAGATGGACTCAACCTACCGTAGATGTGTAATCCCTCTTTCTTTTGTAGGCTGTGTAGCCAAATATCTATGTGAACAGCTGGCTATGGCTTATATCAGTCATTTTGGAAAGTGAGATATGAGTCCTCAGTCATGAGAGGTATTTCCTTCCTGTGCTAAGGTTGTGTCAGGAATTTTGGTACTTGGTTCGTATTTGGGTACTAAATAATCCTGATTACCATTAACATTTCTTCTGAGTTCCGATCTCATCTTTTTCATTTTCACTCAGCTTGGTCAGTCAGTGCATTCCAGGAACAGCAAATCAGCACCAGGGAAAAGACAGGGTGAAAAATCATTGCTGTCACTGTAATGCCAGCACATATTTGGTGACACATTCTGATGTCTCATCTGGAAAAGTAAATTATGCCATATTTCACTAAATACACTTCACTGATGAAATACATCTATCCGCATACCTGTACATACATGAAGTCACCATAACACAGTGCAATTTAAATACTGTGAATTCATTAAAAAATTCACATGGGATAATTAGAAACATTTTACGACTCATAAGTGAGCAGCAAGGGGAAAGCAAGGATCATCTCCTTTAGAGAGCACAGAGAACGTTTTAATTAAAACAATAAACTTTATAGTATAGATTGGAGATAGCACTTTAATGTACTGCTAATACCTAGGTGTGAAGGCTGCACAATAATTTAAAGGTGGCAGTTTCGATTTAGTGTAACTCTTTGCACAAAGAGATAGTGAAGAGAGTAATCAATTATCTAGTGCTGAGGGTTACCACGCAAGGTTGAAGTGACAGAAGAGGCAATGGACGTACAGTGGGAAAAGCAAGTTTGCAAATTTAAAGTCTTAGATGCAAGTACAACAGAGTGAGTAATGGTGTGTGCAGTAACGAAAATCAGATGCTGCTGACATGTCTCTTGCTGTTTGTGCCACTGAGCGCTGATACAGATGCTGAGTGTTTATTTGTAATGATGGCCCCAATGACACAAGGAGGAAGGGAAAGTTTGGGGTAGTTACATTGCTCACTCTTTGTAACATATGCATTAAGCTATCATGAGCATCGCTAATTATTAAATCAGGAGTGAGATAAGGATTTTAAAACGCTGGTGATTAGTGCTGTGATTGAGTATCAAATGCAGTGGTTGATTAGGTGTTGTGTAGGTGAGTGGTTACATGAGTGGTTATATTAAAAAGAAGGGAAATCGCTGCACTGATTCCTTTTTAGTACAGGGTTGGTGAAAACTTGCAGTCTGTCTTATAGACTAATCACAGAAAAACCTTCATGGGAGTAGCAGCCAAAAAACAGCTTAATCTTGCTTTCTCTGCTCTGATGCAGCAAAAAGCAAGTAAAGGGTGGGAGCGAGACTGAGAAATTATATGTACTTTAAATCAAGACAGAGTGGGAGGAAGTAGTTCTCACAAGCTCGCTTTACTCTTCAGTAGTCTAATGGTCTTCCTCATATATTGATGTTTTGATTTTACCAGAGCTGACCTGTACTTGTCTTTTGCAAGGTTTCATCTTTTCACTTTTCAGCATCAGTAGAATATGAAAAAAACAGCATGACGGGGGTAAAGCAGTTGGTATGTATTGGTCTTCTAGGACAGACATAATTAAATGGCAGAGATTTTGAAGGAGAGAAGCAAGAGTACTTTGCATGTTTACTGGATCAAGGAGGTGGTGTTAAATGAGCGTATGTATGCTTGAGTCTCACCAGTTGCTGCTATCATTACCCCAGAAGAGGAGGGTGGCTGAATTTCTGATTATTTGGGCTATGCAGTTTTAGTGACAAAATATGGAGGCTCATGTAGCTCTGAGAGCTGCACCATCACTTCAGATGGATAGTAATATATAATCAGTTGGAAAGAGCGACCAACAATAAAGAATTAGCATCTTCATTCAGTAGTAATAATACATACTAAAATAGAAAAGCATGTGATGTATTGAAGAAATTGCTTACACAGCTTTAAAGGGCACAGTATTGTCTATTGAGTCATGTGGAGCTCTGTTTCAAGATTTATTAACCTCAGAGCTTACATATATCTAGTTCAACAAGCTAACCTAAGTGAATGAAATCCCTCTATAAGCATTAAGCCTCTGATTTAACATTTCTGCCCGTAACACAGGTGCATGTTCACACATCCAGAACAACCAGGCTGACTACTCTGAATATCCTATCTTTGAATCAGAAGTTAAGAAATTCTGTCTCTGTCATGTGGTCGTGTTGTTGAAGCTAAAGAAAAGTACTTCTGACGGTATTAAGAGTGTCATGCTTTTGACTGTGGTGGAGATTATCCTCTTGTATCGCTTCTACACACTAGTGCAGAAGAAAAGTAGCTTTAGCTGAGGCTTAACCAAAAATCTTTAATTTCCCAAAAGAACAGAGTATGCATTTAGCTAGATCTTTTAAAAATGACATATTGACACTTCGCACTTCTCGTATAACGCCACAAATGAAGCATATGAATTTTTAAATGAACCCCAAACACTAGAGTAAAAAATAATAAAAATGTTATCATTCCCTAATAGACTATCAACATAAAAGAAATCGAGGACAGTAATAAATATTTTTAAAATATGTAGCTAGCAATAAACAGTTAGGGAAAAAAGTCTGTACTTTGCGCTATTCCTTACAGTTATATTAACTTTTCAGTGCTGCTATTTCAAGGTGTCTTTTGTCAAAGTGTTGTTTTTATTCATCTGCACATGTAGGTGTCTTGGCACATACGGCCAACCCAAAGAGTACTGTGATGGGATAAATATTATGTTACACAGCATAGTGAACCTAGTGAAGCAATTTCAATTTGTTGTCAGCTGGATGACCGTTGCTTACATCTATGTAGTTAAGTTCTAAGGATGAAGTACATGCTGGATTTTTTTTTTACCACTGATAACGTGAATAATAAGGCAATGTTTTTTTAAAAGAGCAAACAAAGTAAGTAACTGAAGTAAAGCAGCTGTAGATGAGTAATGACTGTTGCTTAATTTTCTAAGGGTAAAGTTCAAGACATTTGAAGCGTGGTGTGTTAACAGCAAGAAATGTGACTCTGGTCTCAAACAGAAGCCGCATTCACAGTCTCCAAGTATGTGGTTTCGTGCTGAGAGCTGGCACTGTGGTCCAAATATCCAGCTTTTGCATGACAGAAGATCTTGAATCTGTTTTGAAGTCATACTTATCAGTAGTACCTTTTAAATATTTCCTATGGCTCTGTACTGCAAAAAAAATAGATTATTACCTTAAAATTTTTCCAATAAACTTTGACAAAGTTTCTAGGAAGCTGGAGGGAAACTGGGAGAGTGTTTCCAGGAGGGAGATTTAAGGAGACTCAACAGAGAGGAGCCTAGGCATGGCATACCGTTACTGGAAGTGAAGCCAAAAGCCCAGCTCAAGTGCATCTACACCAATGCATGTAGTATGGGCAACAAGCAGGAGGAGCTGGAAGCCATTGTCAGGCAGGACAGCTATGACATAGTTGCCATCATGAAAACATGGTGGGACAACTCTGACTGGAGTGCTGTAATGGATGGCTATAAGCTCTTCAGAAGGGATAGGTGTGGAGAGAGAGCCAGTGGGGGTGGCTCTGTATGTTAGGGAGTGTTTCAATTGTGTAGAGCTTGACAGTCATGAGGAGGAAGTCGAGTGCTTATGGGTAAGGATGAGGGGGAAAGCTAACAAGGCTGATATCCTGCTGGGAGTCTGCTACAGGCCACTCAATCAATATGAAAAAGCCGATGAAGCATTCTACAAGCAGCTAGCAGAAGTCTTGCAATCACTAGCCCTTGTCCTTGTAGGGGACTTCAACTTACCAGATGTCTGCTGGAAATACAACATGTCAGAGAGGAAACAGTCTAGGTGGTTTCTTGAGTGTGTGGAAGGTAACTTCCTGACGCAGCTGGTAAGTGAGCCTACCAGGGGAGGTGCCCTGCTCGACCTACTCTTCACTAATAGAGAAGGACTAGTGGGGGATGTGGTGGTTGGACGTTGCCTTGGACTTAGTGACCATGAAATGATAGAATTTTTGATACATAGTGAGGTAAGGAGGGGGATCAGCAAGACCTCCACCATGGACTTTTGGAGGGCAAATTTTGGCCTCCTCAGAAGACTGGTTGAAGGAGTCCCTTGGGAGGCGGTCCTGAAGGCTAAAGAGGTCCAGGAAGGGTGGGCGTTCTTCAGGAGGGGAGGGCTTAAAGGCACAGGAGCAAGCTATTCCCATGTGCTGTAAGACAAACCGGCGGTGAAAGAGACCGGCCTGGCTGTACAGGGACCTTTTGCTTGACCTCAGGAAGAAAAGGAGAGCCTGTTGCTCTCAGAAAAAGGGGCAGGCAACACAAGAAGAATACAGGATTCTAGTCGGGTCATGCAGGGAAAATATTAGGAAGGCAAAAGCCAGGCTTGAACTTCATCGGACCGCTGCTGTAAGGGACAATAAGAAGGGCTTTTATAAATTCATAAACAATAAAAAGAGAGCTAAGGAGACTCTCCCTCACTTATTAGGCATGGAAGATAAAATGGCCGCCAAGGATGAGGATAAGACTGAGGTACTTAATACCTTTTTTGCTTCAGTCTTAGTAGCCAGACCAGGAGCCCCCAAGGCACTTGCCCCCTGGTGCTGGAAGACGCAGAAGAATGGGACATACCCCCTATATTCCAGGAGGAAGAAGTTTACAACCTGCCACTTCACCTGGACTCGCACAAGTCCATGGGGCCAGACGGGATCCACCCGAGAGTGCTGCGGGAGCTGGTGGAGCAGCTTGCCAAATTGTTATCCATCATCTATCAGCAGTCCTGGCTAACAGGCGTGGTTCCAGGTGATTGGAGGTTGGCCGAAGTGACGCCCATCTACAAGAACGGCCAAAAAGAGGACCCGGGGAACTACAGGCCTGTCAGCCTGACCTCAGTACTGAGAAAGATCATGCAGCAGCTTGTCTTGAGAGCGCTCACTGAGCAGGTACGAGATGGATGGGGAATCGGGCCCAGCCAGCATGGGTTCCTCAAGGGCAGGTCCTGCTTGACCAACCTGATCTCCTTCTATGATCAGGTAACCCGCCTAGCCGATGAGGGAGAGCCTGTTGATGTCATCTACCTGGACCTCAGCAAAGCTTTTGACACAGTATTGCACAGCATT